>JANSVA010000218.1:47855734-47867377 GCA_025504915.1 Erythroxylum reticulatum | reverse complement strand
TTCTCTTCTTTTTCACCGAAACTTCTCTTCTTCTCTCCTATTTTCGTTTCTCTCTTCTTTCTCTTTGGTTCTCACGATACTTCTCTCTTCTTCTAATACAAAACCGTTTTAAGTGATCTTTTCTCCATTTTACCCTTCATTTACCTTGTCCTTGATATTTTGCCCCTTCTTTCATCTAATCCATCTACTAACTACTTTAAGCTAACTTATTTCTAACCTTCCCATATTAATTCTAACTTAATTCAAATCCTTCCATCATTTTCTAATCTCTATTTATGCCACTAAATTAACGACTAAAATCAAAATTTGTCAAAATATGGAATAATCAACCAAAACCTAAATAAAAAGCTAAATAACAAATCACAAAAATTGGAAAAAAATTTTGGGGTCCAACATTATAAGCTCAAGACGAAACATTATGCTTAATTATATGGGTGACAAAGTCGATCAAAAAAGCACAAGTGGTCATTGTCAATTTCTTGGAGGATGTCTAGTTTGTTAGTCCTATAGGAACCAAAATTGCACATCACTTTCGATGAATAAAGCGGAATATATAGCAACTGCCAGCTGTGATATTGAAATCATATGGATGAAGCGTCAACTACAGGATTTTTCTCTAAACTTCTCTCATATATTTATATTATGTGATAATATGAGTATTATAAATCTTTCTAAAAATTCTGCGCATCATTCTAAAACTAAGCATATAAAAATCAAATATCATTTTCATAGAGATCATGTTTTAGAAGGAACCATTGATCTTTTGCATGTTAATACTAATAATCAAGTAGTTAATATCTTCACTAAGCCTCTTTCAGAAGATAGAGTTTGTTTATTAAGAAAAGAGCTTGGTATGTCCAGACTTTCTGATATTTAATTATGTTCGAAGATTCTATGCTACTTTCGATTACAGGTATTAGCATGCCCCTTCTAAAAGGAAGGCCCCTATTAGGCTAAATTAGTTACGTAGAAGGATCTTACAGTTTAAGCGAATTATTTAGAAGGCTCCTTTTAGTTCAATAGCCTAGATTAAACGTCTCTTAAATCATATTGTCTTTTTTACATCTTTGTGCGATTATTACGTTTTTACTTTTGATTGATTAGTTCTTTTCCCTTCTTCTTTTTCGTAATGACAAAAGGGAGAGTAGATATTTTTTTTGATAATTACAAAGGGGAAATAGTTAATGATTTGTGATACATTTTTTTCAATATTACTTTGATGATTTGTGATGTATTCTATTGTGATATATGATATATTAACGAAAGGCTAAAGTCTACAGGTATATCTCGGTTTATGATTTGAATTTTTGAAAATATATATGTTATTGATTATGATCATCAAAAGGGGGAGATTGTTAGCTTAAGACTTTTTAATTGATTTTGATGAAGACATTATAATATTTCAAAATTCAAATCATATTTATTTTCTTGTATAGGTAACACTACATTTTCTCATATGGAAATAAAATCATAGGATATATGCTTCCTTTCTGGCAGGAATCTCCTTTTATGAACTTATCTTATTTCGTTTACAATACAAAATCCACCTAGAATGGAAATGATGCAATAACTAGTTGAAGAAAATGCCTACTTAAGGAAGAACTACTGCAGTTGTGAAAAAGAAGTATGACAAAGAGAAGTATGAACAAGGAAAATTTTTTGAAATACAATCATAGCATCAGTACTTTTGAAAGTAATATTCTTGTCAAATCTCTTGTGCTTTAGAAAGTGAAAATTATTTTTGAGAGAAAGATTACTGAAGCTCATATCGAGCAAATCTTATTTAAGAGCTTGTACAGGCTAGTTAAATACTGCTAGTTTGAAAGGTTGGAAAGCCTTGAAAAATATATACTCATAAGCTTAAAGAGGCTCGCCAAATTACTACTTAGTTTTTATAGTGAAGTAATAAAGTTAGATATTTGGGGACTGGATGTAGGCTTGGATTGTAAGTCGAACCAATATAAATCGACTGCTTCCTTCTTCTCTCTCTCTCTATCATTTATTTTTTCGCATTATATTGTGTGTGTTAATTTCAATAAGAGGCTCCTTCACTTTTATAATAGGTTCCTTCTGTTTTCAATTTGTTGACAGTTCCTTTCATTTTAATAGGCACCTTCTTTTTGTTGTTTCTGTAAGACTCGTACTTTAAAAGAGTCATGTTGTTTAACATGGTTCAATCATCTGACAGGCTCCTATTGTTTTTAAATTTTAACAGGCCCTTGTCTTTATACGAATTGAAAGTAACTTGCAAATTTTTTTACGTCAGACACAATCTTCCCCCTCTTGTATGTGTTTGCTTTATCAAGGAAGAAATTGGGAAAAAAAAGTGTTCAAAATATGACATTTATGGTTGGGATGAAATTTATGTTACCTTAAGATAACTTCTTAAGATAACTTCTTATAACATAGAAACAACATGATTGCTGGGTGTCACCTGGCTTCACTAATACACTAGAGTATAAAATATATTCAACCATTCAAAGCTGAGACTAGGATTCAAATAAAGGAGTCGTAATGCTTGCTAGCTCCTAAAACTGGCTTTACTGATAGATTGGAGATTAAAATATATTCAACCATTCACAGCTGAGATTATGATTGCAAATGAAGGAGAATAAAACTAATGAATGTTTTAAATCGTGGAGCAAAATAACAATTTAAACGCACAATATTACACTTGCACTTGAGTTACTATCATTCTGCCATATCTCTTGAAATTGTACTAATTCTTGAGAAATCAAATTGAGATCAAATCTCTCACAAAGTAGAATAATTATAAAAAAATTTATTTTTAATTTTTTAGAAGTCAAGATCACTTAAATTCTATAAAATAATTAACAATAAATTATAAATCATAATTCGTACCATATTCTAAAGTTTGATTATTTTCTTGTCGTATCCCTTTAATCGTTTTTGAAATTGAATTATCTCCACTTCTTAGCAGCACAAATATCTAGCCTCTAACAATATCTACAAAACGAGTAGAGAGTACTCTATAAGAGGAAAGGGGTGTTAGCTCTCTTAGCGATTAAACTACTTATAATATGTTTTGGATATTTTAGTAATTGAATTGAAATTAAATTCTAATTTTAGTTAAATTATAAAGAATTACAAATAATTCTAATTAAATATCAGTTATGCCTATATAAGATCTAGTATCTCATATTAATAATTATTTATTAAATATCTCATACTTAATTATAAAGTTTCTCAAACTTTACAATCGAGTATAATTAAATTAAAATATTTTTTCTTTCTTCAACTCGTTCTTTGTATGTGACTCATTAAGTTTTCAAATATATTAGCGATAGATATAAATTATAAAGTTAATTTATATTTAGGATTAGATAAACTAAACTATTTTAATTTATCTAATTAAACAGTGTATATTTATAAATCAAGATTTGTATCTATCAATACATCATGACCACTTAAATCTTTATGAATGTCGATTTTGACTAATCTTTCGGTGCATGTTATTTTCGTGTAATTCAATTACTTTAACATATAATTTTTCGATTAGACATAAAACAAGAAATTGATATCTACTCTATTTAAGTCTAATTATGTTAGTTCTCTATCATTAGTTATTGATCTAATTAATGACATGTGTTAATTATTTCACAAAGCATCATTCTAACTTAATTAAGTATTTTTCGAATTAATACTAATAAAAAATGAAAATATCTCCTTATAGGCCGGCAAATGCCTCCAGGGAATGCCGCTCCTAATAGGCTGGGGGTGTTTGGAAAAGTGTGAATTGAATTCAATTTTGCAATTGAATTCAATTCACATGTTTGGAAATATAAAAGTTAGATGGGTTCAATTCATGTATGTAATTGAAACCCATCTCTTTTATAAATTGAATTCACTCTTCCAAGTATAAGAATTCAATTACATTGAAGCTTGAGGAAGATACTTTAGATTAGATTTCAAAGACTATTAATTAAAATATTATTAATAATTAATTAACTACAATATAATTAATTAATTAATTACAATATAATTGATTAAAATTAATTACAATATTTTAATTAATCAATATATTTGTAATTAATTAATTACAATATAAGTTTTTAAATTATGATTAACTAATTAATTAATTAAAATATAATAAAAATTATTTTTTAATATTTTTTACAAATCAACTACTGTTAATGGTAATAGTAATCATTCATTCCTCTTAACCAATCATCATAATAATAATAATATTCATTCTCGTTCCTCATTATATTCATTCTCATTCTAAAACAGTATAATTGAATTCATTTATAATATCATTGAGTTTGTTCCAAACAATGTAAATTAAATTAAATTCAATTTTATTAATATAATTAAATCTAATTCATCAATAAATTCAATTCAAAAATTTCCAAACAGCCATTTAGTATCTCCTCTGCTAACAAGTGCTTGAAGAGTTTTTTTTCTTATGTTTGGTTTGAATTACTGACGGGAAAGATTTGTCTGCTGAAACAACTAGTAATCAATTTTTTATTTCGTCTAGACAACCAATGCTATGTCTTAGTCTAAATCCCAAAAATGTGTCAAAGTTTCATTCTCATGCACGTTTCAACCTTCCTGCTTCTGAAAATATCAAAGTCTGCCGTCCAGCGCCAAATCAGTTCATTGGTCCTAATTGGCAAGTCCTAAATTCTCCTAAATCTAAAAGTCGTACCTTTTATACGTTTCTTGTATTATGTTCCTACCTTAAAATGTAAGCAGAATATGCCGCCTTGCTTATAAATGGTCCCCACACGAGAACTTTTTTTTTTTTTTTCCAGGTCCTGACTAATCTGTTGATCAATAGTTATCGGAGTTTAAGGGGGCAAGCTCTAGAAAGGCGGCAGTCTTACTGTATCGTCATTGCCTTTACTAATGGAACAATGAGCACACGCTTGCACACAACCTATATCAGCTCTTCAGAAGGCTGTCTTCCTCAAGACAGATTCTTCTTTATGTGTTATAAGATGTCCAAATTAAAGTTTTGCCGAATCCAACCGTGATTAAATTATGAGCGCAGCGAAAAATAAAATCTTTTACGGATTCTGAACAGATTTTGATAATTGAATTAACTTAAATAAAACATGAATTCAAATAAAAATTATACCTTTTTTCTTCTATTTGAAAACTTTGAAATTGTTTCCAATTTGTCAATCACAAACTGTTCAATTGTCCAACCTCTGATAGTATATAAAGAGCAATTCTCAAGAAAAATTTAAGATGAAGAAGACAAAGTGCTAGCTTCTTAATGTTCTTCCATTACTTAAATAGAAAAATCATTAGGGTCTTTAATTAAAATTAAATTTCTTTAATTATAATTAAAATAAAATTGAAATTATAATTATAATTAATTTAATTTTAATAAAATCAAATATTTCATATTTGATCTCCAAAGTTTCTCAAACTTTATAATTCAGTCCAACTTAATTAAATTAATTTTTCTTTCACAAATTGCTCTTTAATGTATAACTCATTAGGTTCCTAATAAATTGACAATGATTATAAATTACAATTCTAATTCACAATTAGAATAAGATAAACTAAAACTTCTTTTAATTTATCTTTAATTCTTTAATTAAACAATTCATAATCATAAATCATGATTGACATCTAGCAACATGTCATGATTACCTAAATATTAGGAATGTCAAAGTGATTGACTTAACCTGTTAATGCATAGTTATGATGTATAATTTAATCCTTTCGTCATTCGGTATTCCAATTGGACAGATTATAAATACAATGTCTACTCTTTTCATCTAATCATGTTCGTTCTTTTTAATTAGTAATTGATTTATAATTGAAATTTAAAAATAACTTTTCAAATGTCAATTCACTCTGGCTAGAAAATTCCATAAATCATTATTAATCAAGAACAATAAAACATTTTCTCTAATTATTTTAGAATGATAAATTCTTTTTTGACTTACTAAACTATCTCTGTATGATTTATATTGCATCTAAGTACTACCGACTAAATTATCCTATGACAATTCATAAGTAGTATCAAAATATAGTAATTCCTATATGAGATACATTGATAATCTCAAGTCAAAGGATCAATTATACAACCATCATTATGAGGTAATCCACAAACACACAAATAATATTCCATTAGTAATTCTGATAATCGAGTCAATTTAGTGACTTATTCTCTAATAATCACTCACACATTAGTTTAAGTATCTCTATACTTTAATTTATAAGGTCAATTACTTTCTTCATAAGAAAGAAACATAATGTGTGCTATTTTTACTGTTTCAACAATATCTTGTCTTGATGAAACATCTCATAATTATGATCTCATCATAGTTTCAATTCTACAGTAATTATTCCAAGGATTTTACCTTTAGTATTAAAACATAAATTAAATTAATACATAAAGATAAATTAAACATTTTCATTAATTAAAATAATGTTATACATTAATTGCATCCAATTGATTGGCTGTAAGGGCATAAATTAACACACCGAACATTTAGAACTAAGGAATTTATTAATGAACTAAAGTCATATACAGAACTAAGATTTTAATATGTTTACGTGTACGATAATATCAAATGACTCATGCAAAACAAGGAGATTTACATGCAAGGCAAGCTTTAGTAAATAAATGTTCTTCCTAGGAAACCATCATAAATTATCCTTAATCAGTCCAACTTTTAAATATTGTGCCAAGGAGCAAAATACTATGTTTAGTGAACACTAAATCATATCCCATTTGCAAATGGAGCTCAAAAGTCAACAACTAGATATAAGCAAGGGAATTCCAAACGTTTTCAACTTATACGTACTCTGGTGAAGATTGCTCTGTTACAACTTGACAAGCTACGGTTCAAAAATATGTCCCCGTAAGTTATTTGTACAACATTACTCTGTTACAACTTGATAAGCTACGGTTTAAAAGTATGTCCCCGTAAGTTATCTGTACAACAGACGTACCCATTGATCAGTCACATCTCATAACACATGTAAAACTTAACACAAACCTTAACTTTCGCCTAATATCAATTATAAATTTGTATAAACAAAGATAATACTAAAAGTATATGTCTTGTTATCCATAATTCGAAAACTAGCTTCAAATTGTTCAAATTGTTATCTTAAGGCTTATTAGTGATGACCTTATAATATTTCAAAATTCAAATTAGATTTATTTCATTCTATAACTAACGGGTTAATTCTTAAAAGGAAATAAAATCATATGATAAATACTTCCTTGCTTGCAGAAACCTTCATTATAAACTTACCTTATTTATTCTACAAAATCCGGAAGAATCCTGCCAATCACATATATCGTCAATTAACTCCAGATTTCTCTTAATGGTTAATTATTTCAAGATTCTAGCAGAGATAATATTGAAGATTTAAAATCAAATTTAGAACAGAAATGAAGCAACGACTAGTTGAAGAAAATGTCTATTTAAGCAAGAGCCATTAAAGTTAAGAAACAGAGAAGCATAGAAGCAAAGAAGAGAGAGCCAAATTATTGAGATACATCAATACTATTGAAAGTCATATCATTATCAAATCTCTTGTTCCTTAGAAAGTGACAATTAGTTTTGCGAGAGATAATTGAAGCTCATATGGAGAAAATTACTTCATTTGTTGACAACTTGTAGAGACTAGAAAAATACTACTAGTTTGGAAGATTGGAGAACCTTGAAAAATATATACTCGTGGGAAGGTTGGAGAACTTTGAAATTTGTACTCATAAGCAGGTTGGAAACTCTTGAAAAATATGTACTTATGGGAAAGTTGGAGAACCTTGAAATTTATGTATTTTTTGGAAGGTTAGAGAACCTTAAAAAAATGTACTCGTGAGTTTGAAGAGGCTCGTCAAATTACTATTTTGTTTTATAGTGAAATACTCAAGTTGAATACCTGGGGACTGGACGTAGGGTTGGGTTATAAGCCGAACTAGTATAGATCGAATGCATCATTCTCTCGCTTCTCTTAACTTTTATATTTTCGCATTATATTGTATGTATTTATTTTAGTAAGAGGCTCCTTCACTTTTAATAGGCTCTTGTTTTTCAACTTGTAACAAGTTATTTTCAGTTTTTAGTAGGCGTCTTTTGTTTTAATTTGTCTTATTTAGATTTATCCTTTAGGAGGCTCCTTTTGTTTAACAAGCTTCTAACGCTTAATAGGCTCCTGTTACTTTGCTGGCTCCTTGAAAGGACCTATATCAGAGTTCCCCTTCTAGAACCCGAGTGGAGGCCTCCTGGAAATCCCACGGTTGCCCTCTAATCAATATCTGACTCAAACTAAAGGGTTCCTACAAAGCCAAGTCATTCAACTATTTAAAGCCTTTTATACTTTAATAATTAAAAGCGTGAAAATAGTGGGAACTTTTTTTCCCTATCACTTATTGAAAATTTCAGCAACATAACAACTACATTTTAATGTTCCCAAAATTTTTAAAAGCCTTGTAAAATTTGAAAACACTTTTATATTCTCACCAATTTCTCAACTACAAATTTTGGACTTTAAGTCCACTCATAAGCAACATAAACAAATAATTCTCAACAGTCACTATAATAAACTTTTAAAAGCTAAAACATATCTATGCGTTTCATATAAAAGCTTTATTAAACAACCATTCTTTACATAAATGTACATAGAAAAATAACATAAGCACAACAACACCCGACAATACAACTAATCTTGAGGCGGAGTCCCAATTACTGCAGCACCTATAACCATACATCGGGTAGTTTATTTAAAAATATAAAAATAAGGATGAGTTAAATGAGTTCAGTGAGTTTAATCAGTTTACAAGAAAATTGAACTTTTTATAACAATATAACTGTAATATTCTATACAATTATAAAGCTCATGGTAAAACATTTTCTATAACAATTTATTTGTGCATCATCAAACCTAGTAATAACATAACATTTTGTAAAACACAATTTCAATTTTTATTAAAAAACTATTTAAAAATGCTTTTTGCAATTAAACTCATCATATAAATGTTTCCATTTCCCATTTTCCTTAATCAATAAATAGTGGTGGCAATAAGTTTTCTGAAAACTTTAATACTGAAAAATAAGCCAACCATTAGAATTGGTATCATACGATATCCCTCAAATCACTTCTAACATAAATAGTGGTGGAATTACTATTTTCATGACTTTCCTTACTCAGTATAGTCCAACACTAGTTTCTTTACCATATGATACACTAGGCCTAAAGTCACGGAGCTAGTTTTGTATTGCTTACTCATAACAGGTTAATCGCTATAGACTGATAGTTACGGAGCTAATTCTGCATCGCTTACCTGTAATAAGTCACAGAGTTAGCTCCATATCGCTTACCCGTAACTAGTTAACAACTATTTATGGAGTTGTTTATAGATCGCTTACTCATAACAAGTTAACCATTATAAATATACCGGTATAATAACATGTATAAAGCCTAACGGTGTACCATAGGTAAAAGCAACTCTTACATTTATGACTCATCTTACTTTCTAAATTAAGTATAGGAGGATTCATAATTAAATTATTTCAATGTAATCCCAATCATATAAAATTTTGTCTTTCAATTTAAAACTCATATATTGCCAATACATACACTTATGCTAGCAATATTCACTTGTAAACTATCATTTGCATAAAACTCATTATAAATATTCATTTCATGATCAAATGAAAATCATTTAAATACAATTTAAATAACACTCACACGTCATCAATTCTTTTACAAAGAATCAAGTCATATAAATAGTTAAAATACACTCTCATGTCATCAATTCTTTTACAAAGAATTAAGTCATATAAAACAGTTAAAATACACTCATATGCCATCATTTCTTTTGTAAAAAATTTAGCCATATAAAACAAATAAATGCACTCACATGCCATCAATTTTTTAAAAATAATTTAGTTATATAAAACAATTAAATACACTCACATGTTCTCAATTCTTTTGCAAATAATTTAGTCATATAAAACAATTAAAATACACTCACAGTTTTGCATACTTATCGCTAAGCATACTTATGTGTTTGGTGACTCTCCTTTACCGACACAAAACACATTTTGGTTAGGCATTTATTTTCAAATTAGGAAATAAGGCAATAAAACTATATATTTGATTTAACCGAATTCGAGATTTGAATCTAATGGTGTAACACGCACGCTAGTCATATTTTTGCTTACTTTTGTAAGCTAACCTATTGGTCACCATTTCCAAATCCATCTTCAAAAATCACTTAAAATACTATATTTTATCTATTCTATCTTACCAATTTCTTCAAAACACAATCTCACTCAATTTAATTCACCATATCACAATCATGCATGATGAGTCACAATTATGGCCCATGTCCAGAATCCATATCTCCACTTGTTTCTTCATTTTCACACAGTAAACGTCCAAATTAGGTTTTGAGATCTTCTAGACAATTGTTTCCCTATGTCTCTAGTTTCTATCATCAAAAACCATGTCATTTAATGTTGGGCACTATTTCCAGTCCAACTCTTAATCGGAACCATATAACATGAGCGTAAACCAATGATGTCTCCTTAACCATCATTGATTTCCTCTCCTTGCTTTGATACCACAAATGTGCGAAAGCATGAAACCTGAGCTATTTTTTTTCCTATAGGGTTATTTCCATGAACCCTTTTTAGGCATCATCCCACAAGGGTGGTGTGCCCATGACAATCAAACATAAAAACAAACTTATTACTTTAATGTTGGATCTCGCTTGCGGACCCCAACTCTTGCTCTAATACTAAATATGTTGGACCCTATTTTTGAATGCGAAGTCCAACTCTTGCGGAATATCATAAGACTCTCAAATCTTTAGTTCATCATACTCTTTAATACATTACTTACAACTAATTTTCATCATTTACATTTCAATACCCTCAAAACAAAGGATTTTACAATGCTATAATGGCCTTTCAAGCCACCTTACAATATAATCCGAAATCTCAAGATACAAAAGTTACATGAATTATAAATTCTTAAAATGTAACTAAAGCCTTGTGTTTTCCAAAACTAACTCAAAATACATCATAAGCAAACTTGGAGTGATGCCTTGACTCTCTTTCACTCCATCTCTTACTCATCACCTGGAGGTGGGGACAAGAAGGGGGTGAGCTTGAAAGCTTGTGGGTAACAGTTTATAATAAAAAGATAAGCAAAAACTTTTGAAACCATTTAACTTACCATAGAAAACTTTCATTGAGTCTATAAAACACATGTTTATCAAAATTCTTGTCTTGTCAAGTAATCAAAATCACAAATAACACAATTTATGAATTTTTTTAGCTTATTTGCAAATCATAAACACATAAGCATATCAGAATGGTTTGGCTAAGTCCAAAACATGACGCACTACACATTTCCATATAATGGTTTTGTGTAGTCATAAACTTGAGGGAGTCCTTGAAGGAGCTCCGTGCCATTAGCGGATAGGCGGGAAAAGCCTATGCTTGGGTCAATGTGCACGTGACAATTCTTGAGGGACTACCACAAACCCACATAACACGTATATTTCAAAATCTTGTAAACTTGTTGTCCAAAATTGCACATTTTCTTGAAAACTTGCTTTTTCATGAACATAAGGTATTTTGAAAACCATTTTTGAAAACATGATTCCATAAACATATATCTTTTCACAGAAAT
>JANSVA010000218.1:47788402-47817498 GCA_025504915.1 Erythroxylum reticulatum | reverse complement strand
GATTAACCTCTGTGGGATCGACCTAGACTCATCACTGCTATAGTTATAGGTCTAGTTATTTTGAGTAGTGTTACGATGCGCTACATCACCTACTTACATGGGTACTGCCACAAATGTTCTAGAATTGCCTTTTTTCTTAAAGAAGACAACTTGCCAACATAAGGGGATAACTTGCCAATGCAAAGGGATAGCTTGCATTAACCAATTTTCCATAGCTTGCGTAATGATGGAGGGTCTATAAAAAGACCATCCCTCCCTCTTTCCTGATGTATTTATACGTGATATGTCGCGATTATAAGAGTGATTTTTGTGTATTTTTAAAAGGTTTTCCTAAAAGGGTGAGTGACAAAATAGTGAGGATATTATCTTAGAGATGGTAAATTTGAGAAACATCTTTTATGTGAGTGTCACTATTTTGTCGTGTTATTTTTTACTCATTATACCTACTATTTTCATTCATAGAAGATTTATTCAGAGTTTCTTCCATAGACATAACTCAAATTAAAAGGTAAACCACGTTAAATTTCTGTGTATTATTTCCTCGCTTACTTTACCTGTAGAATATTAGTCATTGATTTTTTCCCAACAGTTATAAGAAATAATCAAGTTCACTTTTACTGCAAAGCCATAGCAACTTGCAACTCCCTGATACTAATGGATCCTAAAGTTAAACAATTCAAAGGAGTTTCCTCTTAAGATTTAAACCTTTAAAGATTCAACTACCTTATTTATCCTACTTGCTCTAGTTGCCATGTTCTCTTTATAATGAGCAAATATATCAGCCAAATCCACCATTCTTGTCTTTCCCATTTCTTCCCATCTCCTCAAACATTAACACCCCGTCTTCACTTGAATAATAATGCAGAAATTTATTATAATCAATTTTAAGAACCTCTAATCCTCGCTTCATTGTCCTACCCATAAATTTGGTGGCTTCTTGCAATATTTTTTTTTTGGAAATTGAATGAAATTATAGGAACCATAGTAGAATTTATCATACCATTACAATTATAACTGATAGTTAGATAATGAGCTAACTATTAAAACAACTCAATAAACGAATAGTAAAATAGGAAACATGAATAGATCCTTAGTTGAAAAATCTATTTAAAGATGTCATGCATATTTGATATCAGAAGTGAGGTGATGCTCCAAGATCCTAGCGATGATAGAAACTCTAAGACAATTAGTAATTTTATCCACAACTTGGTATTTATCTTCTCTAACACCCTTATATAATCGTGTGTTTTTTTCTTTCCAAAGAGAGTAAATGGTGGTCACAAATGCAGCTTTAATAAGCATTGTGATTGGTTGCCTAGAGCTGGACAAAAAGATGATCCCATTAAGCATTGGCTCTCATTCATATGTAGGATTCATTAAATTTGGCATGTGTTGTATTCTTCCCTAAACTACTTTAGAGTAGCAGCAAGAAAAGAATAAATGATTGAGATCTTCTGCAAACTCCTTAGATAGTTCACATATTGTATCTTATGCTCCATGCCATCAGTTTTTTATCTTTAACCTATTTTTAATCACCAACCACGTTAATATGGAAGCTTTTGGATTTATAGGATTTTTTCCATAGAAACTTAGACTAAGCTATACAGTTGTGGGACTCGTTAAGATGGCACAACAAGAAGCATTAGTAAATAGTCTCGAAGAGTTAGGTGTCCAGATAATGAGATCATCTCTATAACAATTACTGAGGTCTGGTAACAGATCTTGTAAAGCAAAGAAACCTTGAAAACTACCATTACATTGCCCATTTGAAATGAGGGTCGAAACTTTGATGGAGGTAAGCAACCTATTTCACAGACGTAATAGCTTAGTTCTCTAAATAGGAGTGGCTATGGACTAATATTCATACCAAAATGAAGTTTTTTCCCCCATTCCCTACGTTATGCATAAGGATAGATAAGACTTCAAGTATTCAATAATTGTTTGAATACCAAAAAATGGTGATTAAAGGGATTAAGTTGTCAGAAGTTATCATGGCCTATGTGTATATCATGCACCCATTTTATCCTTAAAGCACCCCGATCAGTAAACAAGTGCTAAATCCTCTTACCCAGTAAAACTTTCTACATAGTAGAGATAGAAATTATTCCTAATCCTCCTTGCTTTCTTTGGTTTGGTGATCTTGCTTCCCTTAACCTAGTCTTTCTTCGCTTATTCAATAGAACCTAACCATAAAAATGCTTTTAATATTTTGTCTATCTCTTTTATTATCTTCTTAGTCAAACTACTATGTGTTGGTCACAATGGGTGTATTTTTTGAAAAGGAAAAATAAAATGAGCAAAATGGATACAAAATATTTAACGTAGTTCACCCTTAATTTTGGGCTACGTCCACGAACAAAACTCAAAATATTTCTTCCACTATTACAAATAGTAGGTATATAGAGATAAAACCAAAATAGTGGTTCACAAGGTGTTTTCCAACTTAAAAATACTAACCTCATTATTTTGTCAGTCACCAACCCTTTAGGAAAATATTTCCTAACTTCAAAGCATTGTTTTGCTCTGGTTTTCCTCTCTATTTTTTGTTTTTATTTTTTCTTTAGCAAGGAGTGCCTTATATAGGCACTCAAGGAAGCTGCCTTCTTTTAGTTTCTTTTCCGTGCCACATTTATTGAACAAATTTGGCATCCCTCCATGTGAAGAAAGACCCATATCCAACAAATCTACCCCTTTTGATTACATAGAGGGCTCTATCATGCCTGCCACTAATTGACAATACTCGAATTTACCTTTTGGTAGAATCTTGATTAACATGTCTGATCTACTTTCATCAATATAGATCTTTTCTAACTGTAATTATTTCGACTCCATCACATCTCTGATCCAGTGATATCTCACATCAATGTGTTTTGATTATGAGTGAAAAAAGGCATTCTCACCAAGGTGAATAGCGCTCTGACTATCACAAAATAGCTGATACTATTCTTGTTTGATACCAAGTTCATTAAAGAACTTCTTCAACCATAGCAACTCCTTACAAGCTTCTGTTGTTGCAATAAACTCTGGTTCAGTTATAGAAAGTGCAACAAACTTTTGTAACTTTGACTGTTATGCCACAACTCCTCCTACAAAAGTAATCAAGTAACCTAATGTAGAATTTCTAGAATCAACATCTCCAACCATCTCTGCATCTGTGTAATTAGCTAACACAGGTTCTGCTCTTCCAAAACATAAGCATATTTTAGATGACCCTCGAAGATATCTGAGAATCCACTTGATTGTAGCCCAATGTTCCTTTATAGGATTTGAAAGGAAACGACTCACAACTCCAACTGCGTGAGCAATATTTGGCTGTGTACTAACCATAGGATACATCAAACTTCCAACTGCTAAAGCATATGGGATTCTGGACATTTCTTTCTTGTCTTCATCTGTAGAAGGACACTCTCTGCAACTTAATTTAAAGTGATTAGCAAATGGACAACTAACCGCTTTAGCTTTGTCTAGTTTGAATCTATGAAGTACTTTATTAATGTACTTTTCTTAAGACAACCATAGTTTCTTGACGCTTCTGTCTCTGATAATCTGTATGCCAAGAATCTGCTTTGCTGATCCTAAGTCTTTCATGGCAAATGATTTATCCAACTGTTTCTTCAAATTGTTGATTCTAGAAACATTCTTAGCAACAATCAACATATCATCCACATATAGCAATAAAATAATGAAATCATCATCAGAGAATTTCTTCTCAAATACACAATAATTTGAAGTAGTCTTCTTGTAGCCTTGCTCCCCCATAACAAACTCGAACTTCTTATACCACTGTCTTGTTGCTTGTTGTATAACATATAGACTCTTTTTTAGTCTACAAACATAGTCTTCTTTCTCCTTTTTTACGAAACCCTCTAGCTACTCCATGCATATCTCTTCTTCCAAATCCCCATGTAAGAAGGCAGTTTTGACATTCATTTGTTCAACCTCCAAATTAAAATTTGCGGCTAGCCCTAGCATTGTACGTATAGATGTCATTTTCACCGCCAATGAAAATATCTCGTCAAAGTCAATACCCTTCTTTTAGTTGAATCCTTTGACCATTAATCTTGCTTTGAATCATGGATGGCCATTGTGTTCTTCATGCTTGATCCTGAACACCCATTTATTCTTCAATGCTCTCTTGCTTTCTGGCAACTTCACTAACTTAAATGTTTTATTCTCATGTAAGGATTTCATCTCGTCTTGCATGGCTTCTTTCTATTTTTTTCTTGTGTTCATCATTCATAGCTTCATCAAAGCTTTTTGGTTCTCCTCCGTCAGTTAGCATTACATATTGATCAACTAGATTTCTAGTAGATGGTTGTCTCTTTCTACTAGATCTTCGTAATGGGACTAGAGATTCTTCAGGTGATGGTGGATGTGAATATCATCATCATCCTCTGGTTCAACTTCATTGGGGGCATCTGCATTATCAACTTTTAGCTTATCATTCTACACTTCATCTCCAACTTGTCTAGCCACCACTGTTGGAGGATTCAATCGAAAGCTTGTTGAGTCATCATCGGAGCTTGAAACTTCCTTCTCCACCTTATTGATATCTTCAATAGTTTGATCTTCAACAAACATAACATCACGACTCTGATAAGTCTTTTCTATACCGGATCATAAAACCTATAGCCAAATTGGTCTTGACCATAGCCAATGAATACACACTATCGCGTCTTGATATCAAGCTCTTTCCTTGTTCTTTAGGAATATAGATAAAGGCCTTACAACCAAAAACCCGCAAATGATCATAGGAAGCCTCCTTTCCTGACCACACCTTTTCTGGAATTTCATACTAGAGAGGAACACGTAGTGAACTATTTAATGCATAAATAGCTGCAAGTAAAGCTTGACCCCAAACTGTCTTAGGCAACTTTTAATGTGAAACTAGACATCTGACTCTTTTCATCAAAGTCTTTTTCGTCCTCTCAGCTACGCCATTCAATTGCGGTGTTTTGGTCGTGTCATTTGATGTCGAATACCATGCTCTTTACAGTAAGCATAAAATAATCTGATGTACTCTCCGTCATTGTCTATCTTAATGCACTTCAGCTTCTTCCGAATTTGTCTCTCAACTGAGTTATGAAATTGTTTAATCACATCTAGTACTTGATCTTTAGTCTTCAGAGTATAGGCCCATGTTTTCCTGGAATGATTATCAATAAACGCCACAAAGTATTGTGCATTACCAAGTGACTTTGGCAATGGTCCACAAAAATCTGAGTGAATCAGATCTAGAACATTCTTCATTCTGGATGGAGGAAAAATCTGGAAAGAAACCCTATTTTGTTTCCCTACTAGACAATCTGCACATTTCCTCTAATGTATCTAATGTAGACTAGACAGCATATTCCTTTTTACAAGCTGAGTCATCCCTTTCTCACCAATATGGCCTAGTCTTTTATGCTACAAATCAACTGTATTATCATTCTCCACTGTATTGACAACATTACTGGAGAGCTTTGCCTGCATCATATATAGTCTTGAGTGCTTCTGACCTTTGGTCAATACTAAGGAGCCCTTAGTCAACTTCCATTTTCCATTTCCGAAAGTATTTCGGAAACCTTCATCATCTAGCCTGTTTACAGAAATCAAGTTCAGACGCATATCAGGAATGTACCTGACATCTTTCAGCAATAGTCTTAAACTATTCGTTATCTCTAAAGAAACATCTCCTTTGCCAACAACATTTGACATATTTCCATTTGCCATCTTAACAACGCCATAATTCCTAGGTTTGTAAGATAAGAAAATTTGTCTGTGAGATGTAACATGAACAGTAGCTACACTGTTAACTATCCAACTTGTTTCTTTCGACACCAGGCTGATTATCTCTGTATCAATAACAAGGTTGAATAAATCAACAATGTTAATTTGTTCATCATAACTGTTTTCTTCTTTCTTTACATCTTTGCCTTTTTCCTTCTTCAACTTTCGGTAAAATTTCATAATGTGGCCTTTCTTCTTGTAGTAATGACATTTCACATTTACATATCTATTTGACTTTCCTATACTCTTGTCTCTAGACTTTGGGCCTCTAGATTGACTCATTCCTCTATTTTCTGTAAGCAGAACATCTGGATGTGATGAAGAGGCTGCATACTGTGATTTAAGTGTCATCTCTTCATTTAGTCTACTGCTCTTAACAGACTCCATATTTAATATGCCATTTAGTGTAGTGTTTGTCAAAGACACCTTCAAAGTCTCCCAAGACTCTGGTAATGAAGCTAGCACCATTAGAGCAATCACCTCGTCGTCAAACTTTATGTTCATCTTTGATAACTGATCAATCATCCCTTCCATACTGTTTAAATGATCAGCTATAAAAGTACCCTCTTGGTATTTTACCTGTATCAATTTTTTCAAATAAAATAATTTGTTGTTGCCAGTCTTTGAAGCATACAGTTGCTCTAGCTTATTTCACAGCGTTCTTTCATGAGTCTCGTTACAAATGTGATTGTACACATTATCATCGACAAATTGTCAAATATAATCACATGCTCATTTATGCTCAAACTCCCAATCTTTGTCGGACATCTCCTCCAGTTTAGTTGTCAAAAATACTGACAAATGCATCTTTGTAATCATCAAGAGATCCTTCATCTTGGTTTGCCATATACGGTATTTAATACCATTTAGATTGATCATTTTGCTCGTCTTCACCTCCATTTGACAAATTAAGCCAAATTTGAGAAAACCGACCTCAAAGATGGAATCAAGACGTCAAATTTTGGCAAAAAAGATATCTTCTAAATTTTCACCACGAGACATAATAAATAGTAACTTGTGAATAGTGCTCACCAGAATAGTATCGTCGGATCCCACTGGAATAGTATCGCGAAACTCAGTAAATAGTAACTTGTGAATAGTGCTTAGAATAGTATCGTCGGACCCTACTAGAATAGTATCGCAGGATTCGATAAATAGTAACATGTGAATAGTATCGTAAATACCATTTACTATTGCTATAGTGCGTCACCTTGTAAATTTCTTAGAAACAAACTTTATAGTACTATTCATCACCTTTGCCATTTTACGTCAACTTTTTGAATGGATCACACCAGAAAAATATGTTGTAATTTTGTCTTCCCTATGTCATGCTTCTTTTCAAAAAATACCTTCAATGAAAACACAGCTCTGATATCACTTGTTGGGCGCAGCGGGTGTATTTTTTAAAAAGGAAAAAATGAGTAAAACAGATACAAAATATTTAACGTGGTTCACCCTTAATTTTTAGCTACATTTATGGATAAAACTGAGAATATTTCTTCCACTATTACAAATAGTAAGTATATAGAGAAAAACCAAAATAATGGCTCACATGGTGTTTCCCAACCTAAAAATATTAACTTCATTATTTTGTCACTCACCAACCCTTTAAGAAAATATTTTCTAACTTCAGAGTATTGTTTTGCTCTGGTTTTCCTTTCTATTTATTGTTGTTGTTTTTGCTTCAATAGGAAGTGCCTTATATAGGCACTCCGGTAGTTGTTTTCTTTCAGTTTTTTTCAACTAATGCGGCACTAAAATCGGTGCTGCATTTGTTGAACAAATTTGGCATCCTTCTATGTAAAGAGGGACCCATATCCAACAATATAAGCAGATTGACCAATTCCAATGCGGGCTGTTGAGAACTGATATAATTAAGGTAACCCTGGTTGCATAAGAAAGATGCTGGTTCTACCAAACATTCGCCCTACCTTTGATCATTTCTAGTAAAGAGATACATTCTGAGTACTTAGGTTTAAAAGAAGTGATTGGCATCCCAAGATATTTGAAGAAAGCAGGGTGTCGTCTCATACCAGTTAGTCTGCTAATAGCCTCTGAATTTCTCACATCTGAAGATTGGAGAAGGCTGCTCTTCTCAAAGTTTATCCTTAGGCCAGTTCATTTCCAAAATAGTCCCAAAAGTTGCATCATTAGGTTGACAGAAAATTGACCAGTTCCACATTAAAAAAAAACAAGGTCGTTGGGTGAGTCGATTGGCTTCGCATTGATAATGAAATTTGAAGTTTCCATTTGAAGCAAGAATGTTGTTAAATAATCTAAACATCCCTTCCGTCTTAACAATGAAGAGATAAGGAGATAGAGGATCCCACGGTCTGATTCCTCTGATATTCCGAAATTTTCTAGAAGGAAGGCCATTGATTAATAATGAGATGCACGTCACACAAAAAGTGTTTGGAATGTCCATAACTTTTAGGCATATTTGAATGCATCTCCAGCTGAGTGTATCGAATGCCTTAAAAATTTAATTTTGATCATACAGCTATTAATTCTCTTATCAGTTGAATACTCTCGAAGGAGTAGAATATTATCGCCTATATTCTTTTTCGGAATGAACGCTCCTTAAGATATATTTACAACATCCTACAGAACTCCTTTTAATCTTCCCGCAAGTACCTTTGCAATCACCTTATAAAAGAGTATTACAACAAGCAATTGATTTAAAATCAGCCATAGTCGAAGGGATTTGCTTTTTGGCACAAGAAAGAGGTATGTATGGTTAAACTCATTTAGCACTTTACAACCTTAATTAAACCTCCCACAGAGTGTCAAAGTTCTTAAGTGGATCTTGTCCTTTCCTCCCTCTCTTTCCCAGATGCCCTTGCAATAACATAACATTTGTGTTCATTACCGGCTCACGTTCTCTCTTTATCACCTCTCGAAACATCCTCTCTTTATCATCTCTTTTTTCATAAACAAAAGCAGATTTTGAATGAAGATAAAGGCTTTGCACAGAGGGTTGGTTTTGGTTTGAGTGCACTCGTGGATATGTGTTCGCAGATGCATTCTAGGAATGGCTCTGGCAATGGAACTAACGAGAAGATTGGTGAAAAGCTTGGATTTGGTGATAATGGCATGTTTCAAAAACAAAGTATAATTAATTATCAAATTTAAAATAGAAAATTTAACATTGAGTTATTTTTATAAAAGAATTAAAAGTTCAAAATTTTTAGTGTTTTTTAATTCGAATTAATATTACAAAATTAAGATAAATTTGAAAATTTTATAATTTGCCTTTAAAACAAGACGTAGGACTAAAATGAGCCTAGGAGGACTTATCATATCAACTAAAATTCACTATTATCCTAATTACATTCCTAACTCAATCGGAGGACTTCATATCAATTAAGATAAAACCTAATTAGTGAAATTAAATTTAAATAAGTAAAGACATCTCGTTGGTCAATGGTGGAATGTTTACCTATGATGCTTGCTTATCAGATCGACTTGTACCTAAATTTACTTCTTATTCGAAAGGTTTTTTTCAGCTTACTCAAAAGCTTCCCTTCAATGTGGCTGAAAGGAATTGCGTCACTTTCCTCTATAATCTTTTAGGCACAATAATAGTTTATTATAACCTTTTAGGCACATTAATGGCTTATTATGATCATTTGATCAGTATAGAACCCTTTTTTATATTAAAAATTAAACATGGTTTACCTTTTAAGTATGCCTTAAATATATTCTTAAAAATATATGATAATTATAAATAAAAAATAAAAAATGGGCATTGAATGATAATCGATCCATTTAGGGCCAAATTTAATTGTTCCAGAATATATGAAGGTCCAATTTATGGGGCTGCAGGCTTGTAGGCAAGTCTAGAGTTACTTTTGCGTATTGATAGCAGCACGGTGGTCCAACTTCGGTTTGTTTCTTAACATCCATCTTTGGAGTTATTGTGGGTGTAAATAAATGTAGTTGCCTTGTATTATCAATTAAAGAGAATTTTATTTAAAACATTTAAGCACAAGAAACAAAAATGTGGGGAAGGAATTTATCTCTTTAACTTGAAACTCTGAACCAGAGCTTACTCCTGCGTGTCCTGACAGTTTCAATCTTCCAAGTTATTGTTAAGGAATCAAATTACATCTACATAATTATTATTATTGTATCTATCCACATTTGCATAGACTCATTTCCATTGCCTTTCATCACATGAAGAACAGCCCTCTTGTGCAATATCAGTGATTTGGACTCCCGTGTCATAAACCTCTCCAGGCTTCCAATCTGCAGGAAGAACGTTCTGTGCCCATATCCACTTCCCTTCATATCCTGCTGTCACCACAAACCTGAATTGCAATGCTCCTGTTGGAACTCTGCTTGTGTCCCACACAGCCCCGTAACTCCTGCTCATGAATCCCCAACTTGCATAACCAGCCTGCAAATCATGTAGCAGTTAAACAAATCAGCACAATTTAAGAGTGGCATTTGTCCGTAACAATTACATGTGCAATGTGAAAGTATTTGACCTGAGCCACATCCATGGCCACTATTTCTGTCTGACCACCTTCATACAACACTTTAATGGCCAAGTAATTTGGTTTCTGACTTGATTCCTCTACTCTCACTGCCAAATTCCTGTTGTACTTGCCTGTGGTTCCGGCAACATCATAGGAAAAGTAAATTAGAAGAGCATAATAAACCTCAAGATCTGAACTGGAACTTTTGTAGCACCTTATGGAGCTTAAGAAGAAAACAGAAAGTATTGAATCCAATAATTGTAATCGCCTAGATCAGTATGTATTGGATAACTCTGTTGCGAATTAATGAGCTCAGTAGGCTGTGAATATGAAGAAATCTTGTCAATCAACTCCTGGATGTTTGTACACGACTACACGTCAAAGTGGCCCACTCTAATGGTTTGGTACAATGAACCATTCCCGGAAGGTACTGGTATGTAATTCAGGATTATTATTGAACCGTTGTGTTTTTTTTTTTTTTTTTTCTATAAGAAGAGAAGAACAAACAAAGCATAAAAATCACATAGAAGTGCTGACCTTTTATATTCCATGTTGGCAATTCCAAGTTTGAAAAATGTCTTGGGCCCTGCCTTCCTTGGCCATGGCCTCGAAGGCTCTGCTGCTAAGAACCAAGTCTGTTTTATTATTTTTATTGAGGTCGATGACAATCACAGTAGTTCCTATGGTGCTACAGAGATCGCTGTTTTTGCACCTTATCTGTCACAAAACAATTAATCAACATCATTGAATAAGGATTTAACCGATAAAAACAGCACGTTATTGTCAAATGAATTAGAAAGGAACACAAACCTGAAAACAAGCTCCACAACCAGCTCCATCTTTGTACAGCGAAGAAACAGCAGCTGCAAGGTATCCGTTGTTGAAATCTATTGCCATGGAACCATATCCGCAAGCTCCAGCTGCAGCAAATTCACAAAGTAGCTATTAGCCATCAACAATCTCTTGGAAACACTTCCGGGGTCATTGCAACATCTTGTCTTGTAACTGAAATATGTCCATGTCGATGAAGTTATTAAGAAAAAATGCCAAATTATAAAATAAAGAAATAAAAAGAAGGAAGTGACACTTACAAGAAAGCGCAGAGGCTTCGGAGAAATATGCAACCTTTGATTTGTGTACACAACGATCACAAGCAGTTGCATAAAAGATGAGAAAGGATAGAAAGGAAAGGAAAGGAACCGTGTTTTTCTGGTTGGAAACGTCAGAAAACAGAAGAGAAGGCAGTATGGGATCGGAAGTCCAGTGCAATCCAAATGGTAAGAATGAGACGAGAGAATGAAGTAAAAGAACAAGGTATAAATAGACTGATAACCTGAGACAGAATAGAATAAATTAAAAGGTTGACTACGGATCAGCATATCACAAGAAAAAAATACATGCCATATATATATATATACAAGAAGCTTTGAGTATGTTTCCCGGACAGGAAGATTGATAAATGTGTGAAAGACAGACGCAATAACGTATGTATATCAGAGGAGGCTTAGATAACGAGGAATGGACTAGTATTTGCCCCAAAACGGGGAGAAGCTAAAAACAGGCAAAGGAAAGTGATTGGGGTTCGTCTACACGCCACCACCGACTCTTTGTGTATGGACTTACAGCTGTGAAATTAGAAGTGAGGACATGAGACTTGTGGGCTATAAACTGATGACAGCAGACCACCATTTCTATGTCTCTATAATTCATAGAGTCCATTATGTTAGGGAAAGGCACAAACTTTCTTTACATTTCTTGGAGAGTGTTTCTTCCTTGCCCCCTTGGTCCATACAGTTTCACACTTTCGATGCCTCGACAGAGTCGTCATGTGTTTGAATTTCTATTCCCATAATGAATTTTCTCTTATATATACCTTTCTTCATATACTTAGTTCAAAGTTTCAATTTGTATTTCCCTAGTCCCTTTAAATCTTTGCATTAAGAAATTGTTTTGTCATCTATTCTTCTGCTCAGAAATCAAAACATATTTTTAACGTAATTGCAGTCTTAGTTATGAGTTGCTTACGTGAATAGGTTCCCCCAGCAGAAAAAAGAGAGAAGCAAAACAAACAATATTGTGACAACCTTTGGTGAAAGAGATGATTGCTTGTTGATGAGTGTAAAGACAAACACAAGCCGTAAAGAAGTACTACTTGCGAAGCAAGAATATTGGACAAATTTCAACAGCAATAATTTGGGCTTCAAAAGATGAGAAAAAATGTTTAATATGTAATATCCCACTACCATATAATATATACTCAAATATTCAAAGGACATTCAAGAACATGTCCTATGACAATGGTATGTTAGAGCAAATATGATCTCTTAAATGGTATCATAAATAATACACAATACTTGAAACCTCAACACTTCATTTCATTCATTCACAAAAGTTTACATTGTAGTCATTAAAACAAATATTTACATTACCAAACATGAGAAAGTTTACAATCCTTTATACAAAAGTTCAATAAGTCAAAGAAACTACAAAATACAGTCTATAACTCTTCTGATATCAGCTGACAGACCTTTGAGTCATATCTTAATCCAAAATGTTCCTCTAGAAAATCTTAGGAACTAGGTCTCCTGACTTGTACCTGAAAAGCTACGTTGCAATTTTTTATGAGTTTTGCGAACTCAATGAGTGAACCATCATTGATGATCTCACTCAAGTCAAATACACAAATATCACACAAGCAACCAATTTCACAAACATTTTCCATCTCAATAAGACATAATGAATGCCACACATTTCACATACATTCTTTCAAAACATGCATAACCCAAACAATCACATTATCATGGCATATCACTTTATCATCAAAAGGTTTCATAATCATAAATATACAAATGCATATGCATATGTATATGAGACTTCAAACTCTTTATAATTTGTTGACATCGAGCACTTTTCAGATGTAGATATAAATATAGATACTGGCCTATTGGGCTTAGTCAGATACAGAAATCATAGAGCAAAGCTCTTGGTGTAAAATTCTGAGCTTAAAGCTCTTTTAAACAAGCTACTCTGATCACAACACCTTTATCTGAACATTTATTTTATGAAATGCATCAAATAACAGAATATGCCATCAAAACATTTACTTATGATGCATAAACAAAATCTCATATTCATCAGACCTCAACCCTGCATTCAACTTTCGTTGAGTATTTAGAAATCCGTCAGAACTCAAATGCAAACAGACACTTACAATACATTCCCAAAAATTAAACTCCTCAGACTATTAATATCTAGAATCATCATAATCAAGTCATTATTAGTTCAATAAATGGGAATTAAACAAAAACAAAATCAATCCTAGTGAAATCATCTAGGTTGACTCACAGTACACTCTAATTTATGCTATTGCGTGGATGCTCCAATAATGTCTAAATGGCGTTTGACTTGAGCGTCTAAAATCATTCAATTCATACATAATTCACATTACAAAGTCGATCAATCAAATACTTATTCATTTGTGCACATATTCATATATCATGTTCAATGCATGCATAATAACTATCCCGGGTAAGTTTCCTTAATCATAATTCATAATCATTCACATATTGTCACTTGGATATGTCTTGTTTTCATTTAGATTAATACCTTAAGTAGACTTGATCATGCTTCATTCATTAACCACACATTTACTAACTCTTTTCTAGAATTACAAATATTTCACATAATTCACAATTCTCATTCATTCATTCTTAATGTATTATTAATGTCCATTGGAATACATTTTCATTCATATGAATATCTTCATTCCTTTAACATGTTCATTTCAAAATTAGATGCATTATTATCCATCATTCTCTTCCTTGAAGTATAACATTAATTATCAATCAAAACTTATCACACATTTAACCAACTTTTCCATCATCAAATTTTGTTCTTTTAAAACCTTAATCAAGTCCAAATGCATCATAGTTAAACACCTTATCCTTAATTAGTTCAAGAATCACACAAAAGAACATTTTCTTTACTTACAGGCAATTTCCACAATCGTATATGGCACCCCACAATCGTTGGAAGGGTTATCCAAAAGTTCCCATCCAATTTCTTCATTAGTTTTCCAGATTTTCTCAGGACAAGTTTCGAGTCAGTTTTGTATGGCCATTATGACATAGAAATTGAGGTTTCTAGATAATATGTTTTTCTAAAACAATGTTTCTCTATGTCTTAATTTTCTAATGAACTAAATTTTATACGATTTGGTTCATTATTCCTAAAGTTATGCCCAAAATACTATAGACTGTTATCAAACAGTGAGAGAATCCAAAAATTCAATTTCAAGTCCAATTGTAAAACCCTTAGAGACAAAATTAAAATTCGATTCCTTCATTAAAAAATATATCCATATGTATCTAGTTTAATATAAAATTAAAACATCTCATTTGTATATCTACATATCAAGTTATGACCAAAATACCGATAGATGTTCAGTGAAAACACTATAGCTAACATATTCCAAATAATCTTCTTTAACTTTTCTAGATTTTTTTAACACTTTATACCAAAATTAAAATAGCCTTTTTATAGTTCATCATATATACCTCTATTAGGCTTGAATCATACTTTAATTTCTCGTTAATAACCTCTCCTATTCTAGTTCAAAATTATTTAATTAACAACTCACAAATCCTGGTCTTTCATGCATCAAAAATCAAACCATAAACTTTTACATTATTATGCATATAGTCCTAGTTCTTTCCCAATTCAAGAACATCAAATTAACATCTATATTTAGCATAAATCCACCTTATTTATACATTAAATTCCAATCCAATTCATCCTCATAATGCCCTATACTCTACGGTTTCCATATACCAAAAACAAAGCAGAAAAACTTCCAAGTTCATGCAACATTTTCCAGCACATATCTTCACCAATAACACATGCATTTCATTCCAAATCAAGCATCATTCTTATATCATTTGATGTGCCATAAAATTCATATTGTCATTTACTTGTTCGGGTTTCAATTCAACTCAAACTTCAGATTAAATCAAGGCTCCATGCAAGCAAAATTCATCACAAACTTAAGATGAAAATAGGTTGATTTTGGACAACAAGATGAAGGTAACGTTCAGCTAGTTTTCTTGGCTATTTTGTGTAAGGTAAAAAGCTAGTTTTGGTGCGGCAATTTAGCTAGGGTTCAGGAAAAATATAGAGGAGAAAGTAGGAGCAATTTTCGGTGATGAAAACAAAAGAAAGAAGCAGTAAAACTATGCTGCAGAAACTTGCTACCTCACATGCTAGGTGTCACCATCAAAGCACAACACTTATCCTAAGGCATATCTTACATTTGCCTAATCCACTCAAGATGTTACCATTAGTCACTAATTAAGTAATCCATATGTCACCCCAAGATTTGTCCACTTGTCACATAATTACTAGTCCATTTGTCACATATTTTACTATACCAAATGTCACTCACTTTTAGCCTTAATCACCCTAATTTTCCATATATCCATTTGTCCTACCACTTGGCAGTTATTTTTATTTTTATTTTTTGACCATTTGTACATTTAATCCATTAATCTCTCAATTAATAACATTTAATCCCAATTTACTAATTGAAATTGGAGCATACCAAATCATAATTCACATCATGTTTACTTAACTTCTTTCATACCCCGAAATAAGTCAATTGAGTGCATATGCTATCTTTGTAATATGTACAAATATCAATTTGTGTATGAATGCTAATGTTATACATGTATATGCAATATTTAATCTAGGGTTGAACCCTAAGCATATACCAAAAAAGAAGATATTACAATTCTCCCCCTTAAGAAATTTCGTCCTCGAAACTCTTACCTGAATAATCAAAGAAATATGGGTAGTGTCTTTTCATGTTCTCTTCTGTTTCCTATATGGCTTCTTCACTTGAATGGTTTCTCCAAAGTACTTTCACTAATGGGGTCAAACGATTTCTCAATTGTTTATTCTGATAGCCAATTATCTTAACTCGTTCTTCAATATAACTCAGATTACTAGAAACTTTAATCTCCTAAGTCGGTATCACATGAGTTGGATCCGACCAATATCTCCTAAACATACTCACATGAAGCACATTATGTATCTGTGTCATTTCAGAAGGTAAGGCTAACTTATAATCCAATGGCCCAATTCTTTCGATTCATATAGACCAATGTAACTTGGGCTTAACTTATTCTTCTTACCGAACCTCAACACACCTCGCCAAGGTGATACTCTCAGAAATACTCTATCTCCTGCCTGATACTCCATATCTCTTCTATGCTGATCTACATAACTCTTATGTCTATCTTGTGCTACTTAATTCTAATATGAATCAATTTCACCTTGTCAATAGTATCCTGAATCAATTGTGGGCCCTCGAAAATTCTTAGACCCTCTTCATCCCAATATAAAGGCGAATGACATTTCTTTCATACAATGCCTCATATGGAGCCATACCGATACTATTATGATACTGATTATTATAGGCAAATTCAATCAAAGTCATATACTGATCTCATGCTCCTTGAAACTCTAGAACACAAGCTATAAGCATATCCTCAACAGTCCTAATCGTCCTCTCACTCTGACCATCTATCTAAGGATGAAATGCAGTACTGAAATATACTTTTATACCCAAAGTTGTCTATAAACTATACCAAAATCTTGAGGTAAATCTAGAATCCTTGTCCGATATAATGGACACTGGAACCCCATGTAATCTCACTACTTCATCCACATAACTAATCTAATAAGTTATTCTCTCTCACTGGCAAGAAATGAGCCGACTTGGTCAATCTATTAATAATGACCCAAATGGCATCATGTTGCCTCGGAGTCTTCGGCAAACCCATAATAAAATCCATCTTGATTCTCTTCCATTTCCACTCCAGAATAGGC
The DNA here is from genome assembly GCA_025504915.1 of Erythroxylum reticulatum. Taxonomy (NCBI): domain Eukaryota; kingdom Viridiplantae; phylum Streptophyta; class Magnoliopsida; order Malpighiales; family Erythroxylaceae; genus Erythroxylum; species Erythroxylum reticulatum. The sequence continues at coordinate 47,800,363 of JANSVA010000218.1, read as the reverse complement.
AAGGATTGTAACTTACCAACCTGGCTTGATGCTTAGCTTTTATTTGTTAGCAAGTCAAACACTTAGCCAAATATTCAGTAACTTGTTTTTTCATCCCTAGCCACTAAAAATGTTACTTCAGCATATTATACATCTTAGTAGTACTAGGATGCATAGCATAAGCTGCTACATGTGCTTCCTCCATAATCTCTTTCCTCGGATCTTCAACATTGGATACGCACCTCTATTTTAACCACAATGTATCGTCTCTTAATTCAAATTCAAAATCCATATTCACTTTCAACTTCTCAATTAACTTCACCAATTCTAGATCTATGTTCTGAGTCTCTCTGATTCTTTCATGCAATATAGGTCTCAACTTCAATATAGTTATGAATGTTTCATTCTACCCTAAATTTAATTCAACATTTAGTTCTCTCAAATGAACTAGGCTTGGTAACCTCAATAACTGTATAATCATAATCTTTCAACAATTTTATCCATCTCCTCTGTCTTATATTCAACTCCTTTTGACTCAATAAATATTTTAAATTTTTATGATCAGTAAATACTGGGAAAGTTTCTCCATACAGGTAGTGTCTCCAAATCTTCAAAGCAAATACTACAGCAGTAAGTTCTAAATCATGTACTAAATAATTAAACTTATGATACCTCAACTGTCTCGATGCATATGCTATCACTCTGCCATGCTGCATCAACACACATCCTAATCCCTAATGTGAAGCATCACTGTAAACTACATACCCTCATGTTCCAAATGGAATAGCTAACATCAGTGCTGTAGTTCACTATGCTTAAGCTCTTCAAAACTTCTTTGACAATTATCATTCCATCTGAAATGCACATTCTTCCTCAAAAGTTTTGTCAAAGGGGTTGAGATCAATGAAAACCCTTGACAAACCTCCCGTAGTATCCGGCTAACCTAAGAAAACTTCGGATCTCAGACACATTCTTTGGAGCCTCCCACTTCATCACTACTTCTACTTTCTTTGGGTCTACTTGAATGCCCTATCCAGACACTATGTGACCCAAGAATACTACTTGATCAAGTCAAAATTTACACTTACTAAACTTAGCATACAACTGCTTCTTTCTCATTATTTGTAAAACCAATCTCAAATACTCTAAATGTTCTTCTCTACACTTCAAATACACTAAGATGTCATCAATAAACACAATTGTAAAGAGATCTAAATAAGGTGGAAATATCCTATTCATCAAGGTCATAAAAAGCTGTTGGGGCATTAGTCAATCCAAATAGCATTACCAAAAACTCGAAGTGCTCATATCTTGTTCTAAATGCACTTTTTGGTACATTAACCTCAACTATTTTCAACTGATAATATCTTGATCTCAAGTCAAACTTTGTGAACACCTGAGCTTCTTATAACTGATTAAGCAAATCATCAATCCTCGGTAATGGGTATTTATTCTTAACTGTCACCAAATCCAATTGCCAATAATCAATACACAATCTCATAGTTCCATCCTTCTTCTTTATAAACAATACTGGAGCTCCCCAATATGACACACTAGGCCTGATGAAACCCTTATCTAACAACTCTTGTAACTTGGTCTTCAATTCTTTTAGTTCTACAGGTATCATCTTATATGGAGGAATTGAAATAGGAACGATATCTAAAACGAGGTCTATGGTAAACTCCGTCTCCCTTTCTAGGGGTAAACCCAATAGTTCTATGGGAAACACATCTAAGAAATCCTTAACAACTGGAATATTGTAAATGGTTTGTTCATTCAGGGTATCAACTACACGAGCCAGATAACCCTCACATCCACCTCAGATCAGTTTCAAAACACTCATGAATGAAATTAGTCAGGTTGGCACTACTTGACTAACTCATTGAAACACCACTCTCAGTTGATTAAGGGATTTAAGAACTACGTCCTTAGTATAACAATTCATCACGACCCGATGAGTAATGAGTCAATCCATGCCTAGAATAATATCTACTTCCTTTAACTGCAATACAATCAAATCAGTTATTAACTCTACCTGATGAATCCGAACTATGCAACCTTTAAATACCTTACCAATCACTGTTGTGCTACCCACTGAGGTACTCACCTCTAATCCACATTTCAATATCTCTCTCTCACAATGCAATTTAGATGCCAAATGTGGTATGATGAATGAATGTGTAGGTCCTGGGTCTACCAATGCAAATGCTTCAAAATAAAAAACATTCAACACACCTGCTACCACATCTGGGGAGTTCTACGCCTCCTGCCTGGTGATGGCATAGACCCTGGCCTCAAACTGCGGTTGGTTACTCCACACTTTAGTCCTGACACTGGGCCCTGGTGACTTAGTTCTGCCTCTACCTCTGCTCTCTGTACTGATCCAATAGCTTTACTCTGCTGGACTATTTTCTCAATCATTGTTCCTCTTCTCATTCCAGATTGTGGTCCCAAAGTCTCAAGACAATCTCTAATCTGATGCTTATTAGAGTCACATCGAAAACAAGCTCCCGATAACCTCCAACACTCACCACCATGCTTCTTACTACAGTGCTCACAACTAGGCATCTGTTGTGACTACCTAGAGTGCATTTTTCCTCTACCTCTACTAGCATGAACAAATCCACCTCTTGGTTGAAACCTAAATTGTCTCTATCTAGCCTGGAATCGAGACAATCTATTCTGACTTTTATTAAAGTTTCTACCAGAATCAATCTAAGATTCACTCAGTCTCTTCACTCTAAACTCTTATCTATACTCTCCCTGACCATCTTTTAACAACTGTTTAATTCTAATCGATGTCGTTCAGAGTTCTTTAAAACTACCCAAATCAGAAATAGCTAGCCTTGTTCTGATCTTTATATTTAACTCATCTTCAAACCTCCTACACTTGTCCTCCTCAGTTGAGATTAATGCAATTGCATACCCTATTAATTCATTAAATTTTATCTTATACTCTGGTACTGGGAGACTTCCTTGTTCCAGATCTAAAAATTCTTTCATCTTTCTGTCCAGATAAATCTTTGACATGTAATTCTCTTCAAACACCTTCAGAAAATCTTCCCAAGTCAAACTACAAAGTCTGGTGCAACTACCTAGAGCAGTCTTCCACTATTGATATGTTAGACCTTGTAGAAGTGAGACTACATAATCAAATCTCTCATCTGACTCACAATCCATCTGATCAAACACTTTTTCAGTTCTCTCTAGCTAACTTTCTACCTCAGCAAGGTATGTACTTTCGTAGAAATCTACAGCCCCCTGCTTGCGAATTTTATCATATCTTCTTTCCCTCCTCATTGGATTCTCGAAGGGATTTGTGAAAATTTAGGTACAGGAGACTCTCTATTGGCTCTTACATACTCCATGTCAGCTGACTCTCAAACTTGATCTCCTATGGTAGGTGACCTATAACAAAAATAGTTATAATCACTAACTGAGTCTCTCACTATTTATCATGTCTCAATACTTTTATATGTCCCTATAGATGCCAAACCATGCTCTGATACCAAAATTGTAACATCCCACTACTATAGAATATATACCCAAACATCCGGAGGACATTCAATAACATATCCTATGACAATGGTATGTTAGAGCAAATATAATCTCTTAAATGGCATCATAAAGAATACACAATACTTGAAACCTCAACACTTCATTTCATTCATTCACAAAAGTTTACATTGTAGTCATTAAAACAAATATTTATATTACTAAACATGAGAAAGTTTACAATCCATTATACAAAAGTTCAATAAGTCAAAGAAACTACAAAATACAGTCTATAACTCTTCTAATGTTAGCTGATAGACCTTTGAGTCATATCTTAATCCAAAATATTCGTCTAGAAAATCTTAGGAACTAGGTCTCCTGACTTATACCTGAAAAGCCACGTTGTGATTTTTTATGAGTTTTGCGAACTCAATGAGTGAACCATCATTGATGATCTCACTCAAGTCAAATACACAAATATCACACAAGTAACCAATTTCACAAATATTTTCCATCTCAATAAGACATAATGAATGTCACACATTTCACATACATTCTTTCAGAACATGTATAGTTCAATCAATCACATTATCATAGCATATCACTTTATCATCAATAGGTTTCATAATCATAAATATACAAATGCAGATGCATATAAGACTTTAGATTCGTTATTATTTGTTGTGATCGAGTGCCTTTCAAATACAGATACAAATACTAGCCCGTTGGGCTCAGTCAGATATAAAAATCACGGAGCAAAGCTCTAAGTGCAGAATTCTAAGCTTAAAGCTCTTTAAGACAGGCTACTCTGATCACAATGCTTTTATCTAAACATTCATTTTATGAAATGCATCAAATAACATAATATGCCATCAAAACATTCACTTATGATCCACAGACATAATCTCATATTAATCGAACCTCACGTTGAGTATTTATAAATAAGTCAGAACTCAAATGCAAATAGACACTTCCAATACATTCCCAAATATCAAGCTCCTCAGACTATTAATTTCTAGAATCATTATAATCAAGTCATTATCAATTCAATAAATGAGAATTTGAAATCATCTAGGTTGACTCATAATACGCTCCAATTTATTCTATTTCCTGGATGATCCGGAAATATATGAATGGCATCCGACTTCAGTGTCTAAAATCATATAATTCATACATAATTCACATTACAAAGTTGATCAATCAAATACTTATTCATTTGTGCACATATAGTCATATGTCATGTTCAATACATTCCCAATAACTATCCTGGGTATGTTTCCTTAATCATAATTCATAATCATTCACATATTGTCACTTGGATATATCTCGTTTGCATTTAGATTAATACCTTAAGTAGACTTGATCATGCTTCATTCATTAACCATACATTTACTAACTCTTTTCTAGCATTCCAAATATTTCACATAATTCACAATTCTCATTCATTCATTCTTAATGCATTATTAATATCCTTTAGAATACATTTGCATTCATATTAATATCTTCATTCCTTTAACACCCCTTCATTCCAAACTTAGATGAATTATTATCCACCATACTTTTCCTTGAAGTATAACATTAATAATCAATCAAAACTTATCACACATTTAACCAACTTTTCCAACATCAAATAATGTTCTTTTTAAACCTTAGTCCCAAATGCATCATGGTTAAATACCTTGTCCTTAACTAATTGAAGAATCACACAAAAGAACATTTTCTTTACCTTCATGCAATTTCCACAATCGTGGGATTGGTTATCCAAAAGTTTCCATCAAATTCCTTCATTAGTTTTCCAGATTTTCTCAGGACAAGTTTCGAGTCAGTTTTATATGGCCATTATGACAAAGAAATTGAGGTTTCTAGATAATATGTTTTTCTAAAACAATGTTTATCTTTGTCTTAATTTTCTAATGAACTAAATTTTATACAATTTAGTTTATTATTCCTAAGGTTACGCCCAAAAACTACAGATTGTTCTCAAACAATGATAGAATCCAAAAACTTAATAAATTCAAATTTTGAAACTCTTAGAAATAGAATTAAAATTCTATTCCTTCATAAAACATATGTTCATATGTCTCTAGTTTAATCTAAACTTAAAATCATCCCATTTGGATGCCTATAGATCAAGTTATGGCCAAAATACCAATGTATGTTTAGTGAAAACACTACAACTAACAAATTCCAGTAATTCTTCTTTCACTTTTCCAGACTTTTTTAACACTTTATACCAAAATTAAAATAGCCTCTTTATAGTTCATCAATTATACCTCTATTAAGCCTGAATCATACTCCAATTCCTCATCAATAACCTCTCCTATTCCAACTCAAAATTATTCAATTAGCATCTCATAAATCATAGTCTTTCATGCATCAAAAATCGAACTAAAAACTTTTACATTATTATATCCATAAAGTCCTAGTTCTTTCCCAATTCAAGAACATCAAATTAACATATTTATTTAGCATAAATCCACCTTATTTATACATTAAATTCTAGTCAAATTCATCCTCATAATGCCCTATAGTCCACAGTTTCCATATACCAAAAACAAAGCAGAAAACTTCCAAGTTCATGCAATATTTTCTAACACATATCTTCACCAATAACACATGCATTTCATTCCAATTCGAGCATCATTCTTATATCATTTGACATGTCATAAAACTTAGATTGTCACTTACTTGTTAGGCTTTCAATTCAGCTTAAACTTCATATTAAATCAAGTCTCCATGCAAGCAAAATACATCACAAACATAAGATGAAAATAGGTTGATTTTGGATAGCAGTATTTGATTTTGGATAGCAATATAAAGGTAACGTTTAACTAGTTTTATTGACTATTTTGTGTAAGATAACAAGCTGCTTTTGGTGCAGCAATTTGGCTAGCGTTCAGGCAAAATACGGAGGAGAAAGTAGGAGCAATTTTCAGTGATGGAAATAAAAGAAAGAAGCAGCAAAACTCCACTGCAGAAACTTGCTACTTCATATGCTAGGTGTCACCATTAAAGCACAACACTTGTCCTAAGGCATGTCATACATTTGCCTAATCAAGATGCCTCTACTAATCCACTCAAGATGCTGCCATTAGTCACTAATTAAGTAGTCCACATGTCACCCCAAGATTGGTCCACTTGTCACACAATAATTTGTCCATTTGTCAATTAATTAATAATCCATTTGTCACATATTTTACTATGCAAAATGCACTCACTTTTAGCCTTAATCACCTTAATTTTCCATGTGTCCATTTTTCCTACCACTTGGTATTTTTTTAAAAAATTTTGACCAAATGTACTTTTCATCCATTACTCCCTCAATTAATAACATTTAATCCCAATTTGCTAATTGAAATCCGAACACACCAAAATTCAAGACATATGTTTTCTTTGTAATGTGTAAAAATGTCTATTAATGTATGAAAGCTAATGTTATGCATGTATATGTAACACTTAATCTAGGGTTGAACCCTAAGCATATACCAGAAAACAAGATATTACATAATACCACTCATCTCATTTTATCTTTATCTCCAACAACTAATCTAGCCTCTAGGAATTGCTAAGGGGTGACTTTGTTATTAATTAATAACAAAATTCTAATTCTTGAAGTTGATTCACTTCTAACATGAACATAAAATTGGCATGGGTCATATACGGCAATCAGCTGATTGCATTAGCTATTAGCTGATTCTATCAGTGGTTAGCTAATAGCGGATTATATCAGTTGATCTAACCAGTGAATAACATCAGTTGTTTATTAAAGATGTTTATTAAAATTACTTATTTAGTTTTAACTGTTTATGTATAAAATGACTAATAAGGGCATGATTTTTTAAAAAATTATAAGAACATGAGTATTATATCTTAGTATTTCTTTGAATATTTTCATAAGATTTTATATTTTAGATATATAATTTTACAAAAATTAAGTTTATAACTCTAATAAAAACATAGATCATACAATAACAAAATTAATAAATTTTAATTTAATTTAATATTTTTCTATAATTTATAAATTAATTAATCAATTTTAATAATTTAATCAATTTTTAAACTTTAAACGCTTTATCTTAAAAATTAAAATTAAAATCATTAAAAAATCAAAATAAGTTTCATGCCTGTGACACTAATTTAAAACCAAAATAAGTTTTCCCTTTTTCTTTTTTATCATTTTTATTTTAATTTTTTTAAAAATAATAGTAACATATTTATAATTAAAATTAATTTTGTTTTTTTAAACTAATAGTTACTAAAGTTAAAATGATAAAAAAAAGAAAAAAATTAAGAGCAAAATAGAGGATATAATTGACTTTTTTTTATATTACATTTTTAACTATTTGAGCAAAACCCTCCTATACGCATAGGAATCAAGATCAGTACCTATCTTTGGCCTCACAATCCCAAAAACATTTTACATGATAGCACTACACTTTATAGGCCAATAAACATTCATGATTCTGCTAATCTCTTCAACCAACCATCTTGACATTTTGTTTTCTAAGTTATAGGCCTAAACAAGGGTTCTTTTTTAGATCCATATGCTAATCTGCCACTTTTTGTCAAAAGCTTGTAGTTTTTAACAGGCATATTTGATAGTCGGCATCATCACACGAGTCAATAGACTCTTATCCTATTGTACACTCACTATCCCGTGGAATGTTTTCTAGGCCCAATTGCTGATCTCAAGATATGGTAGACTTTCATGTTTGAGTTTATATATCACCGTATCCAATTTTTGGTGAATCTACTAAAGAAATCCATAACACTTGTTAACACAACCACAAATCTTGGTGCACTCACTCTTGTTGATACTTTGTTCTCGAGAATAAGCTAATCAATTCTATATGCACCTTCCAATAAAGTATTATTGATTCTTGTATTAGTACAATACAATCGACAAGTACTTGAAAACATTAAGACGAGAAAGAATAAAAAATAAACTCATATTCAATTTTATTCGACTTTTATCAGCCAAACAATGACCAATATAGCAAGAGTTTTTCAATTAATTAATCGTGACATTTTGTCTTTAACATTGGTCAATGCAACTAGAGTCAAAGATGTATAGGAAATTCTAAAAACTTTCATGGTTGGAGTTGATAGAGTGAAGAAGGTGCGACTCCAAACTTTAAGGGTTGAGTTTGAGTCAATTTTGATAAAGGAGAATGAGTTTATAGTAGATTATTTTACTCAAGTACTGGTGATGATGAATCAATTGAAGCAGGTCGATGAAAAGATGGAAGACGAAGAGTAGTAGCGAAGATTTTTGGCTTTCTCAATGTGGAATTCAATCATGGAGTAGTGACAATTAAAGAATTGAAGGACATAGAGTCCATGACCATTGATGAGTTAAATAAATCATTGTTAACTCATCAAGAAAGAATTAAGAGGACCTAACAAGAACCGTGGAACAAGTTTTGCAAGAAAAATTTTCCTTTAATTATAAGGGAAATAACATAAGAGGAAGAGGAAGAGGTCGAGGTCGTGGTTAAGGCCAAGGTTGTGACCAAGACTATAGTTGCAGTCAAGGAAAAGACGAGCAAAATTCATTTCATAAAGGTGGAAATGAGATTTCTTAAAATGTTCATGGAAGAGAAAGAAATAATAATTGCAAAAAGGATAAAAGCTAAGTAGAGTGTTATGCATGTGGGAAGAATGGTCGCTATTCTTAGGAACGTCAATCTAAGAGTCATAATGAGGAGATGAACTTTATCAAGCATAAGTATGTGGAAGGTAATACTATTTTGTTTTCTCAAAAGGACGGATCCATAGAAAAAGACACATGTTATCTCAATAATGGTGCAAGCAACTGCATGATAGGAAACATAAGCAAATTTGTGGAGTTAGATAAAAAAAGTGATTTGGAACCTTTGTCTTAGAGATGATACAAAGGTAGAGATTAATGAAAAAGTCTCAATGATTTTGTCCATAAAAGATGGAGACCATAAACTTCTCCACAATGTTTACTACATCCCAAAAAAGAAGAGCAATATTTTAAGCATCAACCATTTTTAGAAAGCGAGCACATAGTGAAAATAGAGAATAATTATTTATGGCTTCAAAATTAAGATGATAGACTTGATTTTAAAGTTGCCACGACATAGAATCGAATGTTCATATTAAATGTCAAAACAACGAAAGCAAAGTGCTTATAAGTTTGTATCAAGGCTCCTTTATGGATTTGGCATATAAGATTAGGGTGCCTCAACTTTGAAAGGCTTAAAATGCTAAGAGCAAAGAATATGGTGAAAAGTGTTCCTAAAATCAACCACCTAAATCAATTGTGCTAGGCATGTCTACTTGGAAAACATGCTGGGCACCGTTTTCGGAACCCAACTCTTGATCTGATACCAAACAATTATTGGATCCCGATTCCAGAGCCCAACATTCAGAGTCATAAACCGTGTACTTTTGCTTGTTACCATGCATGGTTATTTCAATTAAACCTCATTAGTCATTCTCGGTTCATCTTCATTCTTTGATACCGTAAGCGTTGGGCCCTATTTTCCGAATCATTCTTATATTGAAGCAAATATTCTATGATCAACTTCCATCCAGATATTGTAAGTCTTAGGGATTGGGTTAAAATTCTATTCCTTCAGATCATTTGTAGCTCTATGCATATAGTTTGTTTTTAAACAAGGACCTCCTCATTCGGAGCTCTACATCTCAAGATATGCTTACAAATCCAAAGCATGTGTTCATAATCTAGTTATTCCCCTCCGATCGATCCCTCATTTTCCTTCAATTAATCTCTTTCAAATCACCCTTAAAAACTACTAATTTTATTGATAGATAGGAAAATGTATCGGGAATCTATCACTTTAAGAATCATTTAATTTCGAGGTCGAGTTATGAATTTATGGCTAAAAGAGCCAACCATGTTCATGTCCTCAATCACGTTGCACCTATCTCGGAACAATTGGCATAAATGTCACTAAAGATTAAGGTTTTCTTTGAATGGTTTCGAAGAGGACTTCTAGATCTACAACTTTTATAAAGATCTCAAAGGCAAACTGTATCAATCTAGAGGGTCAAAATAGTGATCAGACGATAGGATCAAGTGAACAGTGCACCAGACGAAGCGCATTCACCAGACGAAGCGCCCTCATCAGACAAAACGCCCTCATCAGATGAAGCATCCTCACCAGACGAAGCACACTCACCAGACGAAGTGCACTCATCAGACAAAGCGCACTCATAAGACAAAGCGCCCTCAGCAGACAAATCACCTTCATAAGACAAACCGCCTTCACAAGACGAAGCGCCTTCACAAGATGACACGTCATCACCAGATGAGACATCCTCACAAGACGATACATCATCACCAAACAATATGACGTCATCAGACAATACAAACTATACCCCTGAGCATCTCCACTTATAAAGATCATAACTTTTTAATCCGATATCCAAAACCTTCATACTTTATAGAGTTGGAAAGCTAGAAAAACAAGCTATAACTTCCATGAATTCAACTTATCAAATTCATCCTAGATCAATACAAATTTTTCCCTAAAGTTAGAACACGAATTTTCCCTTGTGGAAGACTTGAAATTTTTGCATTTTGCAAACTTGGAATGTCCTGAGCTTAACCATTCAGCTTCTACAATGATTTCATTAAACTCTCAAATCTCAACTCATTTGTCTCATCACTTTCAATTACATCTTATCAGTTATAATTCCTATCTTCCTTTCGATGATATCTCGCTTATGCATACGTGTATATATATATATATATATATATATCAACGATTTATGCTCCAAAATCATCAACTCAAGATGATAATCTCTTTACGTATATCTAATTTTAACTCACATCATCCATACACCATTCACATTTCATTAACATTAAAAGAATAAAGTTTTACAAATCTTTAATGGCATTCCAAGCCACATTACATTATCGTCTCAAAATCTCAAATTACACAAGTTCCTTGAACAAACAAACTTGTTGCTTTCCCAAAATCAACTCAAAATATAAAATAAGCAAATTTAGAGTAATTCTCTTAGGCTCTTGATCACTTGATCTCCTAGGTATCACTTGAAGATGGGATAATAAAAGGGTGAGCTTGACAGCTCGTGGGTAAGAAGTTTATAACAAAGAATAAGTAAAATCGTTGAAATGTTCATTTTTAATTCATAAAACGCTTTGTTCTCAAAATTCTCAATTCTTGCTTAAAAATCATAGTTAAAAATATCATCACATCGCATAGCATATGCATTCAACCACAATGTAGGACACTTAAATTATGCAACAAACTTGACCATTCAAGATGCAGTGCATAATCAAATGGCTCGAAGGTTCCGTGGAACAAAATAAAGAAATCGAAGTTTACTCCGTGAACAAAATAAGTCCACTTTTCAGATCTCGTGTGCCACAAGTGGGCAGTTGAGAGAAGGCTTATGTCGACATGCACGTGACTAACGAAACGGTTCCTCTCTTGCCCAAACAAAAGCACATAATCATGCTCAAATCAT
>JANSVA010000218.1:47761864-47778803 GCA_025504915.1 Erythroxylum reticulatum | reverse complement strand
AATAAGCTAGTCCATTTATCTCCAATTTTCAACCCAATTTTCAATGGCACTTGTCATTAAATCTTATTGTCACATATTAAAGTTTCTACTGTCATTTGACTCTTATTTCTACTACGATTCTTAATAGTTACGTCCCTTAGCATTTTTCCTAGTCCAAAAATACCCCTTAAATTCTAGAAAATTATCATATTTTCACCAAAAATTCTAAGTCAATACATATACCCTAAAAATCAATTTTTAACAAATAATTCATAATTCCAAAATTAATTACATTTATAGATCAATTATAACTGAAAATTGTTAATGAATGCATGTACAATCATTTTAATGTGCACAATAATCAAATTTCACATGTGTATGTGCTAACATTATGCATGAGCATGAAAAGCATTTTTTATTCTCTCATTGCTATTTCTCAATTACTAAAAGCTAGGGTTCTAACCCTTAGTATGGAAACAAGATATTAAACAGCTTAATCACTTTCATTAAGGAACAAAAATAGTTTTATTCAAGACATTATAAAGTTGAATCACCCTACCCTTGACACTATCCCTCGTCCTCATAACCTATGAATGTAAATCAGACCTAATAACACGACCACCTCTTGTTAATCTCAACAGAGGATTTCTTAACAATGTTCGATAATCAAAAGGAGAAAATAAACTACTCAAGTGATTGAAACAATAAAGGACATAAACAAAGACACTTGAGATTAAAAATAACACCTCCTAACAATGCAGCTTCTTCAATGAAGAACGGAAAGTTATCCACTAAGAAATTTGTTGTGAAACTCTAATAATGTCACTAAGGTATCCCGCGTATAGCAGTAATAAAACACCTCAAATCAATGAACGTTTCATCACTGAAATATCATGAACAAAAAGCTGTGAACACACCAAGGCTGCTGGAGATTTTTCACACTAAAATCAATAACTTAACAACCCAACAAAGTCATACAACCCTTAGAGAAATCACAACTATAAATCTGGATAGGATCACCACAAACTAAGCCACCAAAATAGTTTTGGAAACTTGAAATTACAACTACCAAGTCATCATGTTGTAGTCATTTTTTTTCCACATACTTTAGCCCTCATTATGACCAGAAAATAACATAAACCCCAACATAAACACAACTGCAAAATAGTCAATAAAATCTTCAAAAATCCAACTACCTTAGATAGCCATTTTCCCCAAAATAAGTTGTCAAGAAAAGTCCAAAAATCTTAGTCAAGATATGGAAATTTGATTTCAAGTAAATCCTATTAGGACTAAGATTTTTATCCCAAATAAACATCATCTTCAAAGAGTCCCACATAAGGTAGAATATTCATCATAATATTATTCCTCAAATAATCAAAGATGTCCAATTACAAATAATGTCCAAAATGTCCTAATACATATCTTAACAATATAAATTTATATGTTATCACGTATGAGTGTTGAGTGTTGACATCATTTAAAGCCTTTTTCAGCGTCCTTATTTAAATATAATAATTTTGTGACTCTTCTCATTTATTCAATTTTGGGAAAATTTTAGTTTCCATCTCTAATTAAATTTTAATCTGTTTAATAACTCTATGTTTTTATTAAAATTTTCCATTGATATCCTATTTGAATTAATTTTCTTTAATGTTTTAAAATTTTCAACCTATTTTTAATTTTTCCTATTTATATTATTGTTTGATTCTTTGTGCCAAAATATCACAAGTTAATCTTCCTTTTTATTGTTGTTTCTTTTACTGGTTGTGGTGATTGAAGACAAATCTCATGCTAACAAATAGAGACAAAAGATGTATGAGACACGAAGACAAAGTTAAGGGTTTTGTTTTCCAATTTTTTATCTTCATTGTTTTACTTTCATCTTTCTTCTTTAGTTCATTATTATAGTATTTTGTGACTTATTTTTCTTATGGTTATTGTTGTGATTTATTTTTGGACATAATTAAAAAAATATTTTTTTATATTTTTAGTTTGAAATTATGACTAAGAATATGGAATCATCATAAAAGGCTTCGATGAACTTAATATCCTTTACTCATAGTAAGTCTGATCGAGCATGAGATTATTTTTCTTCTTCTCAAGCATTCGATGAAAATATGCAATATAATTTTATATTTTGTGGTAGAATATTAAAATATATAAAAATGAAAGAACATTTTGTCGATATTAAAGGCAATATTGCTTCTTACAAAAAAGTATGATTTAATGTACATGGCAGGCTTGTAAATTATTTGTGGTAATAATTGAAAAAGAAAAAAGAAAATTAAGAGGCTCATAATATATCTTTTGGAGATGATGAAGCAAATCAAGTATTATATAAAGAAAAAAGTATGACGCCCTAATACCCCCTTGGGAGGATATTGCGAGCGCCAAGCAAAACATGCAAACAAAACCAAAACATTTGAAACATTCATCATAATTTCGCAAAAGCATAGCATCCAAAAATAAACATTTCCAAAAAACATATGAAACATGTCATAATTTCATAAACCAGCCTGAATTAAGGTTATTACAAACCTTCAATTAAATCCAAAGTCATATATATCAAAGACAAACCAAAAACAAACTCCAAAAATAGGATTTTAACAAAACAAGACTCAGACTCCGTTGGCCACTGCAGTTGACTCGTCCCATTCCTTATGTCCTTCTCTCTGAACCTACACAGGGCAAATCCACCATGCTAAGCATATAGCTTAGTGAGTAATAACTAATCTATGCATAAACTGATAACTAATTATACACAATTATAATATATCAGAAGCATTCATTAACAGTTTATCGGAACGAACAATTCAAACATATAATATTGGATCTCAAACAGATTGTACATAAACAGAACTGAGTCTCAAAAGAGGGTATAACCCTTCATAATCAAAACACATTTTCTTGTTTATATCAAAGTCAAACAGAAATCAGAATATAAAACATATGACTGTTAAATCCATTTACAGATGCGGGTAACAGGATTTGTAGAGAAGAGACCGAAGTCTCAACACCAAAATGCTACGGAAGAGACCGAAGTCTCAACACCAAAGTGTCACGGAAGATACCGAAGTCTCGAGATTGAAGTGTCACTAACAGAAGACAACGAAGTGTCGATAACAGAAGACACCAAAGTGTCAGTAACATAAGACATCGAATTGTCGATAACAAAAGACACTGAAGTGTCACAGAAGCAGCTGCAGACCCTTCTAGGCATACCTATTTACCCACAACTAGGACTTAACAGAATCAAAACAGAAATGTCTTAAATTCAATTCCCATATTTACAGCTTTGCAAATCATTCAATGATTGAATTAATAGCAAACAAAATAGTCAAAGCAAAACTATTAAAATTTGCTTACTGAATTACTTACACAATTTATCAACTAAATTACCTACAAAAATACCATCTAAAATTACTTACTAGATTACTTACTAAAGCTCCTTGGTTGCTTATTGCCTCGAAGTCCCAACAATATCTAGAATCGGTTGTTTTAAGGGTTCCTCTAAAATGTTCAATACAAACATATATTACTATTGTCCATAATTATGCATTCATTTATGCACATTCATGAATAATAAATATGTATGATGCATGTTCATGACAAAAATCTAGGTTTCTTATCCTTAATCTTATCACATTATTATTCCTGTGAAACCAAACTCAATTCCTTAATCCAGATTTATTTTACACTCAACTTTCTAGTCCACTTTGCTCAATTATTCTCATCAAGTAGTTGAGGTAATTAGGTAATACTTACTTTTAGAAAGTGTTCCCTCTTTATCTTAGGTTTCCAATGATACTAAGTTCGTCCAATTTGGTTTAGTATACTAAAAGTTATACTCAAAAGATTTCAAGATGTTCTTGAGCTTCATCAAAATTCCTATCTCAACTTCCAATCAAATTATGAAATTCTTAGAGGTAGAATTAGATTCTAATATCCTTATACAATTTGTATCCTTATGTCTCTAATTTACCTCAAATTAAAAATCACTCCATTCGGATAACTACATAGAAAGTTATGTCTAAAATACCAAAGTATATGCAAGCTGTCAGGAAACTTCACCGCGACGAACTTTCCAAATAGCAGAATTCTAAGATATTTCTCAAAAGTTTGTCGCGGCGAGCCAAAAGTTTGCTGCAGCGAACTTATAAAAGTTTGTCGCGACGAACTCAAGAGTTGGCCGAAGCGAACTTCACTGGTCATGTTCTTCCTCTCTCTACTGTAACTTTTCCAGAACTCAATCTCACTTCAATATAACTCCAATACTTGCAAATAATTCCTCTAACTCATTTTGCTTAACTCCTCAGTACACACATACAATTTATAAATCTAAACTTCACACTTAGCATCAACATCTGATTAACACACATGCAACTTTAAATTTCCATCATTTTTTCTACATTCACAGTTTCAAATCCTCATCTGAGTCAATTAGGACATGTATTCTCCGAACGCTACTGCTATACCTTCACATATACATGCATGAACAATACAACCATATAACCAGAACAGAGTATGTAAATTCATTGATTTTCCTAAGCGTCTATATCATTTCCATTTTCTCAGTCCAATTTAAACATCATCAAGATACCATTTACAAAACTATAAAGCTTAAAACTAACTTACGTGAGTTAGCTAAATTCCCAGCAGCGAGAGTGAAGAGCTGGGTTCGATGGATAGGGAAAGAGAATAGCAAAAATAGGCAGAAACAACATCGATTGGGTTGAAATATTTGCATGCAAAGGATAACACTAATGTAAGAGTAAAACTAGTATTTCGGTGTTACAACATGAAGAGGTTTGGTGAGCAATGCTCTCAGTGAAGGACCAAACAATTCGAAGAAGAACATAGAGCTACAATAACATGCCATACCAAAACACATAATTACGTGTGTTAATGTCAACTTCACACATGGCTCTATGCATGTGAGTCATTTGTCCTTCATGCAAACTACTGCATGTCTCCAACTTGTCAAGTCATTTGTCACACAATGAATGACGCCACATGTCAATCTTTAATCAGTTCACATGTCACACTAGGATTGGTCCAAATTTTAATATTTGTCCAAATATTCACCAAAAATTTCAAAATAATATTAATAGTCTCCGAATAAATTTTCCATAATTTATTCGCATTTTATAAATCCATTTTACCCGAAATATGTATATAAATGTATGCACAATTTATTTGTAGGTGTCGAACAACAATGCACCAAAATTCCTCAATATTCTAACCCCTAGCACGAGGTGTTACAAAAAGAAAGTTATTATTGACCCAGATTCCTTTTTACCTTCAAAAACTACTCCTAGTTCTCAATCTAGTTTAAAAGGTGCTTTGGTTGATAAGGATGTTATTTTATTATGTAAGCGAGCATATGATAGATAGTTTTACCATTCATGTAATCCTTTAAATGCTTTAAATTTACCTTACTTTCAAGAAGTAATAGATGGTATTATAATAATAAGTCCAGGATTTAAGGTACCTTCTTATCATGAGATTTATGTATATTTGCTTCAAGATTTTAAAAGAGGAATATTAATTAATTGTAAATACATATAAGTCTATTTGGGAACAACATGAAGAACTATTATTATGGATGGGTGGAATGATCAAAGACACCTTGGTTAATTTCTTAGTTTATTGTGATATTGGAATAACTTTATCAAGTTTGTTGATGCTTCTGATATGGTACAAAGTGCTCATACTTTATCTTAATTATTTTATGAAATCGTCAAATGGGTGAGACCAAAAAATGTTGTGCATTTCGTTACAGATAATGCAATTAATCATGTATCAATTAAGTACTTGTTACAATTGAAGTATGACCATATTTATTAGTTTTCATGCACTACTCATAGGGAGTGAGTGAGTTACTTTGTTCAATGGTGTGTACTAAGAATATGGAAACCATATTGCATGTGTTGCACTCTGATCACTTGTATAAGATGAGCCTTTTATTTTATTTTACATGATATATAGAGATTTAATAATATAAGGCAGTTAAATTTGAAGTGAATACTTTAAAAATGATTGTAATGATATGTGGTAGTGGGGCTTTAATTCATATTGTTCTTAAATGCCCAATTATAGATATAATTGGGCATTTAAGAACAATTATTTGTACAAATTCGTTACTCTCTCAAATCCAAAGTATGAATTTTGAATTCAAACATTACCAAAGACTAAAAACTAGTTACATGGTCTAGTTAAAAGAAAAGAGGGGATGGGGTATGAAAAATAACATAAATCGGCATCCAAAATTGTAATGATACAAAAAAGCGATACATACTCAATATGAAAAATAAGGATACAAAAATCTTATTCCATTAAAACAATCAAAAAGTGAAATTCTTCAGTGATTTAAGAAGAGGGATAACAACATAAAATGCTCATCAGTAAAGTTCTCTCTCTATGAATGAATAAGTTAATGTAAATAAACATATCACGTTAATCTTCCAAACTACTTGAAAATCTCTGCAATCAAAGAAATCATTATACTTTATTTTATGTAGTAAATATAGCATTTCCAATATGCCTTTCAAACGTACATACGATTATGGCAGATGTCGTTACTTGATTTGAATCAATTCAATAAATTCTTTTGCGATGACATGAAGTTATTTTTGCTCCTCCATAACTATTTGGCAAGCTGCCAATGAAAAAATGCATTTATAGATGAAATAAAAAACAATTTGCAAGTTCAAAATCTTCAGCTAAAAGGAAATCAGTTGCTTCTGCTTTCGACGAATGCTGCACAAAGAAGCTTCGTCCTTGTATGTATTTCAGATCAGTAATTCTGCCCTTATATTTGATGGGAAAGAAGGATTATGTGTTTGTCTGTAGCTTCACGTGATTCCCCCTTTCATCTATTCCCCACATCCTTTGAAATACCTTTTATGGCAAATGTTCATTTTAAGTTTTACTATTAGTTAAAAAAAGTCTTAATTCATCTTTAATTATCTTATAACTGAAAAATAATTGTGACGCTACCATATAATTACGTGTGCACTAAAATAAATGTATTGAAACAATGTCATAATTATCATATAATAGGTTAGGAGTACTAATCGTTAGAAAAGAAGGATTATGCATGTGCTTGCCTTAGTCTTCTATCTGCCAATCATCTGGGCCCTTTGGACCTTTTCTTAGGAGACAGAAGAATGTGCAACACAAAGTAAGAGCTAAATAAAGAAGAAAAGCAACGAACAGGACAACGCGAACTGAATGCAATTTAATAGGAATCGCACATTTTGTTGCCTATAATCTTCGACCTACTCAAACTAATTACCTGACACATAGATAGGGCCGAAAATTAGGGCCGAAAATGCCAGGTCCTGATAATGCCCTATCTTTCCAATTGCAAACCATATACGCTTGCGAAATCTAAATCTGGTATACAAAATACATGTTCGTGATCATGGCATGTGTACGAAGATTTCCTCTTATCTGCTCTGCTCTTGTGGTTCTCCCGCTCCTGACCCTTCATGTCACTGAATAACTAAGCAACATAAATTTGTTGTTACCCTTTCGAATCAGGCATATCTCAAGTCTCCTGCCACCACAAATCTCCAAATGGTTTTGAGCCCACGAGTACTCGGACCGAGAAACATACACACATGCGATGTCTCTTTTGGTTCAATATATAGCTGGTCTACCATCAATTTCCCTCCATAACTCATCAGGATCATTCCATTCTTTCAAGAAGAATTCCAAGTCTTCAATCTCTTAAGTTCACTAGCGCAATTCAGAATGATTAGTCCCAAGAAACTCCTGAGGATTGCCAAGAAGTGGCAAAGACTAGCGGCTCTAAACAGGAAAAGAATTTCCTTGCCAAGAGGGGAGAGAAATGATGCAGATCCAAGCAGCAGGAACAACATGACATCAGTGGCTGAGAAGGGTCATTTTGTTGTTTATACGGATGATCAAATACGTTTCATGTTCCCCATGTCGTACCTTAACAATCAAGTTTTCAGAGAGCTGTTAGCTATGTCTGAGGAAGAATTTGGCCTTCCTGGCAATGGACCGCTCACATTACCTTGCGATGCAGTTTTCTTGGAATATGTAGTTTCATTGATCAGAAGGAAAGTTGATAAAGAGATGGAGAAGGTATTGGTTATGTCTATTTCCTCTAGTACCAGATGTTCATCGTCTTACAGTCACTATCAAGGCCGAAGTAGTCAGCACGCACTTGTACCTAGTTTTTGAAACAGAAAGAACAAATTTTGTAGATGAATATCACCAAAAATTGTTTAATATACAGGTTAGATTTTGTCAATACCAATTATCAGTTTCTAGAATGGACCCTTTTCTGAAAATTTGTCCAAAATCTCCATCTTCAAGGACAAAAGGAAGTAAATAACGGATCTTTATTGTTCTCCAATCCAAACCCAAGTTTGCACAGCACTCGACTCATCTTTAATTTGATTCCTTTTTGTTGTATTTTGTTGAGAACAACTTGGCAGTCAAATAATGACTATACAAAGCAACAAATGACTGTGGAAAATCATTTTGTTATTCAAAATGTCAAAGTTCTATAATTAGCTTTGGAAAGGGTTTCTTACATTAAAATTATGCTTTGTTATCTGCAGGATCAGGATCCCACACAAAGCTCACTTATGAGCCTAAAAGTTTGATTAAACTCCTTTTCCAAAGATACACACTTACAGCAATAGCCAAAGCCCATAAGGGCGTAACGAAACAAAGTCATGTATTGCTGTCCCAATCAACCTTTTTGATCTTTCTTGAATAAAAATATGTGTAAACATATTCTAAAGTACACAATCGAATGATTTCTCTTTATTTCTACCGATCATTTAAGATTATTATAAATTAGAATAGACTCTCATTTATTTAATATTTCCAAGGATACGGATTCCAATTGCGAGATAATATAGAGGAATTGCGATGAGTATTAAAACTATTGTATATACAAAATGTTTAATATACTATAAGTTGATCATATTAAAACACGGTCCTAATGAAAGGACTAGTAGGTATGAATTGTAGTCATGCAAGTTCCCTTCAGCAGCTGGTCGACAAATTAGACATTTTTTCTTTGAATAACTTCAGTCTAGTCAGAGACGACGAATAAAGTTGTGCGAATCAACTATAAGCTTGTAAAGGGGATGAGATTTAATGATTATTTATTCTATGCGGTTTTGGAGAATTGGACGGATAATGAATATGTCTTTGAATATTCCAATTAACCTCAAAATAAAAAAAGAAAGAGAGAAAGAAAGAAAATCACCTCATTTTAATTGAGGGTCACACTTCCCAATTAGGCCAACTTTGACACCTCAACTCTCGATCATGTGAATTTCGTTCTTGAAGATTACGTCCTACATTTGTGTATCCATTGAGCTGATTAAAAAGGAATTTTAATCTGGTGGTTGAGTGACTAAGAATAAGCAATCACGTTAGGATTGATATATATGTGTGTGTGTTATCAAACTCGGCGACCGTTATCTTTTAAGTTGTAGCCGCTTTTCTCTTATATTCTGTATTATTTGGAGAAAGATACACTGTAACAAGATCAAACAAGGAATAAACTGGACATGTAAGCTTCCAGGAAGTCATCACTTGAAAATTGAAATAAAAAACTTAGTTTCTTTTCCGAAATAAAACAGGAAAACAGAAGCAAGCCAACATAGACGGCCTGTGGGCTTGAATATATCTCACCTACTTTAATGCTTGAAAGGCACTTGAATGGGACATGTATGCTAGGCACAGAGATACACACTGGCTGTGCGTAGTTGATTAAGATTACAAGATAAATTATTGAATTTGGTAAATTTGAATGATTGTATCAGTTATTACTTGATTCTATTAATAATTAGTTAATAACTAATTTTATTAGCTGATTTAATTAACGAATAATATTAGCTGTTTATTAAAGATGTTTGATAACATTAGCTCTTTAATATATTAATTGTTTAAGTGTAAAATAATTTATGAACACATGACTTAAAAAGAAATTTATAAGATTATGATTAAATATTTAATTTTACAAAAATGTAAGTTTTTAACTCTAATTAAAAAATGTAGAACATTTATAAAAATTTTATCATCATAACATATTTTTTATTTTGCAACTAAAAAACTATTTCATTAGTTAAAATAAAACCCAAGTTTTGTAACTAAAAAAGTTGTTTCATTGTAAAAAAAATTATTTTGCAACCAAAAAACTTATTTCATTAGTTAAAAATAAACCCCAAGTTTTGTAACTAAAAAACTTGCTTCATTGTAAAAAAAATTGTTTTGCAACCAAAAAACTTATTTCATTAGTTTAAAAAAACCCTTGTTTTGTAACTAAAAAACTTGCTTCATTGTAAAACAATTCATCAATGTAGAATAAATGCATGATTTTTAGTTTGAATTATTCGTAATATCACCATAGTATAATTAGCATAATTAAAAAATTATGAAATGAAGGTATAATTAGTTTTTTTACTTTTTAATTTTTAGCTGATCATAAAAAAGCTCCTCATACAGAACTTTTATAAATTAACTTATTAGGGTTAAATAAATTAACTAATAAATCATTTACCAAACACATCGATAACTTTTTAAAATGGTCAAAAAGCTAACCTTTAGTTAATAAGCTAAAACACAACTTATCATATATTTATCAAACACCTCCAAAGTTACTAGTCTATTTTTATTAGAATATTATTTAAATTGACATAATAAAATTTAGTTCTGTTATATTAATCCAAAGCTTCTTCTCTATTAATTAATTTGTACCATACTGTTTTCTTATTGTGTTGTTTGTATTATCATCTTTGTAAATTTTATTATATTTGATTTTTTACGAGATTAAGCAGAATTAGACCGCATATATTTAACAACATACAACAATAAACTATAGACTGGTAGGCTTGAGCCCCCTCCCCCGTGTTTCCAAGGTTAGGGGTTTGGAGGTTGGGTGTAAATATTAAGTGTGATGGTCAAATTTCATATATTTTCCCTCTATTACTAACAAATAGAACTATTGAGCCATTCTCAATCGTTGATGGGTAAGCACGTAATGTCCTTAGTACATTAGCATTACTTAAAATATATCTTTCTTCACCTTTTTCGTCTGTTATGATTTTTGTCCTGTCCTTCGTTCCCATGTAGCCTTTTAGGATTAATTAGAAGGCCCCTTTATGATCATTTTCTTTTATAAAAAGACTTTTATGTTTGATTAAATTATTACTATTCTTTTATCTATGAATTGTTATTAACTTACCGTCTTATTTACTTTATAAAATGATGCAATTTTCTGCCTATTTTTAAATTTAAAAATTTTATTCCAAAGTAAATCAATCAGAAGATGCAGATACTAAAAACAAAACAAAAAAAGGATGATGCGTGATCATGAAATAGTGTAGTTCCATACTTCCGTATGGGTATGTGTAGTTGAACTTGTTGATGCAGTAAACCCCCTCTCAAAGCCTGCTTGCCCTTTTGCGTCATGAACAAACTAATCAGTCAAAAAATGAATTGGCTTTTCGAACAAAGAGGTCCCTATTAGAGCTAAAGAGTGCTTGGTGGCACATCTCGCCAAGGCCACACCTTCTTGTAAACGTAGTGCCTCAATTCTGACCAAATTAAGCCTCAGACGCCATGTAATGACCGGTTCTTTAGTAAAGAAACTATAAGTCGCCCAAATTGACAAGCATGGCTGGCTGCTAAAATCCTTAATTTTGTACTTAGTTGGAATGTTTTTGTTATTCCTTTTCCTATAAGTCAACTTAGACTTTATGACTTTATCCAATTATTGTATTCCATTTACATCTTTATCCAATTAATATTGTATTCCATTTACGTCCCCGTTATAGTCTACTAAAATTGCAAACTTGTGTTATTTCATGCATCCTCTATATATAGTCTCAATTTTCACTAGGTTTTTGTGGGCAAAGAGCTACCGTTGTTAAGGAACAAGTAGCGGAGTGGAAGCAGATAAAGTTCAAGAGAAACAATGGATGATCTTGATGAAGTAAGCTCCACTCCGGTGACACCAAGGCTAGCCTCCGTGGCACCAACGCCACCAATAATATCGGCTCCTCCATCGCAGTTTCACTCCCCATCATTGTCCCGGTCACCGCTGCTGTTTTCACCGGATCGCATACAGCCTGCAACAAACAGAACCTCAAAAAACACAACCCCTAGAATTCGAACACCTCGCTTCATTACCCCTCTAGGTAGTCCACTGAGAAAGGCTCTCCACCTTACCAAGCTTGACCCCCAAGATGCTTGGCTTCCCATCACCGAGTCCAGAAATGGAAACAAATATTACGCAGCCTTCCACTGCCTCTGCTCAGGAATTGGAATTCAAGCACTTATTCTTCCTGTTGCCTTCACCGTCCTTGGTTGGTAAGTTACAATATTCTTATCAATGTCGGTATAAGATGATGTTCAGGTCCATTTGTGAGTAACTATCATGACACGTTCTTCTCCGTTTGTTTCAGGGCTTGGGGTGTTATAAGCTTGACTCTAGCGTTTATATGGCAGCTTTACACTCTTTATATACTGGTGCAACTACATGAATCCCCTGAAAATGGCATCCGTTACAGCAGATACATGCAGCTTGCAAGTGCAACATTAGGTAATTAAAAATTTATTTAGATGTTCATTTTTCATCTTGTTAGGTGCTTATAAGCTGAAGGAGTGGTTAATCTAATCCAGGTGAGAAGTTGTCGAAGGTATTAGCAACTTTCCCAATTCTATATCTGTCAGGAGGAACATGCGTGGCACTGATCATTATTGGCGGGTCCACGTCCAAATTGTTCTTTCAGACTGTATGTGGGGCAACATGTGGCCACAAGACATTAACAACAGTGGAATGGTACTTGGTGTTTACTTGCGCGGCCGTGCTTCTGTCTCAGCTGCCTAATCTGAATTCGATTGCCGGAGTATCACTCGTCGGAGCAATTACAGCTGTTGGATATATTACACTTATATGGGTGATCTCTGTGGCAGAGGGTAGGATGCCTGATGTATCATATAACCCTGTTCGCGCACCAACTGACTTGGAGAGGTGTTTTGCCGTTCTTAATGCCCTTGGAATCATTGCTTTTGCTTTCAGAGGTCACAATCTCATACTTGAGATTCAGGTATCGACTTGCTATTCTTTTCAAAGAAATGTTTGTCTTATATAATTATACTATTCGACTATATACTATAAATATATAAGATCATTGCTTATATTTTGTAATGAAACCAATCCTTGAACTTTTGTTCTTGTGATGGTCAAAATCCGCTGCCTTATCTTTGCGACTGATGACAACTTTTAAACGCTAGTTTGAATGCTTCTCGTTAAATGTTCTTCGTTAAATTTTGGTGGTTGTCCTGTCACTATTAATAAGGCGTCAACTATTATACTTTTCGGCCCTTTCTTTATTGTATTAATTGCTTTTTCTATTGGCGAAACTTGAAAATATAAAATTTCGACTTAGGAAT
Source organism: Erythroxylum reticulatum (assembly GCA_025504915.1). Classification (NCBI taxonomy): domain Eukaryota; kingdom Viridiplantae; phylum Streptophyta; class Magnoliopsida; order Malpighiales; family Erythroxylaceae; genus Erythroxylum; species Erythroxylum reticulatum. The sequence continues at coordinate 47,765,369 of JANSVA010000218.1, read as the reverse complement.
AATTTAGGCATATATATAACATGTGAGTCGTTGAATATCTGAAATGGTTGACTTGAATAAATTTTATTAAGGAAGTTGGGAAATCCACCGCATTCATGACCATGGATGTGATCATGTGGATGCCATGGAAAAATCTGTTAAAGGGAAGATACAGAGGGCCGGAAGTTCATGAGAAACTATTTGGAACTTTGTTTCTTAACGAACCTCAAAGAGAGATTATTTCTTTCCTTCTTTTAACTTTTTTTTATTTCACTATTTGAACATGATCCTTCAATTATATATAGTAGGAATATCTAAAACATAAGTTGATATCAAGATGTCCATTAATTGATTGCAGGCTACAATGCCTTCAAGTGAGAAGCATCCTTCCCGAGTACCAATGTGGAATGGAGTCAAATTTGCTTACCTCATCGTTGCGATGTGCCTCTTTCCCCTTGCAATTGGAGGATATTGGGCATACGGTCAAATGGTACGTACTAATGTATTTTCATTTTACGTCAAAGAGAACTAGACAAACTTTTCGTAGCAAAATTTGCGCATCAGTCGATTCACAAGAAACATTTTCTTGTCAACTTGCAGATACCACAAAACGGAGGAATGCTGACAGCCCTGTACGCATTTCATGGAAGAGACACCTCACGGTTCCTCCTAGGAATGACAAGTTTGTTTGTGATAGTAAATGCTGTGAGCTCATTCCAAATCTACGGCATGCCAACGTTTGATGACATGGAGTCGATGTTCGTAAAGAGACTTAAGAAGCCATGTGCATGGTGGCTAAGGGCACTTATCAGGGTAGTTTTTGGATTTGGTTGCTTCTTTGCGGCGGTGGCCATCCCATTCTTGTCAAGCTTGGCAGGTCTTATTGGAGGTCTAGCATTGCCAGTAACGCTAGTGTTCCCATGTTTCATGTGGCTCAAGATTAAGAAACCAAAGGTTTATACGCCTATGTGGTTCCTTAACTGGGGACTAGGTATACTTGGGGTGCTTCTAACTGCTGCTCTCATTTCAGCTGGCATATATGTTATCATTGATACTGGCGTCAAGTTTAGCTTCTTCAAGCCTCAGTAGTTTTGGAGTAGTGTTGTTCTAAGTGTGCAATGATAGTCTCAAGGAAGAAAAAAGTGAAAACAAAACAGAAGGTAGCGTGAAAACAAAAATTGGTTTGATGTACTCTTTTAGTGGAATTGGTTAAATTAGAAAGTTAAGCCCTCCAAGATTACAGATTTTTTAAATAGTTGAAGATTTAATTGTAATATAAACCAGAAATGTGTAGTTTGTATGACCAATCACACAATGCGCTACAAATAGAGAAAGTTTTCCGCTTCAAATTATTGTATATGTTTAAAATTCTTTATTTTATCTATTGAAAAATAAATTTTAATTTTAGATATTTGATTTGATAGCCTATTGGAAATATTCTTAAATTAATTTCAAATTTTAAAATCTCAATTGTCAGGATATATGTTTTGGCATTATTTATTAATTGGACATATAAGATATCAGTTAGATATTGACTTGAATTCAAAAACTATTTGGATAATGATTCAGTTGTGATAAAATTCTATTTGAAGCGGGACTCTCAATATTTGAAGGATTGTACATATCTTCTATCTACTGCAGATATCTATCTCTAGCGAAAATCTCTTATGCGTGGTTGCAGCAAAGACAACATGTGTTAATTGTCAATAAAACAAAGGATGTGGTGGTGTGAGTTAGGGGTTTTTTTATTGAAAAAAACACTGCGGCATTGAGGAGGACGTGGGTGTGCGGCAGTGAGTGGAGTATGTGCTGCGTTAATTGTCAAGGAAACACGGCTGCACCTTGATATGTTAAACAAGCTACGAATGAAGTGGATTTAGTGGGTCAAGGATTTTTGGTGCATCGCCGTGGGTGTCTTAGAATCAAAGTGAAGTGGGCATTAAAAGTAAATTGTGTGACTATCATGGAAGGCACTCATGTTGTGGCATAAATTGAAAGCTTATGAAGTATTTATGTGGGATAGAAATTTTCTCTGGAAAAAGCAAAAGACCCAGCATCATTCTTTTACACAACATTCAATGAAGCATTAAATTTGTTCTTGTTGTCTGCATCATCATCACGCAAACCAAAGGAGTTTCAATTAGTTGTAGATCACAATGTTAAGGCTTCCCAATCTCCGTGACTCGACATGACCTCCTCTTTATCAGATCTTCTTAAAGATAAAGTTGCTGGAATTTTTAGAGCTGTGACTACGTGTTAGTGTTTATGTGAGTTAGCCTATTGGTATTGCGACGACTTCCATATATATTTCAGTGGAGCTTAACCTTTCGGGAAGTTGTCTTCTTTTTCTCAAGTGTGCTATTATTTTGTTCTTAGTTGATTGATCACTTGAGTTGTTTATTTCTTATCTTTATTATCAAATATTGTTGAGAAAATCCTCTATTGAGGTTAGTACGAGGCGGTCGTACTATTGGGTGTGAAATTCTTTCATGGGAAGTGAGGTTGAGAGATAGTGCTAAGGGTTGAGTGGTGTCGGCTCAGTAAAGCCTTGGGTAAAACTATTGTACTTTGGTGAAAGTGATTAAACTGGGTGAGGGCCTCGCAGATGTAGACAAGGTGTGCTGAACTGCGTTACCAAATTTTTGGCGTTTTTATTATTTTGGTTTTGATTGTTTTTATTTTATTGGTGTCAAAGAAATTTGCGAAAAGTTTGCGAAATAATTAACCCCCTTTGGATTTTCAATTGGTATCAGAGCAAGGTCACCGATTCAGAACTTGGTAACAAGTTGTTGCAGATCCTAGTTTCGCGAACATGGCCATAAGAGAGGCACTACAGGTGAAAACTGGAAAAAATGTGAAGGATGTGGAAGATGAATCAGATGAAAACGAAGACTTGGTACTACTCACAAGAAATTTTGGTAAATGGCTGAAAAGAATGAAGAAGGATAGATCCGACTTTAGACAATTTGGCGGAAATTTATCGGGTAACAATTCAAGGCAACAAGTCAAAGCACAAAAGGGTGAACAGAAGGTAAGGAGAATCCAATGTCATGAATGTCAAGGTTTTGGACACATTGAATCTGAATGTGTTAATACTTTGAAGAAGAGAAAAGGAAATTCCTTCACAAGCACCGAGAGTGAATATGGTAGTGAAGAAGAAATAGATAATGGTGCTGCGTTGGTTGCCTTACATAGCAAAAGTCCAGTTACTTTCTTAACAGTAACTGAGAAGGAAGTGATTGAAGGTCGAAAAGAGGTAAAATAGGAAAATTTCGAAAACAATCCAGCTCAAGATCGAATATCAGATTATGACAGCAATGGAAGTGGCCTAGATGATAAAAAAGGGAATATTTACGAGGATTAGAAAGCAATATATGAAAAATGGGTGAAAACGTATAGAAAGAATGAAAGATTGGAGAAAGAGAATCTTTCCATGAACGACACCATATAAGAGTTAGAAAAGAAGCTGATGTTGACGTCAGATGAGCTTGATGAAGTTAGAATGAAATTGGTAAGTACTGAAAAG
>JANSVA010000218.1:47739710-47751370 GCA_025504915.1 Erythroxylum reticulatum | reverse complement strand
TAAGTAATCTAAAAATAAAAAAGGAGAAATACAAATAAACACAGTATCATTTAATATTAATGTTATGATTTAAAATGCTAATATAATGCCAACGTTAATGAAAAATTACAAATTAATTACAATATATTCAAATATTTAATAAGCTAAAAATACATTAAAAAAATTTTACCTTTAAATTATCACTCAGAATTTATAAGGAAAAATCGTGAAAATTTTTTATCATCAATTTTTGAGTTGAAGTATCTTAGATTCATATGTTGATGAAAATAAAAAAATTAGAGTATAAGAAATATACTCAAATGTTTCAAACGTATTTATAAATTTAACAAGTTAACGTATATAGCTAATAAAGAAAATTATTTAGCTTCCAAGATTAAATAACGTTAACTTTTTCGGTAAGTTATTTATTAGTTAATGTTAACTTCCTCTTTTGCTCTTACTAAAAACTAATTTATTACCCTTTTAATTGAAAAGATACCTAAAAATATTGTTGAAATGCATTGACGGTGGATCCGTAACGAGGATGGGCCCTGGGCACTGCCCAGGCCGGTACTACTTAGGAACAGTTGTTACAAATTACTATAGAGGTTAGATAAGGCATACTGTTTAAAAGCATACATTTATAGAAATTAATCTAACAACAATAACATCCCAATAAACAGACTCATTTGAGAGAGGTGGTTGGTGCAAATTCATATGTGTACCCTTTACCCCTGATAAAAGGCCGTTAATTAGAAAGTTGCGTACCATCATTAGAATGGTCGACGGAATAAGTTCTAGGGGTGACTAACTCCAGTCTTATGCCACCTCCCAGAAACACGATAACACTGGAAGGTGTTGGCCTGTCAAATTATACTACGCCTCACCTTGTAAGTGCAATTAGCAAAGTGGAGACTAGGCACATGTAGTCTGGTACTACAGAGAAATAGCTAGATCATTGATGATGATGATGACATTCCGTAGAAAAAACCATGCACAGTTCTCTGCCCAGTACCTATGTAAAAGTTATAATGCCACTATGAGATTTGAGAATAAACGCATTAGGATTCAATCTAAGTTGGAAATTATATATTGAAATTGAAATTTGTATCCGATTTTAGTGTTTGTATAGTACAACATTGATATTCATTAATGCAGATATCATTTTAAATTATTTTTTAAAATTATAAAATATTTCTTTATTTTTAATAAATAAAATTCAATATTCTATTGATTAAAATTAATATATATTATAAAATTGTATATAATAATTATGTTTATTAAAATTAACAAAATAATGTTACTTTTGAACATAATAACTATTTTTAAAAATATTGTTATATTTTAGAATATATAAATATATTTTTTAATTTTTTAATCTGATATTTTATTATACTGATTAGTAACAAAAGATAGTTGATACAAAATAAATTTATATCAATTTTCGACTTTCCGTTAATACCCTTCAAAATTCAAGACACTAAATTGAGCTACCTAGTTTGACAAACCCTTTTGGACCAGCATGCCAAGTAACTGCATAAAGACAAGAAACTACAAACTATTTCACCATACTCGGAATGTATGTGGTAAAATGCTTCCTGATATTTTTATTCTTATAATAAGCACGTTTGGTCCAAAAGAAATAGTTGGTCAATACTTCAATTTCCAAAAAAAGAAAGAAAGAAAGAAATTAGTTGGTCAAGAATGACCGGCTCTTGCCGTGTATATGTTTTGTCCGAGTGTAAAAGGAGAGTTTTCATTTGAAGTCCGCATTGTCTGTTTTATAACGTGGCTTAGCCTTGGAAGTCTTAAATCTTGTCGTACATATAGATATATAGGCATGACGAGAAAGTGAAAGTGCGAAAACCATGAAAATTAGAATGCATAAAACAAGCGGTTTAATTATGTGATCAGAAGACTAAACAAAAACAGTTCGGCCATTGTTTATTCGGCTGCTGTTGCTGTCCCATCACCTAAAACTAAGAATTTTGGTTTATACATGACGTTCTCAAACAAAAGTTCCAAGAGATATGCCTGAACTTTAGTGAAAATAAAATTCTATTGTGTTTAGATATATGTGAAAATATAGTTACGTAGAATTAAAGTTTTAAGGTACTTAGATTTCTTATATATAATCACGGCAAGAAATTATATGTTTATTGACGGAAAACACCCACAATAAACAGGAGAATCCCGTCAATAATAATAATTACTGATGGAATAAAATAACGGGCAAAGGTGTCGTTAATACGGTCGTAAATAACTATAACAACGGAAATTTCACTCCGTCAGTAAAATATACCGATGGAAGAAGACAAACAGTCAGTAAATACCATAAAATTTACCGATGGTTTATAGTATTTCGTCGATAATTAAAGTATTTTTTACGACATCATTCCGTCGGTAATAGAAAGTAAGAATTTTTTTTAAAAATCCCGACATTAAATTTTATTTGATGATCTTGTGAAAATGCATAATTCAACAGTTTTGCATTATTTGTATATAATAAATTTATTTGTTTAAATAGAAAGTTGATTGATGATATAAAGTTAAAATTTTCTTAATTAATAATAAAAACATTACGGTGTACATAATAAGTCTTTGTAATTGAAAGCAAATGACTACAACAATGCTAATGTTCTGGTGATGGCGAGTGCTCTGAAGTACCACCCGTCCCCTTGAACTGCTCCATCTCCTGTTTCACCTGAGTCATTTGCTCCATCAATGTCTGCACTGTAGTCCGAAGCTCAATGACTTCACCATCATTTATAGCTGGTCTAGTAGACGCTACTGTATTGGACATGAAGGATTGCGAACAACATGTGATCGCAAATGAACCTAGCTCGAATATCCGTCCACGACGGTCCCTACCACCGACAGCCTCAAGATACGTCTGAGTCTCATCAACAGGTTGTTCCTCCTGAGACTGTCACCGAATGACATGTTATATTTGGTCCTATTAGGAAGCAATGTTTACACTAGTAAGGGATTATTATTAAGAAATAATAATAATGCATTAATTTCACATACATTCAGCTCTTTACATTGACTGTTGACGAATGCCATGCTTCATTCGTGTGAGTGTGCAAAAACAAATGATTAGGTGTAGGCCTCATGCCCAAAGACTGTTCCTGCATATTTAACCTAAATTGTTAGTGACCTACATTTTATTAAAATTTCGGTAGGGCTTCCTCTATTTTTATGATATTTCCCCCTGCTGAACAAAAAAATAACTCAACAAAGTCATATATGTCACTAGACATTTATACCATTATTATTATCTATAATACAGCAAAGTAAAACATTTACAATATAAGTGTTAAGTTTAGATACTTACAAGTCTTTGTGCATGCTTGTGGTGGGTTATTGATCATCTCGTATATACGGGAAGACTCCCTCCCCCAGGCCTTCACATCTATTGGTGGAGTTACGCCTTAAGATAGACATAGCTTCAGGACTTCTTCAATACTCCTGCCAATGACTCCATATTTTCCAAAATATAAGGTGGTTGTACACCCGCCTTGTGTATCCAACCAATAAAGTCGCGATAACGTATACGAGCTCGCCTTTCCCATAGTTTATGTATGATGGTGTCGATACCAAAATCTCAGAAAAATTCTTTCTGAAATAAGAAGAAAAAATTTAAACTACTATAATATAATAATATTTATTTAATTAGTGTACATAAATCAATATAAAAAGAAAATAAATCTTTATTGTACCTCAAACTTATGAAAGTAAAATCCCTTTGTCGCCTGGGAGAAATTCTTCTACACATAACCCCCTGGATCAATCCTTTTTTTAAATTTAGAAGTCATATTTCTAAAACACGGTCCAGACGGAACTAACCTAATATAAGAAGTACATTTATAAAATGAAAAAACTGATAAGCCTATAACTTAATTAAAAACAAATAGTGAATAATGTAATTTCACTTACAGATTATTGACAATTGTTATGTATTTTCTTTCGTCAGTCCCTTTAACTCCAGGCTGGCAAGCGTCTCTTCCATCCGATAAAGCGGTATTGGATGATATATGAGTTGAGGATGGGGATGGTGTAGGATGATGAGCAATAGGTGATGCCTCATTTGTAACTGCAGGCCCTAGAAGGGGAGGAGGTGAGTCAGTGCGAGCTGCAGACTATAATGATCCACCTTTAAAGTAAATACCTTTGAACATGCCTCTAAACCTGAGCTGCATTACCTCACGTTGTCTCTTTGATCCCATATTTTTACCTGATTTTCATTGTTTATCAAAATTTCTACTTATAATAGAATTTGATTTCAATATTTTACACAATATATGGAAAAGGAAATAAAGCGATTTGTTGAATATCATATTCAAGTACAAATAATGAAAATGAAACTTAACAATTGCTAAAGTCGTAGAAGAAGAACAATAACAACCCTTATTTAATAGGACGCAGGTTAACTTCTAGCTAGTAGAGAGATTGTTTGAAAAAATCTTACAGATACAACAATAAATCAACTTTAAAGCTGAGTCTAGTATATTGCATCGATAAATCACAATGATATAATTATTTTCTTTGATTCCATATGACATGGGAGTCGATAAAGGTAAATGAGTCCCCAATGTCTGGATTGCTGAGAAGTGTCCTGACATGTTCAAACGCACCAATTGAAATAGTGATATTTCTTCTCTCAGATGTACGCTTTTGAATATCTTCTTACAATAATGTTTCTGCTATAGCTAAACTTGTAGAGGATACAGTGAATGAGTCGCCACTCTTAGTATGAAAGACTAACTCTCCAGATGAATTCCTAGTGGGAACATATTTACCTATATAATGTCGTATTAGAAAATCGTTAAACAAACCAAAACTAGATATTAATGCATATGTGAATGTCTAGACGAGGTTTGTAGAATTGATGAATTTTCCAAAATAGTTAATCTCCCTAATCCTTTATAGACCGTTGTGACATCGCTCTCACCTTTATCGACATACATGTCATATTCGAGATTCAAGGAAGCTTAAAATAATATGTAGTATAGACCATTAAATGTGAATATATATAATAACTTCATCAAAGGAAACAAGATGTACATAATAAGGAAAGAGACGTTGTCCAGATCATACTAAACACCTTAAAGTAGAAGATCGGCCATGGAAGACAAACGATCCTTAGTGTATGAAGTGGCGATATTTATTCATTGGGTTGGAACAATTTTGCCACATTCCTCCCAACATAAGCGATTACTACCATCTGGAACTAGTTGCCATGTCAATATTCCTTAAATAAGATTTTTAATGAAATATTATTCATAATATATTGAAAAGGAAATAATTTTTAGCATTGATTAAAATATTCAATTATAAACACAATTTAATCACTATCATAACTTAATTGTGAATTACAATCATCTTCTTCTTCGGAAGAATAAGAATCAAACTTGGGCTTCTCTTCAGATCTCTGACCTTTGTCATTCTCTCTAGATGAAATTTCAACATATTCATTAGATGGATCGTTCAAAGGTTCATTATCGTCATATATGACAGATGTATTTATAAAAGTGACATCTTCTTGAAACGCTTTAGTTTCAATTCTCTGCTCTCTTTTTCCATGTGATTGGAAAATACCTCTAGGTTTAACTTTGCAAACTGCCAACCAATCTGTCTTATCTCGTCGTAAGCATGAAAAAGGGACATAACACACCTATTTCGCTTGCATTGCCAACACAAAAGGTTCAAATTGTCTCAATCTTCTCCTTATATTGATTTTAACTAGATTGTATCAGCTATGCACTTTTGTTACAACATTTGGAGTCGGGTCATACCAATCACATTTAAATATCACACATCGCTTAATTAGCAAAGCAGGGTACTCAACTTCAAATATTTCAATAATTTTACCATAGTAATCCATTAATTATCCTATATGGCAACTCCACTGTTTATTGTTTCCATGCTATGCCTATGATATTCTGTATGGTATTTGTATCCATTCATGAAATGCATCAAATACGTTTTAATAGTACACAGAGGTCCCTTTGCAAGATCACAAATGAACTTGTTCTCTATTGAATTTTCTAAAGCCTACATAAAAGAAATTATCATACCATTAATGTATAATTTCATGAGGACACTTAAATATGGTATTGAACTATAAGAATATTTGTAAGTGAAAACTTACATATCTCTCGAACCATCGAGGAAAGTGTTTTCCAACTTCTTTATTTATATCATCCTGTGTATTGTCCGGCATTATATCACATAACAATGTCTCGTATAATCTAAATACATTATTATGTATTTCAATAATGAACAACCCAGAAATTTAAAGGAAGAAATAATCATGTTCAACTTACTGCACGAAAGATAGAATCTCTTGACAGTTTAATAAAATATAACCATGTGTAGCCTCAATTTCTTCCTCTGTTAACTTTTTTCTTATTAGACGTCCATATGTTTGTCCATGATATGTGAAAATGGACAAGTTACCATCAGCATCACTCGTTCCTCTCCTATTGTCATTACGAGGAACTTTTCTTTCTCTTGTATGAACATGTGACTCAAAATAATGTCCACAAAATGTACTAGCGTCTTCCACTAAATAAGCATTACATATCTGTCCTTCAACTCTGGCCTTATTTTTCACATTTTTTTCAAGTGATGCAAATACCTATATTGGAGAAAATGGTTATTACAATTTTGTAGTAAAAACATAGTAATATGGTTATTACAATAATGTTTGTTGACTTACCTCTTAAATGGATACATCCATCGATATTGAACTGATCTAGCTAGTTTTACCTCATGTGTTAAATGCACAGGTAGATGCTCCATACAGTTAAAGAAGCTTGGAGGAAAAATCCCTTCTAACTTGCACAAAATTAATGGAAATTTCTTTTCTAGTTTTTCCATTTTAGCCAACTTGAATTCAGATGATGTTAAACCTTTGAAAAAAATACTTAATTCTATTATTACTTCCTAAACCTTATTTGGTAGAAAATCCTGAAATGCAATTAGAATTAGCTTTTGCATAAACACATGATAATCATGACTTTTCATTCCAAATAGTTTGTACTTCCTCAGGTCCACACACCTAGCCAAGTTTGAAACAAACCATCAGGAAACTTTAGACTTTTCAACCATTGACACAAAAGCTCCTTTTATTTATTGTCTAAAGTGTATCATTGCTTTCGGATATTTACCGGTGCAAAAATCTTTATGTAACTCATTCCTTCTACAAAAAAGTTGCAAATCTGCTCGTGATTTTGCATTATCTTTTGTCCTCCCTTCAATGTTCATAATGATATTGAACAAGTTGTCAAAAATTTTTTCTTAATATGCATCACATCTAGATTACGATGTATCAAATTAATTTTCCAATATGGCAAATCCCAAAATATGCTTCATTTTTTCTAACCAAAGTTTTGACTAATACTTGTATTAACTTCATTGGCTTCAAATTCTGTTACTTTCAGTAAGCCTAATTCTTCAATCTCTTGCAAAATCTCTTCACCAGCTTTTAGAGGAGGAGGTGGTGTTTTTACCATCCTATTCTTAAAGAAATTATGTTTATTGCACCTAAATGGATGATCTTGAGGAAGAAATTTCCTGTGATTGTCAAACCAATATATTTTGCCCCCGTTTGGAAGATAAAACGCATCAAAATCATTATCACAATAAGGACAAGCCAATTTTTTAGCTTTACTCCATCCAGATAACATGGCAAATGTTGAAAAATCACTAATGGTCTACATCAAAGTCACCCTTAACATAAAATTATGTTTCAGAAAGACATCATATGTTTGAACATCATATTCTCAAAGATGCTGCAATTCATGTATCAATGGTTGTAAGAAAGCATCAATTTTATGCTTCGTATTTATAGGCCCTGGCACAATCACTATCAAGAATATATAAGCCTCTTTCATACACATCCAAGGAGGCAAATTCTAAGGAGTAACTATGATTGGCCATGATGAATATTGCTGCCTGAATCGACCAAAAGGTTGGAATCCATCCGTCGATAATCCTAACCTAACATTTCGACATTCAACTGTAAAATTAAGATGGGTATCATTGAAATGTTTCCATGCCAGTGCATCTAATGGATGACTCATTACTCTATCTTCTTGTTTGTGTTTAGCATGCCATCTCATGTGAGATGCAATAACATCAGAAGCATAAAATCTTTGAAGTCTCGGAGTTAGCGGGAAATAATACATCCACTTCCATGGTACTAATTTCTATTTCATTGAACGCTTTCTAGGCTTAAACCTAGTTTGACCACAAAATTTATACTCTTCTAAGTCCACATCATCTCCCTAATACAACATACATTCCAATTTGTAACAATCAATCTTTTTAACAGGCAAACTAAGACCCCTAATAAGTTTCTTCATATTGTAAAAACTATTATCCATTGTATGATCCCTAGGCAATGATTCATTATACCATTCAAGAATTTTATCAAAACTATAGTCCGAAAAATACCCTTCAGACTTTATGTTCAATATTCGAGCAATTGAAGACAATTAGGTCATTGCCTCACAATTTGGCCACAATTCTCGGTTAGCTGACTGTAGTAAGTCAAAAAATTGTTTTGCTTATGGGTTAGGTTCTTCTTCAAGATTTTTCCTATTTTCCTTAAAGGAATAACCTGCCCCATCATAAACCATTTGCATGTACTGATTTTCAGTACCATCAACATAATTTGTTCTAAATCCAATCCCCCTTTCATATTCATTTAAGTTGACAGAAGATTGTGCTTCATTACCCTTTCAGGTGCTAGAAATCAAAGGTTCCCCATATCGTGTCCACTTAAAATAATTAGGGACAAACCTTTTTCTCAACAAATGCCCATTAACTTCATCAATAGGAAGGAAACATTTGTGTTTTCACTTTTTACATGGACATTTGATCTTTGGCCCATCCATATATGTAGGTTGAGAACATGCATAATGAATAAAAGCTTCAACACCAGAAACAAATTCAAGATTAATGTAACCATCAGGTGTTAATCGTCTATACATCCAAGATCTATCCTGGAAACTCATTTGCGGAAAACTGTTGATTCAAAACAGTGAATCCATAGTTAGTATCATTAATGTTTGTCAAAGATTACAAAACATATAAGATAAGACTCGTGAATCAATAGAACAAGTTCTTGTTCTGACTGCTAGGCTCCAAGTAATAATCATCGACAAAGCCTCACGGGAGCTCCATCATGGGTTATGTGTTAAGGTTTATGGGTTGAGATGTAAAATATTTGTATACTCAAGATCGAACATATATGTTAGAAGAGAATTAATGTTAAAAGTTTGATATTTAACTTATATTAAAAATGTACTAGTGCCAAATACAATAAGTATTCATAAAAATATGAATACTTAAATTAATAAATTAGTTTAACATATACAATTTAAAAAACAACTATTTAAAAATTCGCACATGAAAAGTAAACAGAACATAATCATATCAAAGAGCGTCAATGAAATAACATATTAACATAATTAAGGTAATTGGAACAATAATATAAGCCAAACTCATCATATATTAATACATTGATAAACCGAAGTTCATACCACAAACAAATTTCAGTTTGTGCAAGTCAAATTGAATCAGCCGTGTAAAGTACAGACTATAAACAAATATCCAAATTAAACCAAATTGAAAAAAATGCAGTCGAAAACAAATTCATTGACCTCAACTGACACACAGAAGGATCTTCCTGAAGTACGTGAAAGAAGATGATGATAGAGCTACAATCAAGAATATAGAAACTGATACAATTTCGATTAAAATGTGTGCAAAGTCATTGTTGAAATTGTCAAAAAGATAAGGAAAATAATGCCATTTCAATACCTGCTAAACCTTCTATTCAATCTCTCTCAGAAAATAAATACTGCCAACAAATGAGTTCCTACAACTAAGAATAAAATTTTTAGCGGGATATATTAAAACAATCATATAATACATCAGCTTGCGCATAATTTAGAATATGTGATAAATTTTTAACAAAAAACAATTAAAATTGTAGCCTATATATCTATGTATGTATGTATGGATAAACTTTATATTTTACTAAGACATTCCATATATGTGTGTGTGTGTGTATGGATGGATGGATGGATGGATAACCTTTAGATTTTTCTAAGACATTCAAAGAACATAAAATATGTCGATTATTGAAATCAATTTATAGCCTAAAGTAGTTCTCAATATAATGGTACACTTTGTTTTCATAATTTCATTTAATTTCCATATGATTGATGAAGACCACAATATATATAGGTTAATAACAACGTGATAACTTCATTTTGTAAAATATCCAAAGATAAATGAGTATTTTACTTTTATATGTGGATGATATTTTAATTACATGTAATGATTTTGAGTTTATTAAGAAAATTATAAAATGGTTGTCATATGAATTTAAAATGAAAAGCATGAGTGAAGATGTGTGCATCCTCAAACTAAAGATTTGAAGACATCAACCCAAAAATTGCTCTCACTTTCGTAAATGACATATATTTAGAGAATTCAAATGACATCCTCAAACAAGTGAATTTATAATTCTATCGTTAAAGGTGAAGTTGTCAGTTAAAATATTTGTGCAATAACACCACAAGAAAAGGAAGAAATGAAGGAAGTAATTTATTTCAATGTACTTGGAAGTCTTATATATGTAAATGATATGTAAAAGACCAAGTATTGGCTATAATATTAAAACTATGAGCATATATTAGTTAAATCCATCTCATACTCATTGAAAGTAGCAAAAAGAATACAGAGGCATAATAAAAGGTATACATGATTACGTATTATGTTATTAAGGTAATGACTTAAGTTTATAAAGTTATGTGGATAAAAATTAGAGATGAGATTTAGATGGAAGAAAATTTACCATAAGGTTCGTTTTCTCATTCAATAATGGTACATCATCATAGAGTTGTAAGAAATAGTAATGTATTACTTTATCTATACTGAAAGTTGTATTTAATGCACTTTTAATTGCATTACAATATATGGTTTTATATAGCTGTTTTTTAGTTCATTATGAAATTACTAAAACTATCTTAATCTAGTACTAATCAAATATGATAGTCAAGTATCAATCAATTATACAAAAAATTTCAAATTTAATTACAAAACTAAGTATGAAGATGCCAAGTATATAAATGTGTGAAGGATATAGTCGTATGAGGTGAAGTGAACATGAAGTATATCTCTACATGTAAATGTGAAGTCACCAACATTAAATATATATTGTTTATTTTAAGATAAGCATTATGAGACATTTGATTCTAAAGTATATTTCATGTGTATGAAATAGTTAAATGTGAATTAAAGAGTATGTTAAGTAGATAAGAGATTAGCCCTCTCATGGCCACAATAATCTATAATTTTTTTAATAACCAAAGATTGCGTGGTATTTTATTTATTGAAAATTATAAAAAAATTATCAAGTGAACCATGTTGACATCATGCACCTTATATAGAGGGATGGATAATTGAGATTGACTTGAGTCAACAGTTAAGATTAAATGATAATTTAACCCATACAGTTCCTTAAAGTTTCTATATATATATTATGAGGGATAAATGTATTTCAAATGAAATTTTACCTAGGAATAATCCTAATGAATCTTCTAAAGGAAGATAAAGATTCTTCTTAAGTCTTCATGTGTCTTATGATGAAGGCTTGAGGG
>JANSVA010000218.1:47697381-47719872 GCA_025504915.1 Erythroxylum reticulatum | reverse complement strand
ATCATAACAAGCTTACTTGTTTGAAGCTCCAAAATCTTCAACCATCACAAAGCCCTAACTTTTATGCAACTCACGTAACTCATCATGAAGGTAGACAGGGAGGTTGGGTTTTTCTTGGAATAGAAGAAAGAAATAGCAAAGTGGAAGTGGGGACAAACAGAGAAAAGCAAGGTTTAACTTCGGTGAATATTTGATGAAAAGATCTGGTTTGGAAGAACTCTAAAGAAAGAAGTTTCAAGGAGGATAAGGACAAGGACAACAGCTAGCCTTTTTAAGGCAATAAAAATCTTAACTTTAGCTAGGACATTTGTCCATTTCTTATCCACTTATCCACTTTCCTTTATTAAAACTCACCTAAGTATAATCTACACTTAAGTTTATGACTTAATAAAACCACTGTAATCACAAATCATAACCCCTTACTTTCAAATTTTTCCCATAACACATCATTTTGGGTCAACTTTACATGCTCTTTCTGATCCCGACACTGAAGTCATTTTGTAACACTTTATTCTAGAGCATGTTCCCCTATGTATTATGTCTCTAGTTTACTCCAAATCAAAATAATCTCATTTTGGAATCCTATAGATCCGGATATCATCAAAATACAGGAACATGTTCAATAAAATATCCAGTTCACGCTCTTCCAACCGATACCCATACTTTGATTAGATTAATCTCTTTTAAGTCAAAAGCAAGAGCTACAATTTCTATGAAGATAGATAGAGAAATGTGTTATGAATCCAACTTTTTAAAAATCAGGTCATTTGGAGGTCGGATGACAAAGTTATAGCTGAAAGAATCCATCAAGGTTATGTTCATATAAGACAAAACAAAAAGTAGACGAATGCAAAAGCAGACGATTCGAAAAAGCATACGAATACAAAGAGCAGATGAATGGAAAGTGGATGAATGCAAAAGTAAACGAAGCAATAAGCAGATAAATGAAAAGCGGACGAATGCAAAAGTAGACGAAGTGAAAAGGGTAGACGAAACAAAAGTTAACTTAATATGAAGCAAAGTCAACTTAAGACGATGCAACTCTTAAGACGAAACGGAGTCAACTTAAGACAAAGCAAAGTCAACTTAAGACGATGCAACTCTTAGGACGAAGCGAAGTCAACTTAAGATGAAGCAAATTCAACTTAAAACGATGCAACTCTTAAGACGAAGCGGAGTCAACTTAAGACAAAGCAAAGTCATTTTAAGATGATGCAACTCTTAAGACAAAGCAGAATCAACTTAAGACAAAGCAAAGTCAACTTAAAACGATGCAACTCTTAAGACGATATGACGTCATCATAAACAATGTGACATCATCACAGACGATATGTTTTTGCTCCTGAACATCTCCCCCTTATGAAGACCATAAGTTTCTACTCCACTATCTAAAATTCCCATACAAAATATTCTTAGTAAACTTCTCCAACATATTTTCTTTTACTAAATCCAACATTTAAGTTTTATTTCTAGTCTTTCTACTCCATTTCATTCTACTCATTCACTATAATCACAATCATCAATCTATCTCATTACTATTCAATATACCCGAAATGTCAATGAGTGCATGTATAATTATATTCATGTATGCAAAGATTTAAATTCACATGCATGTATGCTGACATTCTGTTGAGTATGAAATGCAAATTTTTCTACTTCTCACATTGCTATTCTCTCCATTATTGAAATCTGGATTCTAACCCTTAATATGGGTATGAGATGTTACAAAAACATTTGAATTTGTAAGGTTAAAGGGGCTTATTGTTAGTCCCTTAATATTGCAGGACCCATTTGGCTAATTATTAGTAAACCTTCATGGATTAGGCATGAGGAAGCATGCCAAAGGAGACAAAGTAACTTAACCAAGTAAGATTAAGCATGGTTCAAGATTTGGGCTAGCTTTGATAGACCATGGGGTGATGATTGACTTAGCTAGATTGATGTGAATTTGCCTAAAACATCTTTAATAGGACTAGAGAAGAAATTATTCTCAAATGATAGACCATAGACAAATGAACTTGACCATAAGTGTGCATTGGCCAGACCATGTACAAATTGGCTTAGAACTTGGCTAATCTTCACCTTTGGATGAAGATCCTAGGTGATGTGGAAAAGTTAGAGGAAAGAATCATCAAATAAGTAGGAGAACATGGCAAAGAACATGGATGAGGTATCTTGTCTTCATTTATCACATGTTTCTTTTACTTAGAAGTGGGATAGTGATAAGTTATGTAAACTACCCACTAAAGTAGTGCCTAAGGTGGTTGAAGATGTCAACCACCAATTAAGTTAGTGATTTAGTTGCCTTGTGCCCACTTTCTTGTATTCTTTCCTAATAAGTCTCCAAAAGCCTATAAATAACTCAATTGAGCTAAGACTTCATTCAATTAAAGAGAGTTAGTGCTTTTATATCCCTTGTATCTATTGTGAGGAATATAAAGATTGACGATTTTGCTATAAACCTTTGTACATCTATCTCTTTTATTGCTTTTTGTTCTATTGTGTTGGCTTATTTCATAGGTTTACTTTGACTTTATGGGAAACACCTTACACACAAGGGATTTATTAAGGTTGAGTTCGATAGTAAAAGTTCAACTACTGTACTTAGACTTTGGCCCATTTTGTGTGCAAACTTAGAGTTTCCTGCAAAGTCTTTGTAACAATTAATATCAAAGTTGTGTTGGTGATTTAATGCAGGTGGTAGTAATTTTAACAAGCTTGTCATATAGGTCGAAGCACTTATCGTTCCTTCACCTATGGTGAAAAGAAAGTCTCTTCTTATGCATCACATTTTGAAGTCTTGGAGAGGCAAATCCAAGAATTGCAAGATCAAATGGCTTAATTAATTAAAGCACAAGAGAGGCAGATCCAAGAATTGCAACATATGTCTTGAAGCGATTGGCATATGATAGGTCCATAAGGGATTATGTTAAGAAATTTTTTCCCTTAATGATTGATATTGAGAATATGTCAAATGAGAACAAACTATTGAATATTATGTTTGGTTTACAACCTTGGGCACAATTGGAGTTTTGAAGGCAAAATGTTAAGGATGTTATGGGTGTTATTGCGACTATAGATACTTTGGTAGATTTCATAATGTCAAAGGAAAACAAGGATCTTCCTATTCTTAAAAATAAAATGGAACTTACCAAGAGAAGTGTGAAGGAAAGAAGAAGAAAGACTAGGTTGAGAGAAGGGAGAATGATCATAAAGGGAAGTCTAAACAAACTGGGTAACCTAAGTAAAGTAAGAAGTCTTTCAAGAAAGGTCATGGTTATTTCTTATGTAGTGGCCCTTATTATGCCCATGATTGCTTAAGAAATGAGATGTTGAATGCCTTGATAGCGAACGCAGATGGCAAAAGCAATCTCTAAAAAAAGGGGCTTAATCCTATCTGCTTACTTAATACGATCAATTAAAAAGTTAGTCCCTTTGAGTACCTTATGTATATGAAGCTATGTCAATGGGAAAAAGCTCACTACTATAAGGGATACGGGTGCCACTTGTTTCTTTGTTGCAGAAAGGATGGTGTAAAAGTTGGGGTTAAAGCTTAGTAAGGCCCCTATAAAGATAAAAACTCCCATGGTGATAGCAAAAGCAGTGGTAAGAGTTGCATACAATATTCCTTTGAGTATGAGAAGTTAGCATAGGACGTGTAACATGATGATGATACCTCTTGATGATTTTGACTTGACATTTAATTGACAGAGGGTAATCTCTCTTAGGTTTTTCATCCTCATAAGGTCTATTTCAAGCTTATTGTAAATGTTAAGGATTAAATTGAACATTATGAAACTTTAAGGTTCAACTTATATTTTGATGTAAACTTTAGGATTTAAATTACACTTTTGGCCTAATTCATTAGGTTGTTAGGGTTGGGAAAAAGCCTTTAGCCTCCTTCACAAGCTTCCAACTTCGGTATAATTTGGAGAATGGACTCTTCTCCAAATAGTAATACATCATTCCAATCCTTCAAAATCCTCATAAGGATACTCCTAAACCAAAAGATATACAAACCAAAAGATAAAACCTTTGCAAGAGTTTTACCTAAATGTGCATATATATATATGACTTTGCAAAGAAATTATGATGAAAGTCCTATGTCCAGACCACCTATTATATTTGAAGGAAAAGATCTATAACAATTTAAGATAAAAGTAGGCATATGCACCTTTTCTTTTCCGCGATGTTCTATTCAACTCTATTTGCAAAAATTTTGTCTTATATAATGTCTTCTTGTCACTTTTTTGTCATCACTTATTTGTAATTACTTTTACTAATAAAAGTTTTGAAAAATATGAATGGTTCTAATGATTGTGTAGATATAAATGAAAAGGATATGGTATAGAATAATGTTATAGAGATGTATTTAATCTTATTAATGGTTGAAGAAGTGAAGAAGGAAAATCGAACAATAACTACCTTTCCTAAATTTGGTGGGAAGAATTAAGGCAAGTGTTTAAATTTTTTTTGTAAAGAGTGTATACATGTTCAATTGAAGAACAAATATTATACATTAAAGGCTAGATTAAAGATTTTCAAGAAATTTCTCAAAGAAACAAGAAGCAATTATTACTCTTGCACTAGTGAAGTTAATGCTACAAATGAATATTGGAAAAATCTATTTAAGGTAAAACTTTTTTACTTTTTTCATTTTCTCACATACACTTTTCATCTTTACAGGTGCATAAATTAGCTCAAAATTTCATAAAAAAAGGATGCAAGAACTTTTTAGAATTATGACAAATTTTTAGAGATCCTATTGCAACTAGTTTGGATGCACATTTATCAACTAAATCTTTATCATATAGTACAAAAGAACATAAGATTGACGTCGAAGAATTTTGTTCACTCAATGAGAAAGGAGATCAAACTGCAAATTCTCTTTATAAGGAAAAGAAATCTCATAAGAAGATAAAGGCAAAAAATACATATTCTAACATTCCTGAAAATGCCTTGATTACAATTGGTGTATAGTCAAAAACAAAGAATGATTCACTTAAGAAAAATGGATGTAATATCCTTCATTGTAGAAAATAGATTTGAAGTTTCGTTAGTTAAATTAAGAGACTAACATAATGATAAAATGTTTCGACTCCTTACGTGATTTAGATGATAAGAATGTGCAATATGGAAAAGTGATGAAGGCTTTACTAAATTATCCTTTACAAGGATATTTTTATGAAGATGCCATGTGTAAGAAAGATGGATTGGATTGTGTCTCTTTAGATATATTTTCATTTTATTGCCTATTGAAGTCTTATTAGCTAATAAACTTTCATATTAAGAACTATTTTATGTTTTGAGCATTTTAAGTATATGTTATGTATGAATGACATGAATCTTTTGATTAATGTTTGATATGAACTTAAAATTATGTTAAATGTAAAAATGTTCATAATTATTTTAGCATGTATATTTAAATGTCTTAATTAATGATCAAATACTAATGTTGTAGATACATGGCTTTCTTATTAGATTCTGAATCATATTTAGATGATGAATTAACAAAGCAAGTTATGATTTTTTAAACTTGGAGAAGAGAATGAATATTTTCATTTACACAAGCAATCATATAGAACTTCTACTTTATCTAGTCATAATTGGATATTGAAACTTTTGAATAGGAATCTTATGAGGATTTATAATTATGAATAAGCAAGATAATCTTGTTGAACTTATGTGATTAGTTTAAGAATTAAGGAGATTTAAAGCTAACAAGTTATTTGATTATAAAGGAACAAGTTGCAATTTTCTTAATAACTATAGGGCATAATGAGATAACTAGACTCACTATAGAGCATTTTTAGAATTTGACGTTGGCAATTTGTAAGTATTTCTCAAAGTCCTATACACAGTTAATCATCTTATAAAAAGAGTCATTACTCTACCATCGTTTATCAATACACCTACTAAGATTTAACATAGTTCAAAATACTTTTCATATTTTTAGGTATATTAATACATTTGGTTATTTTATTCATTAAATCCATATATTTAATTAATTATTTTAATAAGATAATTTGATTTTTTATGATTACATAGGAGTAATAGATAGTACACATATTGATGCACATGTTCCATTTAATGAGAAACTACTATACAAGAGTAAAAGAATTGATCAAATCTAAAATATTATATGTTTTTACTTATTTGGCATGTGTTTCATATATGTAATAGTTAGATGAGAAGGTATTACAAATGACTTTCAAATTCTTTTATAAACATTAACTAATTTGGCAAATCTAGTTATTATGCCTCGCAAAGGATTACATTACTTTAAATTAATACAAAAATTATAATTAATTTTTAATTTATTTTAATAACATTATTTTCTTTATATTTCAAGTAAGTTCTATTAAATTGAATCAAGCTATACTAATATATGTGGATTTCTTGCACCGTATTAAGGTGAGAGATATCATTTACTAAATTATAGATAAAGAAGACCTTAAGATTAACATGAATTGTTTAACTAGATGCATTATTCATTACGAAATGTTATTGAAAGATGTTTTGACGCTTTAAAAGTAAGATTTCTTATACTTTCAAACATGCTGAGTTATAATATGAAGAAATAAAATACATCATTTTTACTTGTGTTATACATAATTTTATTAGAATGTATGGATAAAATGATGAATTATTTGATGAGTGTGTTGAAAATTGAGAGCAAATTATGAAAAATGAAAATGAAAATGCAACTTTTGGAGCGGAGTATAATACCACTCTACCATAACTTTGGAGTATATTTCAAAAGCAAGAATAAACTGCTAGAGAAATATGGAATGATTATGTTAATAAAAGTTCTAATTGATTTTAAGTTTTTTTATAAGTGATATTGCATTATAGCTTGGTAAACATCTTTTATTATTTAATTAAAATGAGTGGATATAATTTTTATATTTTTATAAACTCTTATTACATAAAATTGATGCATAAATTTTATTTACATTAAATATTTATACCTTTTTATTTAAAATGATAATGAAATTAATTAATTTAATAATACATATTGATATATTAAAATTTAATATTAAACTATACAATAAAAATAAATTAAAAAACATGATGATGAACCAAATATGTTTTTGTTTTCATATTTTTATTACAAATCGAAATTAAGTAGATTTTTTATTTTTTAATTACAAATCTGAACCAATTTTTCTTTTTAGAAAAATAGAAAGCAAAATCAAGAAATAAAAATAAAAATCATAGCAAAAAATAAAAGTAAAACTAAACAAACTCTTAGCTTTAGATCCACTTGCTTGAAAAAGTCACGAGTTACATTAAACTAATATAATGTTTAATTAACATAAAGATCAAGAAAAATGGTTATGAACAGAAGAAATAAGAAATGTGCAAGCTCATAATTTTCATTGTTGAACTTTTTGGTGACTACCTTTAAATATTTCAATAATACATGCGTAAGGAAAATTTTCATTCATACATTATAATCATGATCATCATCATTAACCAATGAAAAACTTAAACTCAAAAGCAATCACATTAAACAAAATTCTACCCTTGACTGAAATTCTACTTTACAACATTATCTGATCCTCTTTTATCATTATCTCAAGTGAATGATTAAATTTTTCATGTTTTTAAAAAATGAATGACATGACCATATGATAATCATAAATCCTCAAAGATCGTGCAATATTGTCAATGAGCTTCAAAAGAAAAATAACAAGATGTATACAATATGCAAATGACATTTCAATCATAGTTAAATATTGTAATAGGATTAACACAATATCCAAATACCCAAAAAGGCTGAACTTACCCTAGCTAAACTTAAGATAGGGTGATAATGATGAACTCTTAAGCATCAAGCGAGCTTACTAAGGTTAGGTAACTCATCCTTATTATTTAACTATTGGTGAATTAATTCCTACCAAATCACAACAAAAAAATCTAACTTAAATAACTATGTACCACTACAAACAAGAGAAGATGCTTGACTATTATTGATAATGTCTTGCATGCTAAAGAAACAATAATGTCTTCCCTGCTAAGGGAATTTGTTATAGGTTGACAAAATTCCTTTCATTTTTGTTGGATTGTGATTTTGTAGAGACTCAATTATAGATACTTCTTAGGGGATTCCTTGCAGCTACAAACTGATGTTCAGTTATGGAATTCAAATAATTCCCAACACAACTTAATTTTGCATCAAATCTTTTTCTATGGCACTAAATTTTCTAAGCATCCAATTTGTTGCAAAACATGCCAACAAACTTAATAATGAAATATTAACGTCAAAAAATTGTTAATACAAAGTAAGAATTCAAGTATTAAAATGCTAAAATAGAATTTAAATTATCTTTAATAAATTGGATAAAATGTTAATTGAAATATTCTTTTGTAAATTTAATAGAGTATGAACGTATACCCTTATTAAATTTAATAAGCCAAAGATATATCACAAAACTTATAATACCCAATGCAATAGTGCACAAACATCTTATAGAAGCGAGGAAAGTTGTGGATTAGAGCTTAAATTGAAGGATTAATTATAGTGAACCCTATGTAATTTGGACCTTTTTCACTTTAGTTCCTAATTTTCTAAAATTATCTTTTAACCTTATATTTTTATTTATGTATCACTTATAAACCTAGAAAAGAATGGTGAAAAGATGACATATGAATTATTTGTGTTACGTGGCACAATACTTGTTTTAGTTGTGTCACGTAGGAAGCAATATTGTATGGTATTGCAAAACTACATAATGTCATGTGGATCTCAGCAACAATGTGCTATTATCCTACCAATTTGTTGATATTGAGAATTTTATTATAAATTATGATAAGTTGAACTTGATCTTCCAAAATTGACATATCCATAAAGCCTTTGTTGCTAATGTTATTATCTCGAGAAACAACTATACTCGTACTATTGCTGCTACCTAATTTGGCTCAAACAAGAAAAAATAAAATAGTTTTGTTGGATTTGACATCCAAAAATGACAATAATATTATGTTGCTGAAGTTGTTGTTATGATTATCGTTGGTGCATAATTGGTTGTTACTATAGAGAAAGATATAAAAAGATTTAAGGGTATATTAAGAGAGGCTATTTGTGGAGTCTATGATATCAGTTGTTGAGGTTTAAGTTGCTTATTGTTGTTGAGGTGGCGACGTTAAGGCTATTGGGTTTATGTTTGTTAAGGTTGTTTGTTGTGATAAAGCTCTCAACAAGAAATATATGAAGAATTTAACAGTCTCTTTTAATAGAATGATATGATGTAAAATCCCATTACCTGAGGGGGTTAAAATAGTAAATGTGAAAAATTAATGAGATATTAGAAAACACATTTCATGCTCATGCATAGTATGATATACAAATAAACGTAAACAGTGAACTTTTGGCATATGAAAATAATTGTACATGCATTCATGGATAATTCTGGGTATAATTGAATTATGATGTGATACTATTGAGAAATACTATTGAGAATTGTGAATTTGTTGTATTGACAATTTAATTGGTGAGTGTATTTGTTAATTTTGAATTTTGGTAAATTTTAGGAATAATTTCCAAAAATGTTGAATATTATTATTAGATTAGGAAAAATGCCACGTGGCAAGTAAATTGATGGATGACAATAGAAGTAAGAAAACAAATGATATTGGAGAATTTTTTTTATAAATGACTTTGAAAATTTGGAGATGAATTTGGAAATTGTGAGTTATTGATGTTGTATAATTGGGGAAAAAAAAGATGGGAGTAAGGGTTTAGTTTAATAGGAACATAATTATGCCTTAGAAGATAGATGAGTGACAAGTTTCACTTTTCTAGTTTAGTTTTACGGTTTCGATTACTTTTGAAAGACCAAGTCAAGTTCTTATAACGAAAGACTAAGTACACAGTGTTTTCATCTTCATCTTCTTCTTCGTAGTCTTTTCCTTCAAGTTTCCTCCTTTACACAAAGTTTTTCATCAAACCTTCACTAAAGTCATACCATGTTTTATTTGTTCATTCCCACTTTAACTTTCCTAGTTTATTTCAATAACCTTAAGAAAAACCGAAGCTTGCCAACTTTTACAAGGTGTATGTGAATTGCACGAAGTTTAGGGATTCTTGAGATTTTGTAGATTTTGGAGCTATATCAAGTAAGTATTGTGAAAATCCTATAGAGTTGTTATTTTATGAAACAAAAATGGTGGTTTGTTGTCATGTCATAAATGAAAGAAAAATGGGTTTCGAAAGAAGGAAGGAAGTCACGATTATGCTCTTCAGGATGAGTTTAGAAGTCATGATGCTGAAACACGATCGTGACTTTTGAAAAATGCATGGGAGTCGCGATCGTGCTGAATTGATGTTTACTGAAGGGAGATTTTTGTTTTCGAACATCCTTTGATCTTTTGGCTATATCTTCTTCTCTAGACATCTAATTGACATGATAATTAAACCAATAGATTTATAATACAAGTTTCTTAATCTCCACTAAAATTATAGCCATCTGAAACGGACTGATTGATGAATTAAGATGAAAATTTTGAATGTTCTGGAATATAATAACCAAGAAGATTTCATTGAACAGGTTTCGGTATTCTAACAATATATTGTTCTATAGTCATCCAAATGAGATGATTTGTTATTTGGAGTAAACTAGAGACATAGGCTACAAATTATATGGAGAAGTCAAATTTTAATTCAGTCTCTAAGACTTTCAATTTTTGGATGGAAGTTAAGTATAGTGTACTATTTTAGTATAAGAACAGTTTGAAAATGTTGAGGTATAACTTTCAGATTATGAATAAAATTAGACGCTCTTGGTGTCATTAGAAACTTAAGAGATAGTGTAACATTTTTCTAGAAGAGAGTATTGCCAAATTACCTTATTTGCTTTGTCTAAATGATCAAGAACAGTAGACCCGAAAGTCAATTTTTAGGAAAAATCTGAAAGTGATTCAATATTATATGAATTATGATTGTAATGGTTTTATTGAGGTATAAACCTAAGTTCAAATTATGCTTAGGTGAGTTTTGAGATAGGATTGATTAAGTGATGAGGATAATGGAAAAATACCCAGATTGTTATGAACATGCATTGTGTATATTTCATTTACATATATATGTATTATTAAACACTTATAATTGTACAAACTGTGATATATGTATATTGCTTGTTATAGAGGAGCAACTGAAACTTCAACCTCTAGACATTGCCGAAACTTCCAGGCATTAGCTTCGGGAGCAACTTGTGAGTAACGTAGATGGTCTCACCCAATTACTTGTTTGCTTTATATTATGTTTGAATTATTTAATGAATGTGAATTGATTATGTTGCTTCTGGACAATGAAGGTCTGATGATTCTAGTATATGAATGAGTTATTGAAGTGCTCCTTATATGTGAATGTGATGAAATAAATGTTGCTCAACAATTTTGTTGAATTTCAAACTAAGGTTC
This sequence comes from Erythroxylum reticulatum, assembly GCA_025504915.1. Classification (NCBI taxonomy): domain Eukaryota; kingdom Viridiplantae; phylum Streptophyta; class Magnoliopsida; order Malpighiales; family Erythroxylaceae; genus Erythroxylum; species Erythroxylum reticulatum. The sequence goes on along the minus strand of JANSVA010000218.1, from coordinate 47,708,448 downwards.
GATGATAAATGTGATCTGAATATGAATGTGTAATCATATGATTGACTAAGAATATGTTATGTGAAACATTCAATACATGAATGCATTTAAGATAAAGGAAGTTGTGACCGAAGTCATCAGAATAAAGAGCTTAAAGCTCGGATTGTGATTAGAGCCTCAGGTTCGGTTGTAAATGTATCTGGTATTTGCTAAGAGATATAGAACATAATTTGATACAGCTCGGTATCCACTAAGGGATATGAGCTAGTAAAAAGGCATTCGATCACAATGACAATAATAAATGAAAGTGAGTCTCATATACATTGCATTTATACTTTATATGTGTATTGTATATGAATGAAAAGATTATGATGATTGTTATGAAAGTGAAATGTGATATTTTATTAATATGCAAAAAGATGTGAATAATATGTTACATGTATTGATGTAACATATGAATTGAGTGAACCATCGATAATGATTACCTCATTGAATTCGCAAAACTCTCCAAAATTGCAACGTTGACTTTTTAGGACTGAGGGATGACTTTAACTATTGAGGGACACTTTTACTTTTGGGAACAAGAAGAAATGACTCAAAGGTTAGTCAGCTGGATATGGGCAGATTACAAAGATTTTTTACATTTCCTCTTTCATGTAGCACTTTTTGTATTAGGCTATGATGTTGTATAAGTATGAATGATGAAAGATGCATTGTAGACATTTGGTTTCTATGAAATGAAATGAGGAAATTTGATTTTTAAAATATTGTGACTTTCCTTATGATGTTTATAAGAGAATAAAGATATATGATGCCATGCTATGTGAAGGTTGTGATTGAACGTAGTGTGCTATTATCATAGGTTATGTACTGGAATGTCCTTAGGGTATTCCGATATGTATCCTAAGTTAATGGGAGCTATATTTTGTGCTCATGGTATAACTTTCAGATTTCTGAATCAAATTAAATGCTCTTAGTGTCATTAAAAACTTAATAGATAGGGTAACATTTTTCTAGAAGAGAGTATTGCCAAATAACCTCATTTTCTTTATCTAAATGATCAAGAACAGTAGACCCGAAAGTCAGTTTTTCAAAAATTCTAAAAGTAATTCAATGTGATATGAATTGTGATTGTAATGGATTTATTGAGGTATAAACCTAAGTACAAATTATACTTAGTTGAGTTTTGAGATAGGATTGATCATGTGACAAGGATAATGGAAAAATATCCAGATTGTCATGAACATGCATTGTGCATATTTCATTTACATACATGTGCATTATTAAACACTTATAATTGTGCAAATTGTGATATGTGTATATTTCCTGTTATAGAGGAGCAACAGGAGTGTCATCCTCCAAACGTTGTCAGAACTTCCAGACATTAGCTTCGGGAGCGACCTATGAGTAACTTAGACAATCTCACCCAATTACTTGTTTGCTTTATATTACGTTTGAATTATTGAATGAATGTAAATTGATTGTGTTGATTCCGGACAATGAAGGTCCGATGATTCTTGTGTATGAATGAGTTATTGAAGTGCTCCTTGTATGTGAATGTGATGAAATAAACGTTGCTCAACAATTCTATTGAATGTCGGACTAAGGTCCAATGATAAACGTGATCTGAATGTGAATGTGTAATCATGTGATTGACTGAGAATATGTTATATGAAACATTCAATGCATGAATGCATATAAGATAAAGGAAGTTGTGCCCGAAGTTACCAGGATAAAGAGCTTAAAGCTTAGATTGTGATTAAAGCCTTAGGCTCGGTTATAAATGTACCGGTATCCACTAAGGGATATGGGACATAATTTGACATAGCTCGATATCTACTAAGGGATATAAGCTGGTAAAAAGGCACTCGGTCACAACGACAATAATAAATGAAAGTGAGTCTTTACATTGCATTTATACTTGATATGTGTATTGTATATGAATGAAAAGATTATGATTATTATTCTGAAAGTGAAATGTGATATTTTATGAATATGTAAAAAGATGTGAATAATATGTTACCTATATTGATGTGATGCATGAATTGAGTGAACTATCGATGATGGTTACCTCATTGAGTTCGCAAAACTCACCAAAATTTCAATATTGACTTTTTAGGACTGAGGGACAACTTTAGATGCTGAGGGACACTTTTACTTTTAGGAACAAGAAGAAATGGCTCAAAGGTCGCTCATCCAAATATGAACAAATTAGATAGATTTTGTATATATCCTCTTTCATGTAGCACTTGTTGTATTAGGTTATGATGTTGTATAAATATGAATGTTGAAAGATACATTGTAGACATTTGTTTTCTATGAAATGAAATGAGGAAATTTGATTTTTAAAATATTGTGACTTTCCTTATGATGTTTATAAGAGAATAAAGATAGATGAAGTCGTGCTATGTAAATGTTGTGATTGAACATAGTGCGCCATTGTCATAGGTTATGTATTGGAATGTTCTCAGGATGTTCTGGTATGTACCCTAGTGTCAGGGGAACTACATTTGGTGGTATCAGAGCATGGTTTGGCATCCATAGGGATATCTATGAATGTTAAGCTTGAAATATCGTGAGAAATGCAAATAATGATTGAAGTTATTGTTTGTTGTAGTTCATCCACCCTAGGTGATCAATTGGGGGAACCAGCTGACCTAGGATTGATAGGAGCCAGTAGGGAGTCCTCAGTACCTCGATCAGAGGAGATGCCTCCGAGAGTTCCCGAGAGAAGGGAGAGGAGGTATGATAGGCTGTGGAAGCAGGGGGTTGTGGATTTCTATGGCAGTACAGACCCTGCTGAGGCCGAAGCATAGTTAAAAAGGACGAAAAGAGTTTTTTATCAGATGAACTGCGAGCCAGACGAGAGGTTCGACTATGTAGTGTCCTTACTACAGGGCCCAGCTTACCAGTGGTGGAAGACTGTGTTAGGTAGTACCACCAGGCCTTGCCACCTAAAGTGGGAAGACTTTCTAAAGGTCTTCAAAGAAAACTACATGCCTAAGATCTACTTGGACCAGAAGATGAAGAAGTTCTTGGATTTGAAGCAGGCTAGGGGCAGAATATGAGATCCTTATCGAAGAAGACAAGTGTAGGAGGTTTGAGGATGGAATCAATATGGAGATCAGAACAAGGTTGGCAATTTCTAACTTGAGTAGTTTCATCTAGTTGAGAGCTACTTCTATAAAGATTAAGCAGCTACTGAGAGAAAAACAAGTAGAGACTAGGTAAGGGTCCAAAATGAAGAGGTCTAGTGAGAGTCAAAGTGGTTTTGGTAGAAGATTCAGTAAGCGCCAAAACAGAGCTTTTAGACCACCAGTTAGATCAAGACAGTCAGGATTCAGACAAAGGGGTAGTTTTACACAGTCTACCAGTGGAAGAGGTACAATGCAGAGTTAGTGGCTCCCATGTGAGCATTGTGGGAAGAAGCACGGTAGAGAGTGCTGGACTTTTTCAGGAGCTTGTTTTCGATGTGGCTCTCTAGAGGATATAATTAGAGATTGTCCTGTCATTACTGAAGCCCAATATGGTGTGAGTGGGAGATCTGGGAGTGATGCTATGGTCTAACCGAGCAGAGGTAGTGGGTCTAGACAGAGAGGTCGAGGTAAAGACAAAGTGAGCTCTGAGAGTCCTTATATGAGGAATGAGGTGCAGAGCACCCGACTGCAATCCCAGGCATGAGTCTATGCTATGACCAGGAAAGAGGCTCATGACTCTCCAGATGTCATTGCAAGTGTGCTTCTTATTTATGACTTTCAAGCATTTGCATTGCTAGATCCAAGATCTATGCATTCATTTATCGCATCGCATCTAACATCTAGGCTGCATTGTGATAGGGAGCTACTACAATATGGATAACAGGTGAGTACATCTCTAGGTAGTACTATAGTTATAAGAGAGGTCTGCAGAGGGTGATTGATTCGGATTGATCAAGCATAGATGGAGGTAGATCTGATTATATTACAGCTGAGAGAGATAGATATTATCTTAAGCATGGATTGACTCACTGCTTATAGGGCTATCATAAACTGCTATACCAAGGAGGTAGTACTAGAATCTCCTGGTCAACCTAGGACAGTATTTAGAGGAATTAGTCAAGCAGTGCCAGCCAAGATGATATCCTTCATGAGTGCATTAAGGTTGATGTAGGGTAGATGTAAGGCCTATCTGGCTCATATCATTGATACTAGAGCTAAGCAGAATGAGCAGGACATTCTCATGGTTAGGGAATTCCTGGATGTGTTTCCCGCCGAACTACCTGGTTTACCTCTAGATCAGAAAACAGAGTTCACCATTGATCTAGTTTTAGGTGTTGCTCCTTTATCTATTCCTCCATATAGGGTGGCACCTGTAAAACTGAAGAAGTTGAAGACTCAGCTTTAGGAGTTGCTAAAAAAGGGTTTTATAAGACCCAGTGTTTCACCTTGGGGAGCTCCAGTCTTATTTGTGAAGAAGAAAAAAGGGACTTTAAGGTTATGCATCGATTATAGGCAACTGAATCGGGTGACAGTGAAGAACAAGTTCTCGTTGCCTAGAATTGATGATTTGCTTGATTAGCTACAGGGGGCTCAAGTATTCACTAAATTGGATTTGAGTTATAGGTAGTATCGGCTGAAGATAGCAGAGGCAGATGTACCTAAAAGTGCATTTAAGAGCTGGTACGGGTACTTCGAGTTCTTAGTAATGTCGTTTGGGTTAACTAATGCCACGGTTGCTTTTATGGCTTTGATGAATAAGGTATTCCAGCCCTACCTAGATCACTTTGTAATTGTGTTCATAGATAATATTTTAATGTATTCCAAAAGTAGAGAAGAGCATGTTGAACATTTGAGAGTCATTTTATAGAATATCAAGAAAAAACAGTCGTATGCCAAATTCAGTAAGTGTGAATTTTGGCTGGATGAAGTAGTATTTTTTAGGACATATAATGACTAGACAAGGCATACAAGTGGATCCAAGGAAGATAAAGACAGTGATGAATTGGGAGCTCCGAAGAATGTGCTTGAAATCTGAAACTTCCTAAGATTGGCCGAATATTATTAGAGGTTTGTCGAGGGTTTTTTTTTTAATCTTATCCCCTTTTACAAAACTTCTGAGGAAGAATATAGTGTTCAGATAGAATGAGAAGTGTCAAAAGAGCTTTGAAGAGTTAAAGCATCGATTGACTACAGCCCAGTGTTGACTATTCCATCGAGGACCGGAAGATATGGGGTATATAATGATGCTTCGCATCAAGGATTAGGATGTGTATTGATGCAGTATGGAAAGGTAATCGCCTATGCATTGAGACAATTAAGGTCTCATGAGATTAATTATCTGGTACATGATTTAAAGCTAGGTGTAGTTGTCTTTGCTCTAAAGATATGGAGACACTACTTATATGGTGAGACTTTCCAAATTTATACAGAATATAAGAGTTTGAGGTATCTGCTAAGTCAGAAGGAGTTGAACTTGAGACAAAGGAGATGGATTGAGTTACTGAAGGATTATGATTGCACGAATGAGTACCACCCAGGTAAAGCAGATAGTCTAATACCAGTGCAGCTCAGATTCAGTTAGCGAGGTTACACAACTTGATTCATTTTAGAGCTCTGAATGTGGAGTTAAATCTAGAGCAAGATGAGGCACTGATTACTACTTTGAAACTGAGACCGATGTTGTATGATAAAATCTGAAAGTTCCAGGGGAAAGATCCTAATATGGTGACACTTATAGAGAAAGTGAAGATGAATTCGGATTTCGAGTTTGAGTTGAGGGATGAAACATTATGGTTGAAACAGAGGTTGTGTGTGCCTAATGTGGATGATCTGAGGAGGGGAATTCTTGAGGAAGCTCATATGGCCGCCTATGCTATGCATCCTGGTACTACTAAGATGTATAACATGCTTAAGCAACATTTCTGGTGGCCTAGAATGAAGAAGCAAGTGGAGGGGTCCAGTAAGTTAAGGTTAAACACCAGGCTCCAGTAAGGAAGCTACATTCGTTGCCCATTCTGGAGTGAAAATGGGATCAGATCACTATGGACTTTATTATAGGATTGCCTAAGACTCTAAAACAGAATGATGCGATATGGGTCATAGTAGACCGGTTGACTAAGTCGGCCCACTTCTTACCAGTGAGAGAGAATAACTCACTAGATTAGTTAGCTCGAAGATATGTGAATGAGGTGGTGAGACTGCACGGGATTCCAGTGTCCATTGTATCGGACAAGGATCCCAATTTTACTTCGAGATTCTGGAAGATTTTGCAGTCAGCCATAGGTACAAGGTTGAACTTTATCCTCAAACAGACGGACAGAGTGAGAGGACAATTAAAACTGTTGAGGATATACTCAGAGCTTGTGTATTAGAGTTTAAGAAGCTTAGGATCAGTATATGGCACTGATAGATTTTGCATACAATAACCACTATCATAGTAGTATCGGAATGGCACCATATGAGGCACTATATGGTAGAAAATGTTGGTTGCCATTATATTGGGATGAAGAGGGCATAAGAATGGTTGAAATCCGAGAGATGATACAAGATACAGTAGATAAAATGACGTTGATCCAAAGCCGAATCAAAGCGGCCCAAGATAGACAAAAGAGTTATGTGAATCAACATCGAAGGGATATGGAATACAGTGTGGGAGACAGAGTATTTCCGAGAGTGTCACCTTAGAGAGGAGTGTTGAGATTCGGTAAAAAGGGCAAGTTGAGCCCTAGGTATATTGGTCCTTATGAGATCCTTAAGAGGATAGGACCTTTGACATATAAGTTGGCTTTACCGAATGAAATGTCTCAATTGCATAATGTGTTTCATGTGAGTATGCTCCAAAGATACCGATCGGATCCGACACATATGATACCAGCTTAGGAGATTGAGATTGCTAGTAACTTAAGCTATATTGAGGAGCTGATCAAGATTGTAGGATCTCATATTAAGCAGTTGAGGAACTGATTCTTTCCATTGGTGAAAGCCCTTTGGAGGAATCACTCAATTGAGGAAGCCATATGGGAAATGGAGGAGCATATGAGGAGACAATATCCCTACCTCTTCGAACAATCAGGTAAGAATTTCGAGGGCGAAATTTCTTTTAAGGAAGAGAAAATTGTAACATCACGTTACCTGAGGGGAGGTTAAAATAGTAAATATGAAAGATTACTGAGAGATTAGAAAACACATTTCATACTCATGCATAATATGATATACACATACACGTAAACAGTGAACTTTTGGCATACGAAAATAATTGTACATGTATTCATGGATAATTCCAGAAATAATTGAATTGTAATGTGATACTATTGATTTGTTGTATTGACAATTTACTTTATGAGTGTATTTGTTAATTTTAAATTTTGGTGAATTTTAGGAATAATTTTCAAAAATGTTGAATATTATTATTAGATTAGGAAAAATTCCACATGGCAAGTAAATTGATGGATGTAAATAAAAGAAAACAAATGATATTGGAGAATTTTTTTTTAAAAATGACATTGAAAATTTGGAGATAACTTTGGAAATTGTGAGTTATTGATGTTGTCAATTAGTAATAATTGGAACAAAAAGATAGGAGTAAGGGGTTAGTTCAATAGGAACATAGTTATGCCTTAAAAGATAGATGAGTGACAAGTGTCACTTGTCTAGTTTAGTTTTAATGTTTAGATTACTTTTGAAAGACAAAGTCAAGTTCTTATAACTTGAAAGACTAAGTATACAGTGTTTTCATCTTTATCTCCTTCTTTGTAGTCTTTTCCTTCAAGTTTCCTTTTTTACACAAATTTTGTCATTAAACCTTCAGTAAAGCCATACCTTGTTTTATTTGTTCATTCCCACTTCAACTTTGCTATTTTCTTTCATTAACCTTAAGAGAAACCGAAGCTTGTCAACTTTTACAAGGTATACGTGAGTTGCATGAAGTTTAGGGATTCTTAAGATTTTGTAGATTTTGAAGCTATATCAAGTAAGTATTGTGTAAATCCTTTAGAGTTGTTATTTTATGAAACAAAAATGGTGGTTTTTTTGTCATGTCATAAATGAGAGAAAAATAGGTTTCGAAAGAAGGAAGGAAGTTGCAATCGTGCTTCAATACGATTGTGCTCTTCAGGTTGAATTCGGAAGTCACGATCGTGCTTCAGCACGATTAAGAAGCACAATCACGACTTTTGAAAAATGCATGGGAGTCACGATCATGCTTCAGCATAGTCGTGACGCTGATTTTTACCGAAGGGAGTTTTTCTCTGGATGGAAGTTGAGTATAGTGTACTATTTTGGTATAAGAACAGTCTGAAAATGTTGAGGTATAACTTTTAGATTTCTGAATTAAATTAAATGCTTGGTGTCATTAGAAAGTTAAGAGATAGGGGAACATTGTTCTAGAAGAGAGTATTGCCAAATTACCTCATTTTCTTTGTCTAAATGATCAATAACAGTAGACTCGAAAGTTAGTTTTTGGAAAAATCTGAAAGTGATTCAATATGATATGAATTGTGATTGTAATGGTTTTATTGAGGTATAAACCTAAGTACAAATTATACTTCAGTAAGTTTTGAGATAGGATTGATTATATGACGAGGATAATGGGAAAATATTGTCATGAGTATGCATTGTGTCTATTTTATTTATATACATATGCATTATTACACTTATAATTATGCAAATTGTGATATGTGTATATTGTTTATTATAGAGGAGCAATTAGAACGTCAACCTCCAAACATTTCCGGAACTTGTTTGCTTTATATTATGTTTGAATTATTTAATGAATGTGAATTGAATGTGTTGATTCTGGACAATGAAGGTCCGATGATTCTGGTGTATGAATGAGTTATTGAAGTGCTCCTTATATGTGAATGTGATGAAATAAATGTTGCTAAACAATTATGTTTAATGCTACAATAAGATCCGATGATAAATGTGATCTGAATGTGAATGTGAAATTATGTGATTGACTGAGAATGTGTTATGTGAAACATTCAATACATGAATGCATGTAAGATAAAGGAAATTGTGACTGGAGTCATTAGGATAAACAACTTAAAGCTTAGATTATGATTAGAGCCTCAGGCTCGGTTGTAAATGTACATGGTATCCACTAAGAGATATGGGACATAATTTGGCACAGCTCGATATCCACTAAAGGATATGAGCTAGTAAAAAAGCACTCAGCCACAACGACAATAATAAATGAAAGTGAGTCTCACGTGCATTGCATTTATACTTGATATGTGTATCATATATGAATGAAAAGATTATGATGATTGTTCTGAAAATGAAATGTGGTATTTTATGAATATGCAAAAAGATGTGAATAATATGTTACCTATATTGATGTGATGCATGAATTGAGTGAACCATCGATGATGGTTACCCCATTGTTCACAAAACTCAATAAAACTACAACGTTGACTTTTCAGGACTAAAGGACGACTTTAGCTACTGAGGGACACTTTTACTTTTGAGAACAAGAAGAAATGACTCAAAGGTCAGTTAATTGAATATGGATAGGTTAGATAGATTTTCTATATTTCCTCTTTCAGGTAGCACTTTTTGTATTAGGCTATGATGTTGTATAAGTATGAATGTTTTCTATAAAATGGATTGAAATAAAGAAATTTGATTTTTAAAATATTGTGACTTTCCGTATGATGTTTATAAGAGAATAAAGATAAATGATGTTATATTATGAGAATGTTGTGATTGAACGTAGTGTGTCATTATCATAAATTATATATTGGAATGTCCTCAGGGTGTTCTCGTATGTACCCTAAGATAAGACGGTGCTATATATTACTTTCAAAAATATAAAGAGTTTGATATAACTTTCAAGAATATTAATGCTCTAAGATATTTCGCAAGTCTCGTGTGTGTTTTCGCAAATGCAATGACTCTTTTTTAAGTAGATAATTTTCTTTAACTAGTCGTTGGTTAATCTTTGAAATCATCTCTGCTAAAATCTTTGATATTTAGATGTTAAGAAGAACATTTTGTCAAAGCTTCCGGAGCTAATTATTCTAATTGGTATGATCTTTCTGGATGTTATGGAATCAATTTTGAAAAAGTAAGTTTATAAAGAAAATTCCTTAAAAAATGAAAGCAATTATTTCATGTTTTTATTTCCTTTTGAGGATTATATCGTTGCCTATATAAGGAAATAAATTCAATTTAAATTTTAAAAAATTATACATTTATCATTAATACCGTTAATCATAAACATTGATCTAATATGATGTTGAATTTGGAACTGAAATTATTGTGATGGTACTGACGGTGATATTGCCATTGTTGTTAGGTTTAAAGAAGGAAAGGACTTTAGTAACAAGGTTACAGTTTAGTTATATGATATGCGAGTAATTTGCAAGCATTCTTAATTTTGGATTTAGAAGCATCAAGTTCTCGTAAGTGTCTTATAAGGATCCATGACAAAAGACGAAGTACAAAATCCTCAACTCTGTTTCTTATTATATTATTTTAGTTCTTATTCTTAATATGTAACCATGTTGAAGATCTTACACATCCAATTTCACCGATCATCCCAACACTACGAGTCGCCATGTTTTCTCTGAAAAAGAACAAGATTCACAACACCCAAGTGATGGATTCACAAATTCTCATTTAGTTCTGCCACGTAACATACAGCGTTATATGGTATGCGCAAAACCATATGACGTGCGTGGATTTGGTTGTTTATGTTCATAGAAATAGAAATAGGAATCAATACCGACATGAAACCACCAACAGTTTCAAACTTAAAATTAAGGGGTACTTAGTTGATAAGGGTGCATGATTGATAAGTTTGAGGAGTTAATAAATAAAAAATAAAAAGTGAATGGTTAATAATTTGATATTCTAAGTTTTAGAGAATTCTTCATATTTTTCATTCAGTATAGGAATGAAACTCATTCTTTAATAACAATTCTTTTATAAAAATATTTTAAATTATAATTAATTAATTAAAATATAATTCAATAATTAATTAGAATATTGTAATTAATTAATTAATCAAAATATTATTAATTAAAATATTATTGCTAATTAATTAATTACATTATAATTAATTAAAATATAATTATTCATTAATTAAAATATTGTAATTAAAATATAA
>JANSVA010000218.1:47665291-47682052 GCA_025504915.1 Erythroxylum reticulatum | reverse complement strand
TAAATTTATTTTAATATTTTATATAATATTTATTAATAAAATATTTTATTTTTAAAATAAATAATTTAAAAATTATTATTTAAAAATTAAAAATATATATTTTTAATTATTAAATTAAAATTTATTTGAAATTTATATATTTTAAGGTCGTAAAGTTGAGAGAGAAGGAATAGTTAATTTGGTCAGTATAATTTTTACATTAAATTCCTGAAGAAAGTAATCTAAATATTAAAAGGTGTTGGGATTTAGAATATAAAAAAATATTATTACTGTCCCTAAATTAGGAAAGTTTTTAGTTTCCTAATTACTTAAAAAAATGAACTAAATGTAATAATTTAAATTAAAAAAAGATTATTTTTTCAATCAACAATTCGTGCCAACCAAACGGCCTAAGCTAGGCTTCCAATCCGCAGCAGAATGTGACATGGATATACAGGGGATCTGGAAAATCTCCAATTTGCCATACCTACCTTTACGCTGCCCATGTTATTTTGTCACGTAAAAAAGCTTTTATTTTGGGCCTCTTACAGTAGTTGATAAAACAAAACGCATTCCTCTTGTTTTCTCATAAAAGAGAAAGATGTATTGTAATAAGTGGCCGAAGTGTTACTACTTACCACTAAGTAGAAATTTCAAGTTTTCATGGAATGTGTGAAAGAGGAGTCTAATATCAAACGTCCTATGTAGACAGAAGTTTCATACTGATATTAGAATATTGCTCTACTTCATGATCATTTTGTGTGTTTTATCTTGTCAACTGATAAACTTCTTAGAACAAAACTTTGGGATTTTTAAGGTGTTCCAAATTACAAGGAAATTAAATTGACTAAAGATTGCATCCAATAATGAGCATAAGTTTATGTTTTCATTAATAACACAAAGACATGATCCCACTATTCCAATTCTTGTTTCCTAAGCACTAATTCCTTATTTCCACACAACCATCTCTCTCATTTTTTTAACACTAATTCGCTGTACACAAGCTGCTACGCAGTAGAAACAAAGAACTTCCTCATAATAATCATCTCTTCTAATTTCCAAAACTTTAACTATCCCAATTTGTGTACTTTTCCTAACAGAAATTGTAAAGATACGTTGTTCTATCTTATTGAAAATGAGATTTAATTTAACAAATTTCATATTCTTTATTTTGTCTTTATGTTAATATGATTTAATTTGGATTTTAAGAACTAGATAAGGTGTTAATTAATTGTTTGCCTCTCATTGTAAATTAAAGACTCGTTAAATACGTGATCAGTACTACTGTATCAGTTACCATTCTCTTTTTCTCTGTAACCTTCTGTGAATTCAGAGAGAAAGAGACTGCCCCTCCATTTTCTCATCTACCGAAAACATCATGTCAGTTGGTGCCATCAAGACTTGTAGGAACCTATTCATTCTTCTTCTTCTTCTTGGCGTATCAACAACTTATTTATCCACTGTTGGCGCTGAAGATCCATACAAGTTCTTCGACTGGACCATTACTTATGGAGATATCTATCCTCTTGGCGTTAGACAAAAGGTTTTAAATTTTTTGTTTGTTTGTACTTGTTAAACGACTCCCACTTTTCTTCACCTCGTATGTAATTAATTAAGAAGAGATTTAATTCAATATATGCTTTGTTTGCCTGAGTTGGTTTGCAGGGAATTCTCATTAATGGACAGTTTCCAGGGCCAAACATAGATGCTGTTACCAATGACAATCTCATCATTAATGTTCGTAACCACCTGCACGAGCCTTTTCTACTTACCTGGTATGAACCTGCGCCTCTTCTAAATTGGATTGTCATTTTTAGTAACTTCGTCAGGGGCGTGTGCCGCAAGGACGAGAGTTTGATTCAATTTTCATTTATAAGATTCATCAATTGTTGAGAGTTAGTGACAGACAGTGGACTTACGCATATATATATAGAGAGAGAGTGAGAGAGAGAGAGAGCTAGAACATTGATGACGAAGAAGAATTTGAAGGTAGGAATTGGGAATGTAGGCATGATCATGTTTTCTCCATAATCAAAAAGAAGCTTGTTAATCTTTTTATGGAATTGAATCAATATTTTTAGTACGTGAAAAACAACAAATTAATTGAATTAAGATGAATTCAATAAAAATTGGTTTTGCTTTTAATGTTTGTCAACCATTTTGGTCTTGAGCCTATAGTATTTTATTTTCATTGCCCTTCGTTTTCCTCGATGGATTGCCACGTAATTACTTGGGAAATAAATTAAAATGGTCAGGAATGGAATCCAGCAGAGGAAAAATTCATATGTTGATGGAGTATATGGAACAACATGTCCGATCCCACCAGGCCAAAACTACACTTATAAGTTACAGGTAAAGGATCAAATTGGCACCTTCTACTACTCTCCTTCTTTAGCATTCCACAAGGCTGCTGGTGCCTTTGGAGGCATCAAAATCCTTAGCAGATCACTCATCCCTGTCCCCTTCCCTAATCCTGCCGATGATATCCACATCTTAATTGGAGATTGGTACCGAGCTTCCCACAAGGTAATGGTTGATGCACAAGTTGGTATCGGATATAAATGTGTATATGCCAAAGCTTGGCGTTAACAGCACACTTGCAACAACGTTTGATGGTTCAGAAATTGAGAGCCAAGCTAGACCGTGGCCACAAGCTTCCATCACCGCATGCCGTTTTGATCAATGGTCGCAAGAAGGGTACAACTTTGACATTTGAACACGGTAAGTAATTGCGAACATAGCTTAGCATTGGTATTCCGAAACATGGAAGCAAAATGACAAATGTTTTGTTTTTGTTGTTGCAGGGAAAACTTACAGGCTGAGAATATCAAACGTTGGACTCCAAAACTCACTCAACTTTCACATCCAAGGGCACAAGATGAAACTGGTTGAAGTTGAAGGAACACACACTGTCCAGACTTACTACTCGTCCCTGGACATCCACGCTGGTCAATCCTATTCAGTGTTAGTCACAGCTAATCGGAAACCGAGAAGCTACTACATTGCTGTTTCAACTCGTTTTTCCGAGAGGGTACTCACCTCCACGGCAATTCTTCACTATCGCAACTCTGAAAGCAAACGTTTAGGTGGAATCCCACATGCACCAACCACCACTATTGCTTGGTCTATGAACCAGGCTCGATCCATTAGGTTGGTGTAAATATTGTCACCCACTTGGCTTGCTCTTGTACCTGTTTCAACTGATGATATATACACTGATTTTTTATGATGACAGGACAAACCTTACAGCAAGTGGACCGAGACCGAACCCGCAAGGGTCGTTCCGCTATGGGCAAATAAAGATCTCCAGGACTATCATTCTTAAGAGCTCTTCAGGATTGGTTCATGGCAAACAGAGATATGGTGTTAATGGAGTGTCATTTATCCCTGCTGACACACCCCTGAAGCTTGCCGATCACTTCAATATCATAGGTGTTTTTCGTGTGGGAACCATCCCCGATAAGCCAGAGTCATCTAAGAACCTGCGTCTTGTCACAGCTGTCATGGGTGCTGATTACCATGATTTTCTTGAGATTGTGTTCCAGAACCGTGAGAAAATCGTCCAGACTTGGCATATCAATGGATACTCGTTCTTTGTTGTCGGGTAAGATCGATATACATAAAGACTGATTTTAATTTCCCAAAAAACACCACAGTTTTAACATCCCAGATCAAGCTTTTGTGGTTATCTTATGATTCACTTGAATTCTAAAGAACAAGTATTGCAGGATGGATCAAGGGAAGTGGACACCAACTAGTCGTAATGGGTACAATCTTATTGATGCCGTTCCACGGTCGACCGTTCAGGTACTGAGGCAAAATCAATTACTGATAAGTTAAGCTTCTTCGCTTGATTGATGTGTCTTGTCCTGAAGTATGATGAGAAGTTTGTTTTATCTGCCTTCAGGTTTATCCCAGATCCTGGACAGCTATATACATATCGCTAGATAATGTGGGAATGTGGAACATCAGGACTGAAAATTGGGCACGACAGTACTTGGGTGAACAGTTTTACTTGCGTGTATACACGTCATCTAAATCAACGAGGGATGAATTGCCTATTCCAAAGAATGCCCTTCTCTGTGGCAAAGCCAAACTCATAAACAATATCTCTGCATGAGCAAAGTTGATTAATTGCTTTTAAGTGACGAACAAAAGGAAGAAAAGAAACAAGGAATAGGACTTTAAACTTTTCAATTGCTTGTCAGGTAGTGGACCAGACAGTTTATTTTCTGAAATTTTAAAACCTTACGTCGTAAGGTTGAAAGTTTGTGTTTGGTTTGTTACACGTAAACAAGAACATTTACATTTCTAATAAACCATGGATGTAATCTTCTCCTGTTAAGTATTCTTTGCCAAGCTCTGAAGTTTATACTCTTCCTTTTCCATTTAAACTCTTGTCAATCCCTGAAGCTCAGTTGCTTCATGCATAAAATCATTTGCATCTTATTTAAGTGCAAGCACCATTTTGCAGCTCAAATGAAATATGTTAGATTGTGCTCTTGCAGTAAATCGATTTCGTTTATACTCTTGCAGTCAATCAATTAGTTGTAATTTTGTATATGATATTATTATTTAATTAATAAAAGGCATTTTTAATCTTTGTATTAAATTAATTATATTTGATGTTTTAAAGGTAAAATCTTTGTGTAATTATTCCAGGGATTTACTATGTAATTGAAATTATGATTAGATCATAATTATGATATTCAATTTGCATTTATGTATTATTCTTAAATATTCCTAGTTGCAGTTTCATCAACACAAGATATTGTTAAAATGGTAAAACTAGTACACATTATATTTCTTTCTTATGATAAAATAATTAATCTCATAAATTAAAATATTAAGATACATAAATTAATGTGTCAGTTCTTATTTGAGAATAAATCATTGAACTAAAGAATCCTAAATGGAATATTACTTATGTGTGTGTGAATTTTCTCATAATGATGATATTATATAATTGATCTTTAAACATGAGATTACCAAATTATCTTGTGTGGGCATTATTGTGTTTTGATTCTACTTATGAATCGTCTTGGGATAATTTCGTCGGTAGTACTTAGATGTAACTATACGAAGATAGTTGAATAATTCAATAAAAGATTCGTTATTCTAAAGCAATTAGAGAGAATGTTCTACCGTTCTTAATTAATAGTGATTTATGAAATTCTCTAGTTAGAGTGAATTGACATTTGGAAATGCATTTTTAAATATCAATTATAAATCAATTACTAATTAGCAAGTGCGAACATGATCGAATGAAAAGAGTAGACACTGTATCCATACTCTTTCTAATTAAAACATTGGATGATGAAAGGATTAAATTATATATCATAAACTATGTATGAACAGATTAAGTCAAACCACTTTGACATTCTTGATATTTGGGTGGTCATGACATATTGCTAGATATCAATCTTGATATATGATTATAAATTGTTTAATTAGATAATTAAAGATAAATTAAAAGGAGTTTTAATTTTTTCGATTCTAATTGTGAATTATACTTATAATTTATAATCATTGTTCATTTATTAGAAATCTAATAGGTCATACATTAAAGCAAAACTTGTGAAGAAAAATACATTTTAATTAAGTTGGACGTAATTATAAAGTTTGAGAAACTTTATGAGTCAAAATGAGATATTTGATTTTATTAAAATTAAATTAATTATAATTAGAGTCATTAATTTTTTCTGTAAATAAGAATAAGTATCAGAGAGCTAGCACTCCTACTTATAGTTAGGAGCTGGACAATAGAATAACTCGTGGTTGACATGACAAAAAACTTTCAACAGGAAAAGTGAATCAAATGTGATTTCTTATTTTAGGATTCGTGTTTTTATTCAAGCTGTTCAATTATTGAGATCCAAACGGAAACTATAAAAAATTATT
This sequence comes from Erythroxylum reticulatum, assembly GCA_025504915.1. Lineage (NCBI taxonomy): Eukaryota > Viridiplantae > Streptophyta > Magnoliopsida > Malpighiales > Erythroxylaceae > Erythroxylum > Erythroxylum reticulatum. The sequence goes on along the minus strand of JANSVA010000218.1, from coordinate 47,676,172 downwards.
TTTTTGCTGTGCCGGTAATTCGACTATGATTTCTAGCAAAATGTACTTTTGAAAGTAAATCCATTAGAATGATGTTTGTTAGCTATTCTAATAGAGATAGTTATTTTTTACTTATGTTGTGTGATAAATTAATTCGTTATCACATATTCGACCTTGTAAATATATTTGATAATTATTGAAAACATGTAAACTATGTTCAAAATGTTAAAAAGAATTGGCCTTAAAAAGACGAGCCATGTTCTTTGAAATGGAATTACTAGTGACAGCGGGGTCTTTTTTACATCACAACCTTTGCCCATGTACATACATGCAATACAGTTATGGGAATTCGATTAAGGGGATAGCTCGCTTCCAACCAAAAGCCACCATCCCTATGCAATCATAAACAGCTAACTATAAGAAAAATCATCCTTCCATTGTCAAGTACCACTTGAAGGCTGCCAAGGTTGCAAAGTAGTAATATAAGCCGACAATAACATGTTCTATCTGCAAAGCTACATCATTCTTTGCAGTATATCCCTCTTTCGCTCGATATTTTGATGATATAAGATTGACATATCATATTAATGTGTAACAGAAAAGCACATTAACGAGACAAAGACAAGAGAAATGACATAAATGCCTATCGGAATTGGCTGCAAAAAGGTCCCCTACCAAATGGGATTTAATGAACGATGTTGGGGGATGGTAGGACATTTTTATGAAGTCATGTTATAAAACCATGCGAAGTCATGACCTTGCATATATCTGTTGAAATTTATACTGATGCAGAATACCAACATGCTGTATGCACATTCAATATTCACTATCACAACTAACTTATATAATTTTTATAGTTTTAAAGTACGTATAATAACAAGATTAAAAAACTTACCTCCTAAACTAAAAAATCACAAGTCACTAATTCTCTATAAATTATTGCAACATAAGAAATAGCACAATAAAAAAGAAAAATTAGGGGGCTCTGAATTCTATTCACCAATCTCTTTCACACATTTCAGAATAACTATTTGACAATAAGTAAAAGTACATCAATTAGATTAAAATATATTTTATGCTAGGTCACAAGCTCAATAAGTAGATAGTAATAATTAGTAATATAAGATTTATAATTGGACTCAAAGACCTATAATATAGTTCGTAGTATAATGTTCATCCGACAAATGATCCAAATATTATATGTACATAATTAAGATATTAATCGTTATAGTATTATGATAGTCCATATTGATTAATTATTCTCCACTTGAAATGTATATTGATACCTTAATGCTTTCACAAAATTATGCATAGTCAAACTAATCATACAAAACCAACATTGATATAACACATGGATTGTATATAATTATGTTCTACTAGTTTAGAAATATGGTAAAAATATTAATATGGATTCAATAAAATGAATATCAATGATTTGTCACTTATTAAAAATATTGAGTTACAAAATAACATAAATAGTGACCAATATCCAAATATGCATTTATTACACAAAGTTTAGGTAATACTCTTAAATAATGCGTAGAACAAAAACTCCCACTAAAATAAGAAAACTAGTTTTCTAACAGTCACATAAGAGAAACATATTCTTGAAACATATAGATAAGTAAGCCTTTAGTTAGTAGGTCTCCCAATATGCTGCTCAAATGTGTATGCTCGATAGTAATAATATACTCTACAACTTTCCCTTTGCCAAAGTACAACTTAATGTTAATATGTTTGGAGTGAGAAATGCTCATAGTATTATGGGAGAAAGACATAATTGTGAAATATTATAATATAATTTAAGTGATCTTGAAATAGAATCCATAACTCCTAATGCTAAAACAAAATTCCACAACTATATCACATAACAAATAGTCACACAGCATACTCTACCTCTAAAGCTGAAGAAGCTGTAATTATCTGTTTGATACTTTTTTCAAGAAATAGTTTCCCACCGTCATAAAAATATATCTAAAAGTGGATTTCTTATCATTTATGCAACCTATATAATTAGAATCACTGAAATCAAACACTTCAAAAGTGTAAGTAAAGCTAATATATTAACATAAGATCTTTAGTACCTTAAAGATTTAAGACTTTCTTATCCACTTTCTAATAGTTTTTTTCCAGGATCACTCAAATATCTATCAACTATTAGGACATGTGCATAGTTAAGCATATATTAGCTACCAACAATACAAGTATAGCGAGCTGCTTTCATTTGATCTCTGTCAACATCATTATGAGGACATTGACTTTTATAGAACTTGTCTCCCTTCACAATTAGAGTCTTTATAGAAGAAAAAGACCACATGTTGAATTTCTTCAAGATAAGATAGGTGATTTGAGATAATATAATAACACCATTGATCTTATCACGAAGAATTTGTGTGTATAAAAAAAATAATGCTTCACCAAGATCCTTTATTTCAAAATAATGAAAAAAATTATTTCATCTCAATCAACATATTAGTCTCATTAATAGGGAGCAAGATGCATCAACATATAAAACTATAACTTTGTACTTGTTCCTATTAAACTTTATGGATATACATTGATCAAAAACATTTTCTTTGAAGCTATTAAGGGTGACAATTTCATCAAACCTAAGATAACACTACCTTGAAGCTTCGTTTAACCTTTAAATTGACTTTTAAAGCTTAAAATACATGTTTTATTCTCTAACTACATCAAAATTGGTTAGTTGAACCATATAGATATCTTCACTTAATTTTTCATTTAAAAAGGTCATTCTTATATTCATTTGATCAAAATGAGTAATAATTTTCATAATGATTCTCAAAAGGTCCTTAGTGGAAATAAGAAAGAATGTCTTTTGATAGTCAATACTTTCTTGTTAGTTATAATCCTTTGCTACTAGCTTTATTTTATACCTTTAAACTTAACCTTTGGTATTTCACTTGGTTTTGAATAACCATTTGCATCTACCAACCCTACAATTTTTTAACAAGTCTATTAATCACCACAATTAATTTGATATAAAGTTTATCTCATCATTTATAACATAATCCAAAAATTAGATTGAGGACTAGGGATAGATTCAGTATAGGTTGATGGATATGAGATGTGACCAATTACCAATATCATACTCATGCTCTTGTAAATATCCAATAGAGTAAGTCTATGAACCTTTTTTTATTTTCCTAATTAAATACATATTTTATGTGATTACATCTAGAGTCTTTTTTGCCACTTGCTTAATGGACTCAATTGAATCAATACTAGATTCTGATTTACCATGTGCCAACTGTTGGAGCTAAGTTGACAGGATTTAGGACAATGATTGGGTATTCTTTAAACATAATTTTCTTTGCCCTTATTTTGTATCGATTTCATCCTTAAAATATATAGCCCAATTTGATTTAATAACTCTATTGGCATCTGATGAATAGTAGAACTTGAAACATCTTAATCCCACATAATAACCAATAAATTAGCCACTGATGGTCTCAGGATTAAGTTTTTTGGATTTTTGATTATAAGTTTTCACTTATGCTTTATAATCCAAACATGAAGTGATGCAAAGTGGGTTTTTATAAATCAAAAGCTATAAAGAGTCCTGGAAGTATTACTTGGCACTTGATTGAAAATATATGCTATAATTTTTAAAGCATCGCCTAATAGGAACTCTAATAAGGAAAATTTCATCAGTATATATCACATTATGTCAAGAAGTGTCTGATTTCTTCTTTTCATAACTCTATTTTGTCAAGTATATCAATATTATGTATTGAGCATCAATCTCACCATCTTATAGATAAGTCATAAAAGACCTAAATTGTGTCCCAACTCATCATATCTCCAATAATACTCACCAAATCAAGCTTGTAAAGATTACCACACAAATTTTCATTTTTGATCAATATGGAGTCATAGTATGGAGTCATTTTTCTAGATCTTAAAGAAAACTATAAATAGTTATTTCCAAAGTAGATATAAAAACTGTTCCTTCTAACTAAGGGAATGTAGGTAACTTCATGTAACTCTAAAGATTGTCTTGCGATAAGTCATAATTTGATATATACTTGACTATCATAGGTTTACAACTATATCTTTCACGTAACTATACTTAATATTTATATGCTTTGTCTTGCAACAAAATTTGGGATCTTTTGTATCAGTAATTGTAACTTAACTATCACAGTTGATTAATATTATATCAATTACATTTTTAATTAATCCCATATGAAGCAAGAAATGTATAAGCTAAACAACTTCTTGCTCCAACAAAAATGCTACAAATTTTACTTTAATTGTAAGTAAAGTAATATATTATTATTTAGTACTTCTCAATGATATTGCATCACTTTTGGGTCAGAAAACAAATTAAAAGGTATATTTTCTCTCATCTAAATCTTCTCCTTGTTCTATATATGTATAACCTTTGTAAACATTGGTTTTTAATTTGGTAACAATTGTATAATTAACAGTACTTTTTAAATACCTCAATATACTCTTTACTTATTTCTATTGTGCTTGGCTTGAATTTCACTGATATTTACTCACCATTTCAACAATCAAATAAATATTTAATGTTATACATGTCATTGCATACATGAGACCTCTAATTACACTAGAGAAGGGAGCTTTCTTCATTTTTTTTCCCTTTCTCATGGTTTTGTTGGATAAAATTTTTGAATAAGCCTTTAGCAATATGATTATCAATTGGCTTGTAATCTTGCATATGGAATCTTTTAACAATTCTATAAATGTATGTTACTTGTGAAAGAGATAATGGTCTATTTGATCAATCTTTTAAAACCTTTACTCTAAGAATATAAGGATGTTCACCCATGTCTCAAAATTTAGATGAAAGTCAAAAAAATTTTACTTAACAAACTCATGATCATTGTAAGCAACCTAAATAATATATATGTATATGTAATGGCCTTCATTAAACATATGTCAATCATAAAAAATAATAACATTATCAAAATGAGTGTAACATTGTCTTAAAGACTATTTAGGCTATTCATTGATTTCAACAATCAAACTTTTTATGCTTTCATTATATCATAATGAAACCTACAGGTTATTTGATAAATATTTCTTTTTTATTTCTTCATTAAAAAACTTAGTCTTTACATCCATTTGATATAATTCAAGATCCAAGCTGGCTATTATAGCCAAGAATAATTATGTCAAATCAAACCTCACAACTAGTGAAAGGCCTCTTTTGGTTGTTGGCTGATCAGTAAAAAATCAGTTGATTGAGTCAAATCAGCAGATTGACTTTATAAAAAAACTAATTAGTTGTTTGGTAAATAGCTGGTTGGGTTGGCTAATTCAACCCAACCAGCTGATTTTAAATAAGCTCCTCTATAGGAGCGTTTCGTCTCAATCAGCTGATAACTTTTTTTAATGTCCATTTTGCCCTCGTCATTTTACTATCTTACGTCTCATTCCTTACTTTCTCCAGACTCTTCTGGACTTTTCTCATCGTCTCACCTTCTCATTTTCTCTCACCATCTCACCATCTCTTTCCTTGCTCTCATTTTCTCTAGAAGGTTACAGTTTTTTAGATTGGGGATTATCAAATTTCTGAGATGATCTGAGGTAAATTTCAATCTTTTATCTAGATTAGGGTTTTATTCATCTGTACTACTTACTCTTTGGTTTCTGAGAATCTTGGTGAATCTAGGAAGAGAAGGGTTCGATTTTATTCTGGTTTCCTATAATCCTTTTTTTTGGGTTTTTATTGTTTTTGTTGGTTTGATAGCTTTGTGTTGTTGAACAAACTATTTGATATTTTGCATAATCCATAGGTTCAACAATGCATCTTTTAAACCTTAACAATTGAAGGACATGTTATTCACTTTAGAGGCGTGATTTATTTTGTCTTATCTTTTCTGGATTTTGGGTTCTTGGAATGTATTTTTAATATTGTTAGCTTGTGCAGGACCACCACACTCTTGCATATGTGAATTATTTTATTTTGTAAGATTGTTTAGATTTCCTTTTCCATCACTGTTTATCTGGTTGTTTAATATGCATTTCTTTGACATATAAAGAAATGTGGGATGCCTCCTGGGCCACGAGTTGGGTTAGTTAGGGGTGTAGTGGATATGGAAGCGGAAGGGGATTCAATGATGGAAGGGTTTTAGCACTAATTCAATACTTTCTGCTTTAACCTTGTATTTATTATCTATCGATCCATGATTCTGTTGCCCTCCCCTTCATTTCTTGATGCCCAAACAACATCAAAAATTCACGTTAGTATTAATTCTTTAACCTCTTGTTTTGTTCTATTTAATGTTTTTGTTTATATAGTCTGGACAAGGTTTGATAGAGTTTGAGTCTTGCTTCAGGTCCTTGGCAATAAGTGTCAAAATAAATTGCTGGAAATAATTGATGCATGGTACTGTAAAAGCTTATAAATATACATTTGCTTGTTGTTCTTCCAAATTGCACTTTTGTTTAATAACAGACAAGTTTTGCAATGATATCAATGAATTGCTTGAGTTTCTCGGTGGTAGCTACACGTGTGTTGATCAGGGAGGTTGTATAAGATCTGATAAGGGGTTGTGGAAAAATCCAAACATCTTAAAGGTTTGACTTTTTTGTTAATTTTAATGTATATCTGTCGTTATAAGATTCTTAAGTATCTCTTTAATAAACATGTACATTTCTTAAGCGATATAATTGCAATGCAGATGATTCTTAGTGGTGAAGCTTTGTCCTTAAAAAAAGGTCACAATTTCACGTTCTGATGTCAAGATAATATCTTGTTATAAGCCACGCAATGCAGTGGTACATTCCAAAACATTGTTTCTCCTTAGAAGTGTGATTACTCTTTTAATATAATGATTGGATCATATATCCTCTAATGCTAGGTTCATGTTTTCTTTTATGTCAGATGAAAACCAGGGATGTGTCTACTGTAGAATCAGGATCAGAAGTGGAAGATGTTGGCTCTCCTAAAGGTAAGTAAAGATATTCTTTTAATCATCTTTTTACATTTCCTCTTCTATTATACGATCCTAATCACATTTTACCTTTGTTGGATAGCATCTCGTAAGAGGGATAATGTATTATGATATCCTTGGATTCAGTTAAAGTCAAAAGTGAGTATGGGTGCTTTAAGCATCCATGTAAGTTCCATTCTACATCTTTTTTCAGCCAACAGTCACAGTAATAGAAGTAGGAAAAGACATAGCCTTGGCAAATAAAGAGAAATTAATAGCTGGAGGTCCTTTTTTCCTTCCTCTTGCTCGCAAGCTATGAGAAATGCAAGCATTATGGGTTACTGCAATTCGGCACAAGCTATTGCAGACTATGCAGAAATTCTTCTTCACATAAAGGAGGAGTTCCAAGCCTAAAATTCAGCTGTGATAGTCCATAGGAGGGTCATATGGTGGAGCACCTGTGATAGTCATAGGAGGGTCGTATTGGCAAGAACATTTAAAGTTAATGCATGCATATATGTATATATACCATAAAATGAAAATTGTTTGTTAAAAAGTTGCTTGCCAATTTAGAGATGTAATACTACGAATGGTTGACTTTAAGGTACCAACTATAACACGATTGCCTTGAAGGTACCAAGTTAAATTAATGTTTGTTTAGAGACTTTTAATAGAAGTAGAACCATTAACAAAATGAATGTAATTAATTACAAACAAAAAATGTTAATAGTTTTACTTTTTCCATTTTATAAGTTTTAAAATGTGTTTATATACACGCCCGAGTGTAAACTTTAAACATTATTTCTTCACACGTTTAGTGTAGTTTTTTATTTAGTATTAGTTTAGACATATAAATTAACTATTTTTATTTCTATAGACAAGTAAGTTTAGTATGATAAATGTCGATATTCATCTATTAATATATAAATCAAGATATAAATAAAAAAGAGGAAGGAAAGAGAGTTGGACAACCACTATTTAATTTGAAAGTAAGAGTAAACTTATCTTGGACAATTAAAATTTCTTGTTGATATCGATGAATTGTATTTGTTGGTTTCTAATAATTTCAATTCTATTTTATTTTGTCTTGTATGGTTTGATTCATCTTGTATTATAGTTGATATTATTGTTCAATCTCTACTTTATAGTTACAGAATACTTATCTTTCAATCTTTAATTTAATGTAGTATTTGGGTTTAATTGATCATGCGTTCAAAGTTGATTATTTAATATTTACAAAATTATTTTATCTTTTTCTAATATTATTTAATTATTTAATAGTTCTTTCATTACCAAAAGAAGTATAATTATCTTAAATTATTATATATAAACAAATAGTAATTTTATAAAAAATGTTTTTATAATATAATATTTTAAATACATATATATTACAAATTTATATAATTTTTGAATAATATTCACAAGTTAATTCTATTACTCATTTTAACTTAAGAGATCAAATAATTTTAAATTAAGTAATATATATCAATATTACGATAAAAAAGTATTTATATATTTATTTTATTGAAATAGTCTATTTCAAATTAGTAAAACTGATTAAGTAATAAATATCAATATTACTCATTATGATAATGATGATGATGATGATGATGATGATGATGATGATTATTATTATTAAATGTTCTATGTTTTTTATTAAATTTAATTATTATTATTATTTTATAAAATTAATTTTTGTAGAATTAAATATCAAAAATTTAAATTCCTATAAGAATATTCAATAAAATACTAAGATATATAATATTCATACCCTTATAGTTTTTTAAATCATGTCCTTATAAGTCATTTTACACATTAATAGCTACTACTAAATATTTAATTTTACCAAACATCTCTAACAAACAGCTAATGTAATCTGTTGGTTAAATCAGCAAAGAGAATCAGTTATCAGCTAATAGCTAATAGGATCAGCTAACAACTAATGCAATCAAATTTTTGCCAAACAGGGCCAAAATGTTTCTTAATTAATTCCCTCTTATTATATATATCTTTTAATCATAAGGTGTTACTTGCATGTTTCAATATTTTTGTTATCTTTTTTTCTTTATTAAGAAAATCCATTTATCCTAATAGTTGTTTCCGAATTAGGGAGATCAACTAAGTCCAATACTTAAGTGAAGCTTAAAGAAGTCATTTCCTCCTTCATTACTTTTATCCATTCTTCTTTAGCAGGACCAATAAATGCCTCATATAATTCCTTAGATCACCCTATTATTGTGGGATAATCATGTGAATTTGGAGTTCTATTTCAAAATGAAGTTAGTTACTTATTTCATGATTATTTTTATGTAATGAGGATCATGATATATAGATTCATTAATATCTCAGTTACTCCCACTTGGACTAGATACAATAGCTCAACTATTATTAGGTTGTAGTTTGAATTAATGTTGAGTTAATTCTTCATTTTCTACATGCTCCCAATCGGATGAAGTCCCTCGTCCTAGTTATGTGTAATATAATCATTTTGATCATGAATCTCATACAAAAATATGTATTTTTCTATCTCTCCTTGCCTTAGAAAGTTATTTCCTAATAATATGATGTCTTATTATTTAAATTTAGTTACTCTTTTTTACATTGTTTACCTATGAACTCATGTCCTTTTAAGGGTTTAAAATATCTAATTAAAATTACTTTTCTTTCCTTTTGAGCCTAGTTTTATATTTGATAAGAGAACATGCGCATAAGTAGCACACTAAATTATATTAGGCTTCTATATCAGGTTTTCTACTTATCTATAATTCTTAAAGAGTGCATGTAACTGATTTTATTATCACATGATTAAGTACTTGAATGGTTGTGGGTAAGGAATCACCTAATAAGTGATAGATAAAATTCCTTGTATCATTATGGACCTAATATTTTTTAAAAGGATTTTATTTTAACTTTCTATAATGCCATTTTTATGGGATTTAAAGAATAGTTAATTATATTTAGATTCTTTTTTCAACATATAATATCTTAAACTTATTACACAATTATTCTTGTCCTTAGTCAATTTTTAATGCTTATATTTTCTTAGCTAGTAAGTTCTCCACCAAATTTATTATTTTATTACAAATTTAATTATTTTGTTTGCGGGAAATCAAATAGACTTAACTATATAGAATATAGTCATTTATAAAAGTAATGAAATACACATCCCTATATCTTTCTTTCATATTTATGATACCACAAATGTATGAATTAATTAATTGCAATGGATGAAAAGCTTATATCCCCTCTTCAAATGACATTCTTGCCATTTTATCGAAAGGCCTTATTTAGTTAATCAACTTGAATAAAGAATAATTTATGTTACTACTTTGATAAACATCTAGTACAATAAAGCCATCTAATATAAATTGATGATCATAACAATCACAAGCTTATGGTGGAGAATGGACTAAGCAGATTTTAGAGTGAAATTATCCCAACAACAAGTGAGGTGAGAGCAAACACGTTACCTTGAGTGAAACCTCTTTTTACTTAATCTCTTGGATTAAATTCTTATAATGTTTATTTTCTTGGCACTCTTTCACTATGCTTTGATTGATTTCTGAGAAAGTGATTTTTGCCAATTTCCTACTTTTATTTTAAGCATGGTCAGAAATTTTCTTTTGCACTTGTGTCTCTTTGACTCTTATAAACTTTGTCCAAGAATACAAAGGTCTAAGTGTGGGGGAATTTGATTGAACTCAAGCTTATTATATAAATTGGCGACATTTTCATGACTTTTACTATACTTTTTGACTCCTATTTCTAGATTTTATGCTTTAATTGACTCTTGAGTGTGTACCTTTATTTTATGTAGTTTGAGAGTCAAAATTGTCACAAATCAGTATTAAATGCACTAATTAATTTTCTGAGAACAATTGATACTGCAAACTACTATTGTTCATTGTAGGAGACTCAAGGAGAAGGGACTCAAGAAGAAGAAGGTGTAGAGTCAAAGAAGGCTGAATTGAAG
>JANSVA010000218.1:47653184-47664456 GCA_025504915.1 Erythroxylum reticulatum | reverse complement strand
TTATGTGACTGGGTGAGCCATCGATGATTGTCATTCATTGAGTTCGCAAAACTCACCCAAAATTTGCAATTATTTTTCAGGATCAGAATAATACCCTGTTAGGCTAACAGGAGTATACCTACAGCATTCAAGTGAAGGATAGAGGTCGGGATCAGTTCGCGTCTGCATTGCATTTCTACATTGCATTTCTACATTTTTGTATTGAATTGCTTATTTCGTAACTTTTTGTATAGATTTTGTATTTCAAAACGACTAAAATGTTTTGTATTTTGTGAAAGGGCTCGAGTGGCTATTGAAATTTCTGATGATTGTATTATGTGATTGAAAATGTTTATGAATGAAAGTAGGCCATTTGTGATGATTGATTTCCGCATAATATGTTTGTGGTTTCAAAAAGAAAAGAAAATTTTATACCAATTTCTGAGTGATTGAGTGCTCTAGCATGCCACTCTCGCGGGGCACGAGCTCGGACATCACCCATCGATGCCGAGTTCTGGTCCTGCGGGAGTGGGATGTTACAAGTTTAGCAACAAGTTAAAAGTTTAAGTATTTTATTGTTATTTTTGGTAGTTATACCTAGGATTATAAAATTAGGTAAAGTTTAGGATTTTATATATAATTTACCCATCTTCATAAATATTTTGACATGTCCTTTCTAATTTATACATTATTTGTTAATCACAAAATATGTAAATTGCCTCTTAACATTTTGTAAAAGGTCCGAGTCATTCCCTATTGTTATCTTTAGTACCACTTTCACCTTAAAATTTATAAAATGGTACTACTATGTACCTTAAACTCTAACTCTTTTAGGTTTCTATTAGTTGTCCATTATTAGACTCCTAAAACAATTAATATGGCATACCAACTAGAAAATTTAAACTATATAGATGTCAAAGTAAATTTTCATTTTACATTTTATTTAAAATACATTTTATTTATAATTATTTAAATATAAATGAAATTTTAATTAATTAAAATTCAATTTAACCCTAAAACATAATCCATCCTTTTAATAGGGAGTTTGTGTTTTCTGTGCTATAAAGGATGATAGGTTAGTGGAGCTATTAGAGACGAAAAGGTGAAAGGAGAATGAGTTATGATAGTTGTGATAATAAGATTTGAGGTTCATCAAGATTGAGGATTTCTAATGAATTTAATTAAGATTGAGTATTAAATGAGCTTGTTGTTAGTATCGAGTACCCATCTTCATGAGTTTCCATCCTTAAGGCTTTTTAGGACTATCATAAAGAGGTGTTAAAGGGTAATAAATGACACTAGCTTACATTTAAGGGTGTTAAATTTGATGATGGTGTTGGAAAGAACATGAATGGCCTCTTTCCTTGGATCTAATTATAAGGAATGTTAATAGGTATGATGTCAATAGATATACTAAAAGGTTAAAGCCTATATACTTTTAAAATATGCTTTCTTGCATATATTAAGGTGCATTGGCCTTCCAAGATAGAGAGAGCAAAATTCTCTAGGATTAAAGAGATCGATGTATACTTTGAGAACTTTAAAAATTATATATGATTGTCTTTTCATAATGTACTTTATAACACAATAAAATGTTGAAGTCAATTACATCCACACTCATAGAGAATTATCAAATACTTCATAGTGGCCTTTCACCTTCAATATTCCAAAAACGAGGCTGTCAACTTATCCAAGTGGCACACACAAATGAAGAAGAAGTTTATATGAATAACTGGTGTGTATGAAATGTCTATATATTTTCTTAGTATTTTTCTATATTTTTCATCCAAATTACCTACACTAGTTACAAAATGGAGGTAGAGAATTTACTAATCAATCTTTCTTACTACTATTAGACAACAATAGCCTACAATTGAATGGTTTAATATTGTATGGAAAGGGTCTTTGATACCTAAAGCATCTTTTTTCACTTGGTTAGTTGGGGATTAATTGTGTTAATGATCAGCTTCGCATATTATTCAATCTTATCTTTAAATCCATTAGTCATCTATTTCTTCAATGAGTGTATTTTAGAGTTATTTAGAGTAGGATGCAGCTTATGATGCAGTTGTATTGCCTTTACCAGTTGAGAATGTGATATAGCTGAGTAATCAGGACATTCACGACAAAAGGTTTATCTTCGCGTCAAAAGGCTAGAATGACCTTCTAAACAAGCTAATTATTAAAACATGCCCTAGTTGAGTAAATGTTGATGCTTGTTGAATGCATCACAAAATAAACCTAACTCTGCACAACTAATTTTATAGCAATGGTGAGTATGGATAGTATCCACAAGGAGTGCACATATAACTTTTGCAATGAAAGAAATTGGTGTTTAGGTTATGGGGGTTTTGGTTTGATTCAAATAACAAAATAAAGTGAAATTAAATTAAATAAAAAAGACAAAAAGTGATTAATGGGTTTGGAATCTAGTCATTGATTCATCCTCGACCTATATATAATTAAACATACATCATTGAATTGTTTTTTTCACACCTCTCTTAGAAACTATTAATCATAACAAGCTCTGTTAATCTCAAATTTCCCTTATATTGTGTTTAATTGAAACAAGTTCTTTAACTAAACCTAGCTATTAAACAACACAAAGCAAGCTCTCTAGATTTAATAGGACTGCCGCATTACGAGTTAGGAAAACAGATTAATCAAGGCAACAACTACCTAAGCTCGGGTCATTTAACCAAGGTTACGTTATCACTAATGATTCGACACCATTTATTACCATAAATGAATCGAAAACACAACAATTATGCATTTTGTTCAAGATTCTAGCAATAGTTTTTCATAAAAAAAACTTAATGAACACATTTAGATCATCTTTATATAAACACCCAAAACAATAAACATAGGATAATATAAGCAATCCTTAAAGAGAGAATGAATCAACATTACAAAATAAAGAATGCTTGCTCTGACCCTCTTTTTCTTCCAAAACCGATTCATGTTATATTTCATCCACTTAAACGTCATTTTATATTAAAAATTAGGGTTTTGGAGAGTCACACGATTGGATACACAGCCATAAAAATGTGCATCTTTAGAATATATACATAGCTATGTATCTCCTAATTCGTCTTGAATGCTTCATTTTCTTGCATTCTCTTATCCCATCTTCACCCAAATCCATCTCCTTTTTGTTCGAGAAGGACAATTGAGTGTGAACATCAAGAAGATGACTCAAAGAATATGCTTTTTACTCACTTTAGCTCTTATGCTTCCAAATTGTACCTAAAACTAAATATGAACCAAAATGGGTTTCTTAACATTTCACAACATTAATCATTAAGTGTTGTGGAGTAAATATATAATCAATATCTACCATATATAAATCTTCAGAAAAAATTAATTCATACACCTATACTAGAACATCCTTAACCACTTCATCTAGGTAAGAATTAGTGTGATCAACCAATTATATGACAACACCAGTTTCTTTTAAAGGGCCCAAGTTTAAAGAAGCATAAATAGAACAGGGCATAATATTGATTAATGCTTCTAAATCTAGCATGACTCTCTTTGTCATAGTGTTACTAATCTTGCAAGGTATAGAGAACATATCTAGATCCCTACATTTAAGAGGTAATTTCTTTTTAAAGACTATAAAAAATTCTTACCCATTATCACCTTTTCATTACTTCTCGACTTTCTCTTATCGATATACAATTCCATAATAAATTTTACATACCTTAGCACTTACTTGATTGCATCTAGAAAAGGTATATTTACTTCCACCTTTCAAAAAGTCTCTAATATCTCCTTATTATTTTTCTCCTTATTTGACTTTGCTAACCTTTTGAAAAGTCTCTAATATCTCCTAACTCCTTTTCAATTTCCTCCTTATTGGCCATCCTATATGGAGCCCTCTTAGGATCCTCAAGTTTTCTACCACTACTTAAGGTCACTATACTAACATTCTTTATGTTTACCTTAAGTTGAGATAACAATTTTCCTCTACTTTATGATTCTAAATAATTAATAACAAATGTTACTGAATCACCTGGTTCTGTAAATTCTAAAAGTTAGACCTTGCCTCTTAAAATTGAAATCTTGTGCCATGCTAAAAATGTTTCACATCTTGATAGAATTGTAAACTATTTTTCCCAAGAGACTTAACCATATCCTTTAATCACATACCTAAGTTAGAGGAGGAGTCTTGTGGTCTAGGTTGAAATTGATGTGCATACTATAGCCTACATGGGAAGTAGTTCTGCTACCTATTCCCTTCATAACTTAAGTTCAGGTGACGTCTCCAGCCTAGGTTATGAGTATAGGAATATGGATTAAATTATTATGAAATGTTTCCTTCTACATATTTAACATACTTTATATTTCCTTCTTGTAAAGTCAGGCAACCATTCATTGAATGGTTTATGTCCCAACCCGGTACCACATCGAGCACATGACAACCGCCGCATACTCAAGCTAAGGATACTCACGGTACCCTTAACTCGAGTATGCAAGGATAACTGAATATCCTTTGAAAACATTTGGGCAGCACAGTTGCTGTATTTTGAAAATCCCAAAACTCAATTAAAATACCTATCAATCAGTTTTAAACGCATGTCTATATTAAGATTAAAACTCTACACATCTTTTGGACTTTTAAGTCCTTTTAAGAGTAATCTTAATATTAATACAAAAGGTTTATACATAAGGTCATTTACAAACCATAAGACAATCAAGAGTTAATTTATAAAATCATAAATCATATTAACACAACCAATTTAATAAAAAAATAATTCATGAGCCACTATGCAACAAAAGTACAAATAGAGACTACCTATATATGGTAATGCCCCAAAAATGTCAAAAAGTCACACGATACACTCAGAACTTAAAGCTCACCAAATTAACCTACAAGATTAGAAGGCGGAGAGGTGAATACACTATGTACTTAGTGAGCAGGAAAAACATATATCGTAAATAGAACTCGATACATACCAAGACGGTGTAGATAACTTATGAAGTGAACATATATGACATAGAAACATATAAGTCTAGCCTATGACTCAACGTATACTAGTTAGGAATCACATAGGCCTAGCCTATTATCACCCATCCGATGAAACTAGGTTCTAGTTCCAGTACACAAAAGTAGAAAAAACATCTGATGTATAAATCAAATCTTGTCAGAAAATAAATATTATAATAAGTTAAAACAATTATGTGTGTTGCTACTAGTTAGCTAAACTAGTGTGCACACCCACCGATTCTCGATATTGGCTTGACTTTCATTCGTGGTGAGTCGAACTACAGTCGACAAGAGCGTCATGACCAGACCCTAGGTATGGAATCACCTATAAGTCTTGTAGAAAGGTGTCGATATGGGGACTCGACTTTTATGTACCAGCATCAAGGGTATGGGGCTTAATCTATTGTGCCTAGCACATGATTGGCCAATTGTTACCTCACCAATCATAAAAATCATATAAAAATATTAAGTATAAAAATCAAGTAAGGCACTATGCCTTTATTTATCTGTCTAACCAATAAAATAGAACCTTGTCATGACTTTAATCCAAAAGAGAACACGTACACGAAGCATACATAACTCGATTATGTATATGTAAATTATAAAACATTATGTCAAGCAATAAAAGTCATCTTTTGAACTCCAAGTGCAAAGTGTTATTCAAAACAATGTCGTTTCTTAAATACGCAAGTATAATGTCATCTATTTGATATTCAATTCTACTATGCATTACCTAGGTTCAAAATTCACAAATAAGTCATCATACATGTTTTGGGATGTCCTAATCCCATTTTAGAAATATAGTTTCCCTAACTCACCTCAAAAGAAGGTGTACACTCCCTTGACTTCAACAATCCTCAATATGAGCCCCTTGATCTATAGCTCCCGAGTCTTTATACATACAAATATACGATGTATTTACTACTCAAACATATATAACATATTCATACACCAACACAACCAAATTCATCCCTAATCAATCATCATAAATGTTATTCTAACATATTTCAATTTTTCAATAATTCAATTACTAACTTAGCTTAATTTCTCCTCAACCATCAATATAACCTAACCTTATGTGCAATGTTTACATCCTTTTCTTCTTAATATTCCTTTATGAACAAGTTGTCGTCTTTTAATCATAACACTCTCTACAAAAATACAAATTCCATGATTGTTATGCCTCCCGAAACCATACTTCCATTAGTATTAATATATCCAAAAATTACATAAATAGTATCTCCCTTTAAAATATAATCTCCATCTAAATTCTATCATGTTTCTGGTAAGAAACAGACTAGCAACCAATACTCAAACCATAATAAATCATTATCAATACATCTCCTAAAAAACCATTTCACAAAAGCATTAATAAGACATCAATAATCATTTTTCATGTTTCATATTTTCACTAATTCGGACTTTAAGGTCCTTAAAAATCAGGAAATAATACAAGGTTCTTGCACAGGGTCTATCATAGGCAGTATTAGGGAAACAAGCATAACTTGAGCTCTAGTAACCATTTTGTTAAGCCACTTTCAGATAGGTCAATTTAAGACCTATATCTACAACTCTCATTCTTTGAGTTTCTTCAAATTCGTGCTCTAGGAATATGAAAGACTGGTATAAAGAGAAAGATGAAATTGAAACCAGAATTTCAACTTACCTTGATAACTTCTTTCCTTCTCCTCTCCTATTTTCCTTTTTCTCTCCTTCTTTTCTCATTTTTGTTTTTCTCCCTCTTCTAACTTTATGAAAGACATTCACTCTTACTTTATTGCCTTTTCATCCATTTTTTCTAGAAAATTTAAGAAGTTCAAACTAATCTATGTGTCACCATTCCATTGGTCTATGTGTCACCATTTTATTGGTACATGTTTTATCCTCCTATTAGTCCATATGTTACTATTCTATTGGTCCATGTGTCACTTACTTTAGACTCCATATGTCACTCATTTAAGCCTCCATATTTCACTACTTGTAAGGCTACACATGTCACCAATTGTAATGCTACACGTGTCACCAATTGTAAGGCTACACATGTCACCATTTTATTTCTCCACATGTCACAAGTCTAAAGTGCCATTTGTCACAAACTTAAAGGGCTACTTATCCCTCATATACTCAATCCACTTGTCATCCAATTAACTTATCCATTTGTCACTTATTCCTAATGCCACATGTCACCATTTCATAGGCCTAATCAACTTAAATTCTCATATATCAATTTGTCTTACTCTTTAACATTTTTCTTAGACTAGATGCACATATCACCTCATCAATTACTCAATTGTAACAATAAATTCCCAATTCACTAATCGTAATCCATCAATTCATGTTATTGGTAAATCAAATTGCAAAACATTGGGAATAAACATTCATATCACATTCATTTTCGTTCCATACCCTGGAATATGTCAATTGAGTACATATACTATCTTGCAGTGTTTTCTATCTCATGATTCATATGTGTATACGAATATTATGCATATGAATGAAATGCAACACGTAAATTATTAATTGAAATAACTCATATGACTCAATCTAACGTTTTAATCTTTTAACAATTGTAGGAGGTAGGATATTACAACTCTCTCTCTTAAGAAATATCGTCCTCGAAATTCTTACTTGACTGATCAAATAGATAGGATAATGATATCTCTATCAAATCAAAGAAAAAGACATTATTTAATAAAATAGATCGAACTAAGCCTAGCTTATTTGATATCACAAACACCCCAAGGAATGTCAACAAGTACTCCCACTGAGGTTGAAATCGTCCAACCATTAAGGACGTCAACTTAACGATTAGAGACTCAACTTTTCAACCAAAGATTTTTGACACCCAGACTCAACTCCTAAGGCTCATGAACTTTTTGAAAATGGTAATAAAATTTTTGAAAATATAAAAACCATGCTTTGATACCAATTTAATTGTCACGACCCGGTACTACATCGGACATACATACCCAGGCTAAGGATACTCAAGATACCCTTAACCCTACTATGCAAAGCTAACTGAATATCCTTTGAAAACATTTAGACAACAAAACAGCTATATTTTGAAAATCCCAAAACTCAATTAAAATACTTGTAAATTAGTTTTAAACGCACTTCTATATTTAGATTAAAACTCTACTGCAACTTCTAGACTTTTAAATCTACTCAAGCACAATCTCAACAGTAGTACAAAAGATTTATACATAAGGTCATTTACAAACCATAATACAATCAAGAGTTAATTTACAAAATCATAAAGCATATCAATATAACAAACTTAATAAAAAAATAGTTCGTGAGTCACTTTATAATAAAAGTACAAACATGGACTACCTAAGAGCGGTAATGCCCTGAAAATGTCAAAAAATCACATGATACACTCAGAGCTTCAAGCTCACCAAACTAACCTACATGGTTGGAAGGCGGAGGAGGTAAGTACACTATGTACTCTATGAGCAAGAAAAACATATATCGTAAATAGAACTCGATACATACCAAGACGATGTACATAACTTGTGACTCAACGTATACTGGTTAGGAACCACATAGGCCTAGCCTATTAATCACCCATCTGTTGAAAATAGGTTCCAGTTCTAGTATACAAAAGTAGAAAAAAAAACATCACATATGTAAATCAAATATTGTCAGAAAATAAATATCATAATAAGTTAAAACAATAATGTGTGTCGCCACTAGTTAGCCAAACTAGTGTGCACACCTCCGATTCCCAATGTTGGCTTGAATTTCATCCGTGGTAAGTCAGACTACAATTGACAAGTGTCACGACCCTAGGCGATGACCTCATTAATGTCCAAACCCTAGGTGTGGAATCACCTGTAAGTCCCATAGAAAGGTGTAAATACGGGGACTCGACTTTTATATACCAGTTTCAAGGGTACGGGAGTCGCTTAATCTGTTGTGTCTAGCACACAATTGACCAATTGTTACCTCACCATCACAAAAATCATATAAAAATATTAAGAATATGTTGGGTCCTGTTTTTTAAACCCAACTCTTGCTCAGATAGCATAAATGTTGGGAACTGTTTTTAGAACCTAACTTTTGCGAAATCATAATCACTAAACTTATTCCCTCGAAATCTCCTTATCCATCATCGATCCCTCTTCTTGCTTCGATACCATATTTGTTGGATCCCATTTTTGGAACCCAGCTCTTGCAAAATCATAACATAATCACTGAACTTATTCCCTCGAAGTCTTCTTAATCAGCATTGATTTCTCTTCTTGCTTTGATACCATATCTGTTGGGCACCGATTCTAAAGCACAACATCCTTATCGTAAACTATTTATTTGTGCTTGATACGATGCATGGTGATTCCTATTTAACCCTCATTAGTCATCCTAGGTTCATCCTCATTCTCTGATACCACAATATCGGGCCCTATCTTCTAAGTCTTTCTTATACTGAAGCAATCATTCTATGCTCAACTTCTATCCAGATGTTGAACATCTTACAGGCTGGGTTAAAATTCTATTTCTTTAGATCATTTAATAGATCTACGCCTCTAGTTTATCTAGACACGAGGTTCATCTCATTTGGAGGTCAGATAACGAAGTTATGGCTAAAAAAATCAAATAAGGTTTTGACCTCAATCATATTGCACCTACCTTGGGACAAAATGCATAACTTGCTCTGGGTTTTCAGATCAGGGTCATTCTTAGAGGGTTTCAAAGAGGACTTTAAGATCTGTAACTTTCATACAGACCTTGAAGACAAATTCTATTGCCTGAAGGGTCAAAAAATGGAACAGACGATAGTATCAAATGAATAGTGTACAGAAGAAGAAGTTTAGGTCACGTAAGTAGAAAGTAGATGAAGCAAAAAACAGATGAAGCAGAAAGCTGACGAAACAAAAAAGCAGACGAAACAGAAAGCAGACGAAGCAGAAAATAGATGAAGCAGAAAGCAAACGAAGCAGAAAGTAAATAAAGCAGAAAATAGACAAAGCAGAAAGTAGATGAAGCGAAAAGTAGACGAAGCAGAGCAAATAAAACAAAGCAGACGAAGCAAAGCAGATGAAACAAGGCAGATGAAGCAAAGCAGAAAAAACAAAGCAGACGAAGCAAAGAAAATGAAATAATGTAGACAAAGTAAAGTCAACTTAAGATGATGCAACTCTTAAGATGAAGCGGAGTTATCTTAGGACGAAACAAAGTCAACTTAAGATGAACCAAGGTCTTAAGATGATGCGGAATCAACTTAAGAAGAAGCAAAGTCAACTTAAGACGAAGCAAGATCTTAAAACGATGCGGGGTCAACTTAAGACGAAGTAAAGTCTTAAGACAATGCAGAATCAACTTAAGATGAAGCAAAGTCTTAAGATGATGCGAGGTCAACTTAAGACAAAGCAAAGTTTTAAAACGATAAGGGGTCAACTTAAGACAAAGCAAAGTCTTAAGATAATGCAGGGTCAACTTAAGACAAAGCAAGGTCTTAAGACGATGTGATGTCAACTTAAGATGAAGCTAGGTTTTAAGACGATGTGATGTCATCACAGACGATACGTCCTTATAGAAGATACATCTTTATAGACGATGCATCCCTAAGATGAAATGACGTCATCATAGACGAAGTGACATTATCAGCTGAAGATGAGGTAAAAAGGGGGTGAGCTTGAAAGCTCGTTGGTAACAGTTTATAACAAGAAAAATGGACCATTTTTTTGGTCATAGAAAACTTTCATTGAGTTTATAGAACACATGTTTCTTAGGCTTTCAGCCAAAATCCATAAGTCACAAAACATGAATGCATCAAACTTGCTAACATAACATGAGTACATAAGTACATCAGAATGGTTCGAGTAGATTCAAAAACAAAACGCACTACACAATTCCCATAAGGGTCTTGTGTAGCCGTGAACTTAAGGGAGTCCATGAAGGAGCTCCATGCCACTAGCGGGTAGGTGGGAGAAGCCTTTAACTTGGTCAACGTACACGTGACGGAACTTAAGGGACCACCACAAACTCACATAACACATAATTCATGACTTGTAAACTTGTTGCCTAAAATAATACTTTTTCGAAAGCTTCCTTTTCATATGCTTGATATATATCTTGAAAACATGATTTCATAAATGTATCTTTTCAGAAATCACTTGCAAAGTCTTTTTTATAAATCATCACACAATTCATGTAGTAATGTATAACAATTTCACAAATCATTCAAGAGCAATGAATGCAGCACTTATGATGTAACTGAAATCAGTAAACATCTTTGATTTAAAGAAAAACAGTAGTGGCTTATTTACTCTATTATAAACATGTACCCACCTTGATTTCCTT
>JANSVA010000218.1:47615459-47653084 GCA_025504915.1 Erythroxylum reticulatum | reverse complement strand
AATATATGAAGTCTCATATATGTCTTTTTGTGATTTTGTTAATTCTCATTTATCTACCTAGTTGTGTTTAATATTGAAATGATGCTAGATCCCAAATTGACCACTTATATTAACTTACTCATTGCACACACTAAGATGCATTCAACAAGGTTTTAAGAAATGGAGTTCATTGCTTAAAAACTTGGACTTAAAGAGTTCATTAAGGTTTATCATTTGAAAACTTAGTGATTTTGACTCCCACCAAGATTTGATTTGAACTATGATAGCCAAAGCTCATTTTTCAAGAGGATTATCTCACATTTGATCATTTTTTTAACTTTCAATTTCTTATTCCCAAAAATCCAAAAATACGTTTTACATACTTTTCTTACAATTATTCAATTTTGTTAGTTTTCTTTAGGAACCAAACCCCCCCTCCTAACCAATTTTAGTTGCATTTCATGACATTTAGGCTAGCTTAGGTCCATTGCATTAGGTTCCAGTTAAGTGGGACGACCTGAGGTTGCACTCTATATTGCAATCCTTGGAATTCAATTTTTGATTCAACCTCTAAGGGTCAAACCGAAAGACGAAGCGGATCAGTGTGTGTTGATGAGCTAAACATGAGTTAGAAGAATTGTTTTGAGTGTTATTTGAGTTAATTGATGTGAGAATTAACTTTTGGAAAATTTACAATAGAGAGAGGGAGTGAATATGAAGTTTCGTATTCTTGGTGTTTGAGTGGTAAACTTGTATCTGATTATGTAGAGCTTGCAGTTGGAGTTAGAAATACAGTATAGATGAATTAGAAATGAGTAAGTCTGGAAATAAAAAGGAAAATGGAAGGAAAAAGAAGAAAAGAAATTTGGTGAAGAAGAAAAGAGAAAACCATAATCGTGCTTCAGCACGACGATGATTTCTCAAAAACAGCAAAGTTGTGATCATGCTTTTGTACGACGGTGACCTCGCTAGATCGATGTGCATGATCGCGACTTTCAATTGATTTTCTCTAAAGATATTATTTCTGAACATCCTTCAATCTTTTAGTTATAACTTCTTCACTCAATGTCCAAATGATATGAGACTTAAACCATTAGACTCTTAACACATTGCTCTACCTCTCTACCAAAAATCATAGCAATCCAAAATTATTTAAGAGAGATAGGGTAAAAAATGTGGGACGGGTCTGACATAATGTGTTCAGAACATTTTTGTCCTTATCTGTCACACCGGTGACTTTTGTTCCTCACACCCGTGAGTCACGCACGCCCATGAATATTCTCCTTCACCCCCATGAGTTTAATTCTGGACTGATGTTTATTTGTCACATTAGGTCACTGTGCTCTCCAATAATAACCATGACTTGATTTTTGGTCTAAACACTCGAGAGAAATTGCAAACTGAACGGTCCTATTTCTTTTGACCATAACTTCTTCTCTAGACATCAAAATGAGATGATCTTTGATTTTGAGTAAATTAGAGACATAGGGATACAAATAATATGAAGAATTTGAATTGTAATTCAGTCTGTAAGATATTCAATTTCTGGATGGAAGTTGAGTATAATATACTGTTTCAAAATAAGAACAGTTTGAAAATGTTTGAGGTATAGCTTTCTGATTACTGAATCAAATTGAATGATTGGGTTTCATTAGAAACTTAAGACATTGAAGAATAACTTTTTATAAGGAAGTGTTACCTAATTTTGTCATTTACCCTATCAGAATGATTATGCAAAGTTGATCCGAAAGCATGTTGTTAGAAAAAACTGAAGTGGTCAATTAGGTTATGAAATTGATTTCATACTGTTTTATTATGGTCTAAATTATAAGTACAAATGGTATTCATGAGGATTTTGATGTCTAAATTATATGGTGACAAGATCACAATAAGATACCTGGGATTGTCATTGAACATGCATTGTGCATACTTTATATACATTGATGTGCATAAAAGAATACTTATGCATTTGTCCAACTGTGTGATATTTGTAAATGTATTTTGTATGATAAAGAGGAGCTCATTGGATGCCAGTCAGACATTACTGGACCATCCAGGTAATAGCATATTGGAGTGTACTGTGAGTTAACCTAGATGATTTTCTTAGGATTGATTGAGATTTTTTGACTTCCAATTATGAATTGTTTGTGAATTGTTATGCCCTGACTCGTCTCATTTTTAACCTTTTTTCGAGGAGTTTAATATTTAGGTATGTATTGGAAGTGCTTTGAATTATTGTGAAATTATGAATGATATTTGTATTCTCAACGAAAGTTGAATATCGAACTTAGATCCGATGATTATGAGGTTCTAACTGTGCATCATATGTGATTGTCATATATGGCATATTTGGTATTTGATGCATTTCATAAAATGAATGCTAAAATAAAGGAGTTGTGACTATAGTAGTCAGTATGAAAGCGTTTACACATAGAGCTTTGCTCCGTAATTTCTAATTCTGCATGTAAAGCTATGCTCTATGATTCTATTCTGACTGAGCCCAATAGGCCAGTATCTGCATATGTATATTAAAGGCACTCGATCACAACAATAATAACGAATCTAGAGTCCCATATACATCTAAATTTGTATATATATATATATATATATATGTTCTAATTTGCAATGATTACATGATGTGCCATGATAATGTGAGTATTTAGACATATCATGTTTGGAATGAATATTTGTGATATATGTGAATTGTGTATGTGATCTGGGAGATATCATTAATGATGGTTTGCTCATTAAGTTTGCAAAACTCATAAAAATTGTAACGTGACTTTTCAGGTATGAGACAGGAGACTTAGTATCTTATTCTGGATTAGAGGAAAATTTTGGACTAAGTTATAGCTCAGAGGTTTATCAGCTGACATCAGAAGAGTTATAGCTTTTATTTTGTAGTTTTTGCTGGAACCTGTATGAGGTTTTGTAAATATTTGTTTATTGGAAAACAGTGTAAGCTTTTGTGAATGAATGCAATGAATGGTTTTTAAAATTTGATGACATTTAAATAAGTTAGTTGATTCCATTTGTAAGTTGGATTTGTTTTGCTCTAACATACTATTATCATAGGATATGTACTTGAATGTCCATAGATGTTCGGGTTTATATCTTATGGTAGTGGGATGTTGCATATTTGGTATCAGAGTATGGTTTGGCATCTTTAAGGACAAATATGAGTTAAGATAGGATAAGTAATGAGATATTCAGATAGTGATCACACTTTTGTTTGTTATAGGTTACCTTTTATAGGAGATCAAATTGGAGAGTCAACTAACATGGAGTCTATAGAAGCTAATTTAGAGTCTCCTATACTTGAGTTTGCCCAAATGCCTCCTAGAATTTTGGAAAGACGAGAAAGAAGATATGATAAGTTGAGAAAGCAAGGAGCTGTAGACTTCTACGGAAGTACAGACCTAGCTGAGGCAGAAGGGTGGTTAGAGAGAACTGGAAGAGTGTTCGACCACATGGACTGTGAGACAGATGAAAGATTTGATTATGCAGTCTCATTACTACAAGGTGCTGTATAACAGTGGTGGAAGATTGTTCTAGATAGTTCCACCAGACCTTATAATTTAACTTGGGAAGATTTTCTAAGAGTATTTCGAGAGAACTATATGTCGAAGATTTATATGGATCATAAGATGAAAGAATTTTTAGACTTGAAGCAAGGCAGGCTCACAGTGGCAGAGTATGAGATAAAATTTAACGAGCTAATGGGGTATGCAACTGCATTAGTCCAACAGAGGAAGATAAATGTAGACGATTTGAGGATGGTTTGAACATGGAGATCAGAACAAGACTAAACATTTCTAATTTAGGCAATTTCACAGAACACCAAGCAGCCTCAATAAGAATTGAATAGTTATTGAAGGATAATCAAGGAGAGCACAGATAGGAGGTTAGAGGTAAGAGGCGGGATGAATCTCAGGCTGATTCTGGCATAATCTTCAGAAAGCGCCAAAATAAATTGTCTCGATTCCAGTCTAAATCGAGACAATGTGGATCCTGATCAAGAGGTGGATTTGTTTAGTCTGGGATAGGTAGATTACAAATGTCCTCCAACCAGTCTCAACAGCTGCCTGAGTGTGAACACTATGGTAAAAAGCATGGTGCTGAATATTGGTGGCAAACTGCAACTTGTTTCCGTTGTGGCTCGTTAGAACATCTGATCAGAGATTGTCCTGAGATGTTAGGATCACAGTGTGGAGCTAGAGGAGAAACAATGATTGAGACAACGATTCAGCAGAGTAGAGTTGGCAGGTCTGCATAGAGAGGTCGAGGTAGAGGTAGAACTCAATCAACAGGGCCTAATGTTAAGACCGAGGTGCGAAGTAACTAGCCACAATCTCAGGCCAGGCCTATGCCATCACTAGACAGGAAGCACAAAGCTCCCCAGATATGGTAGCAGGTGTTTTGAATGTTTTTCAATTTGAAGCATATGCATTGGTAGATCTAGGATCTACACACTCATTCATCACACTGCATCTGGTATCTAAATTGCATTGTGAGAGAGAGATACTAAAATATGGGTTAGAGGTGAGTACTCCAGTGCATAGTACAATAGTGTTTGGTGATGTTTGTAAAAGGTGTATAGTTTGGATTGATTAGGCAGAGTTAGAAGTTGATCTAATTGTATTGCAGTTAAAGGAAATATATATAATTCTTGGCATGGATTGGCTTATAGCTCATTGGGCTGTAATGAATTATTACACTAAGGAAGTGATTCTTGAATCCCCCAATCAGCCGAGAGTGGTGTTTCGAGGAGTTAGTCAGGCTATCCCAACTCGACTAATTTCATTTATGAGTGTGCTGAAACTGATCCAAGGTGGATGTGAGGTTTATCTGGCCCACGTAGTTGACACTTGGAATGAACAAACCATTCAAGATATTTCAGTTGTTAGGGATTTCCTGGATATGTTTCCTATAGAACTACCAGGTTTAACCTCAAAAAGGGAGACGAAGTTCATTATAGACCTTATTCCAGGTATCGCTCCTATATCAATTCCTCCATATAAAATGGCACCTATAGAACTAAAGGAATTGAAAACCCAAGTACAAGGTCTGTTAGATGAGGGTTTCATCAAGCCTAGTGTGTCACTTTGGGGAGCTCCGGTATTATTTGTAAAGAAGAAAGATGGAACTCTGAGATTGTGTATTGAGTACTGCCAGTTGAATCGGATCACAATGAAAAATAAATACCTATTGTCGAGGATTGATGATTTATTATATCAATTATAAGGAGCTCAAGTGTTCACAAAGTTAGATTTGAGATTGGGATATTATTAGTTGAAAATAGCTAAGTCTGATGTTCCCAAGAGTGCATTTAGAATAAGATATGGGCCCTTCGAGTTTTTGGTAATCCCGTTTGGATTGACTAATGCCCCGGAAGCTTTTATGGCTTTGATGAATAAGGTATTTCAACCTTATTTAGATTACTTTGTAATTGTCTTTATTAATGACATTTTGGTGTACTCGAAGTATAGAGAAGATCATACTGCACATTTGAGATTGGTTCTCCAGATAATGAGGGAGAAACAGTTATATGCCAAGTTCAGTAAGTGCGAATTTTAGCTTGATCAAGTAGCATTTTTGGGTCACATAGTGTCTGGACAGGGCATTCAGGTGGACCCAAAGAAAGGCAAAGCAGTGATGAAGTGGAAGGCTCCAAAGAATGTGTCTGAGATCCGGAGTTTCCTTGGATTAGCTGGTTATTATAGAAGGTTTGTCGAGGAGTTTTCATTGATCTCAGCCCCTTTGGCAAAACTTTTGAGAAAGAATGTGACTTTTAGATGGAATGATGATTGTTAAAGGAGTTTTGAGGAGCTTAAGCATCAGTTAACTACAACACCAGTGTTAGCTATTCCATTTAACTTTGGAGGTTATGTTGTGTACAGTGATGCTTTATACCAGGGTTTAGGATGTGTACTGATGTAGCATGAGAAAGTAATAGCACATGCATCGAGACAGTTGAGATCTCATGAATTTAATTATCTAGTCCATGATTTGGAACTTGCTACAGTAGTATTTGCCTTAAAAATTTAGAGACATTATCTATATGGAGAAACTTTTCAGGTGTCCACTGATTATAAGAGTTTGAATTATTTGTTGAGTCAGAAGGAGTTGAATATGAGATAGAGGAGATGATAGAATTGTTGAAAGATTATGATTGTACAATTGAGTATCATCCTTGCAAAGCTAATATGGTGGCTGATTCATTAAGTCAGAAGTCTAATAGTAGTATAGCTCAAGTTCAGTTATCGAGGCTACCGAGCCTAGTTCATTTGAGAACATTAAATGTTGAATTGAATGTGGGGAAAAAGGAATCATTGATAGCTAAATTAAAATTAAAACCTATATTGCTGGCAAGAATCAAAGAGGCTCAGGGTAGAGAACTAGAATTAGTAAAGTTAATTAAAAAGTTGAAAGTGAATTTGGATTCTAAATTTGAAGTGAGAGATGATACATTATGGCTAAAGAAAAGATTATGTGTACCTGATGTTGATAATTTGAGGAAGGAAATTTTAGAGGAAGCACATGTAGCAGTTTATGCTGTGCAACTTGGTACTACCAGGATGGATAATACATTGAAACAACATTACTGGTGGCTTGGAATGAAGAAGCAACTAGCGGAGTTTGTTTCTAAATGTATAACTTGACAACAAGTTAAGGTTGAGCACTAGGCTCAAGTAGGAAAATTACATTTATTACCTATTCTAGAGTGGAAATGGGAGCAAATCACAATGGATTTCATTATGGGAATGTCGAGGACTCCGAGACACATGATGTCATTTGGGTCATTGTTGATAGACTGAACAAGTCAACTCATTTCTTGCCAGTGAGAGAAAACTATTCATTAGATCATTTATCTCGGTGATATGTAAATGAAGTTTTGAGATTACATAGGGCTCCAATGTCCATTGTATCGGATAGGGATCCTAGATTTACCTCGAGATTTTGGGATAGTTTATAAGTAGCTTTGGGTATAAAGCTGAATTTTAGTACGACATTTCATCCTCAGATATATGGCCAGAGTGAGAGAACGATTAAGATTGTTGAGTATATGCTTAAAGCTTGTGCTCTGGAGCTTCAAGGAGCTTGGGATCAGTATGTTGCTTTAATTAAATTTGCTTATAATAATCAGTATCACAACAGTATCGGTATGGCTCCTTACGAGGCATTGTACAGTAGGAAGTGTCATTCACCTTTATATTGGGATAAAAAGGGTCTAAAAATTGTCGAAGACCCAGAGTTTATTCAGGATACTGTTGATAAGGTAAAATTGATCCGCAACAAGATTAAAGTAGGACAAGATAGACAAAAAAGCTTTGTGGATCAACATAGGTGAGATATGGAATATCAGGTTAGTGATAGAGTATTTATGAGAGTATCACCTTGGTGAGGTGTATTGAGATTTGGCAACAAGGGTAAGTTAAGTCTGAGCTATATTGGTCCATATGAGACAATTGAAATTGGACCATTAGCTTATAAGTTGGCCTTACCTTCAGAAACGGCTCAGATATATATTGTATTTCATGTGAGTATATTTAGGTGATATCGATCGGATCCAACTTATGTGCTACCGACTCAGGAGATTGAAGTCTCTAGTAATTTGAGCTATGTTGAAGAACCAGTT
Organism: Erythroxylum reticulatum; assembly: GCA_025504915.1. Taxonomy (NCBI): domain Eukaryota; kingdom Viridiplantae; phylum Streptophyta; class Magnoliopsida; order Malpighiales; family Erythroxylaceae; genus Erythroxylum; species Erythroxylum reticulatum. The sequence continues at coordinate 47,645,466 of JANSVA010000218.1, read as the reverse complement.
AACATAATTGGCTATCAGAGTAAACAATTGAGTAACCGAGTGGTCCCAGTGGTGAAAGTCTTTTAGAAGAATCATTCGAATGAGAAAGCCACATTGGAGATGGAGGAGCATATAAGGAATCAGTACCCCTACCTATTTGATCTTTCAGGTAAGAATTTCGAGAACGAAATTTTTGTTAAGAGGGGAGAATTGTAACATCCCATTACCCATGTTAAGGCTAGAATTGTGAATTATGAGAAAGTATTAAGAAATTAGGAAAATGCACATCATGCATAAACTAAACATGACATGCATATTTTTGCACATTTATATGATTTTAAATGCATTTCATCGACATTTTTCGGGTATAATTGAGTTATTAAATGCGATTAAAATGTGATTTGGCAATTTTGGTATGTTTAGGGTATTTTGAAATTTTTGGTAAATTTTAGAAAAATATTGATTTATGGGCCAATTATAGTGTGACACATGGCAACATATGTATATGACAAATGGCTTGTATGTGTGGTGATAAGTGGCAGATGTGTTTAAGTGATAGATGTGATACATGCAAAATAGCCACATAGTTTAGTGTTAAGTAAAACCATTTTTACAGCTCTCTCATTTCTCTGTTGTTTGTTTCTCCACCGAAAACACCATCACCAAAACACTATCTTATTTATCCAACTTTCTGTACATTTGATTCACCCTATTCTATCACTTCTTATATATAATATAATTTAAATATAATATATCTTCTTGAATTACAAAATCATACCTATGAAATGATAGGTAACATTTTAAATAAGCGTGTTGTCAAGGGTAATGTTATGTGGTGTTTGTTTTAATTTGAACCGTATAAATAGTGTATAAATTCTCTCATAATAATTTTAGAGACTTGAACCAAGCTTGATATTTGTTACAGAGGTATGGATTTGGACAAGACTTTTTGTTATAATATTTGACATTATATCCACGACTAGATATATGCAATTTATGCTTTTTTTTTGTATTTTTGTTTACAAACTATAAGGAACATTCAAACATTTTTTAAAAAAAATTTGGGTAGAAACAAAGTATCACATATTTATGTTATATATTTTTTAGTTTGTTAATACAATTCAATGGATATAGCATATGTTGGATGCATCGACATTTGAATTAATAATATTCCTCTGCAAGTTAATATTAGTTGCTTTATTGGAACTCAACTTAATAATGGCATTAAATAAAATTAATGGTGAGCATATAAAAATTATTTATCCAAATAACAATACAAACAATAATGATAAGTATAAAAAATCACAAAAATTTATCTTAACACTTTTTATAGAAAACATTGCAAAATTATCATTACTATGGACTATACAAAATGTTGAAAATAGTTTTTGGTTACATTTTCACATGATCATAGTTAAAAGAGTATACTTATTAAATTATCAAAACATTGAAAATTGTCTATAACTTTAATAACAAAGATTGTAGCCAAATAATATTTGCTACATTTGTTTTTGTTGCTTATCCACTGGTGTAAAAGATGTTTCCTCCAACATTGACTTTTTCTTGATAAGTAGCTACATATTTATGGTGTTTTTGGTACAAAAACAATTTATATCTAATAATTTATTGTGTCTATGATTTAAGAAAATGTCACCTAAACTTTTCTGCAATAAGAAATTGGTGACATTTCGAGGAACGATTTGATAACGTGAACAATATAATGTGTGATGCTTCTGGATGAACTTGATACATTTTTGTTCATAGCCTAAAGTCTAGTATGTTGAAGTAGGAATGAGAGTTTTGTTAATAACTAATAACGTAAGCACTACCTTATAAAATTCTAGTCATTTACTTATTTATAGTAACTTTATTATCGAACTAGCCAAATTAATTATTAATTATTGATTATTTTATTTTAAATTTCAATTAGGAATCTCTTTTAACTATTAACCTCAATATAATTAATAAAAATAATTAATATAATTTTGGAAGAATAATAATCTAATAATATTTAAATTTTAATTTGGTTATGTGAATTTAAAATTAGAATAATATATTCTATTTATGGGATTGTTTCAAATTAGATTATTCCTGAACAAAAATCTAAATAAATCAAATCCATATTTAAGATACATTATTCCAAGAGCTAAAAACTATTTTTCATCTTAGGATATGATAACCAAATAACTTTTATTTCAACTCTTGGTAACTTTAACTTAGTTGCCAAATGACACTTATTTTAGTTTTAGATTACATTAACTATGTAGTTAAATAAGGTTTTTGATAAGTGCTAATTGCACTATGTTCTTAGAATGATTTAAAGAATATTTAGCTTGCACTTTAATGATTTATATGGGATTTTATACTTAATTTAGCTTATACTTTATTTACAAGTCTTTTTTGAGCTTTTCAATGAAGAATGAACAAATTCGTGCAAGTTTGAGTGGATTTAAAATGATTTTAGGATAGTTTTAGTAGGAACTTGACCATGGCACTAACATAAGGCCAATATGGTGACCAACATGGTCTCATGTTCAACTTGAGTTTGTTCTTCATTCTATTTCTTTTTTTTTTATATAGCAACACAACATTAATATCGGATCTTATTAGACCAACATAAGACCATGTTAATAGTAATTTTTATTAAAAATAAGCTAAAAGAGGTGTAAAGCAATACAAAAACTAATACAAAGCTATGTTTGACCTATATTTGACTAAAATTTTAGGATTTCTGATAATGTTTACCTTCAAGTAAAAGAATACATCCTTGTTTAAATAATAATAATAATAATAATAATAATAATAATAATAATAATAATAATAATAATAATAATAATAATAATAATAAAGGGTGTTTTCTAATAAAAACCAACCGAACTTATAATAGCTTGACTTTTCATGAAATCATACTTAGAAGTAGTTACAAAGTTTGACTGACTAAAGAATTATTAATGTGTGTACGCAATTGAAAAGGGTAAATAAATTAAAGCAATTGAAAAGGGTAAATAAATTAACACTTGGATTTGAATTAATATGTATATTTAGTTCAAATCCCCCTAGTTATGGTTTTTGTTTGTTAATGATTTGATATGACTTGAATGATTATGTTTTAAATTAAATTTATTTTATGAAGTTGAAGTCATTGTTTCATTACTGCATTGTGTGTTATGTGTTTATTATTTTGTTTGCTTGAGGACAAGCAAACATTTAAGTGTGGGGATGTTTATAAATGTGAATTGCATCTTGTTTTAGGGCTTAGTTTGATATGTATTTAATTGTTAATTCAATCGTTTAGTATGTGTTTTGGTTAGAATTATGTTAATTTGCTAATTATTTTTGTTTTAAGTGTTTTTTGGGTTAGTACAAGTCTTTAAGCTTAATTATTATGTTTTTGGGGTATCTTGATGTGTTTGTTAGTGTTTCAGAGTCAATATTGAAGAACAAAGAAGTTTCGGAGACACTAGGGCCGAAACAACAGCCCACGATCGTGGTACAATAGGCCATGATCCTGACAGAAGCACTGGAGTTAGCCCACGATCATGACAGCAGCACTAGAGTCAACCCATAATCGTGGTCTGTTTTCCAGGATTGTGATAGAAGGCTTAGATGTGGCGCTTATGTCAAGCAGATGTGTAGACACTAAAAAATGTCAAGTTTCAAGGGTTTTTCGAACCTTTTGGACCCCGAAATATCCTAGGCCTGCTCAGAACACAACAGATATTTAAAGAATAAGACAAAGAAGGGGGAGAGATTTTACATCAGCCACTTTCAAAGAAACCTTAGAGAGAATTATCGAGAGATAAAGAAAGAGAAGAAGGAAGAGAGAAGTAGAGATGAAGTTGAATCGATGTACTTCCTAGATTAGCAGTTTCCCAACATTGCTACCTCCTATCATCCATTCAAATTCGTATTTCCTGTTATTTTCAATTTTTATTATATAGGATTGGAATAATAGTTGATGAAAAGATTTTTGGATGTTGATGTTGTTTCTAATCTCACCTTCAGGGTCATATCTTTGATTTAATGAAATTTGATTGTTTGTGCTTTACTGGAATTATTGTGATTTAATTTCTATAATTGCATAATTCGGTGATAAACTGAGAGGGTGAATCAAGTAAAAATTATTAAATTAGGCTAACGAGAGTTAGGTGATTTAATAGAACGAAAATTAAATCAAATCGGTAAATTGTGCGAAGAGAGATCTTGCCATAGTTTCCAATAGTTTATTAGACAACTTTAGATATAAATAGGGTTTTTGATAGATTGTTAATTAAGAAATTGCAACTTCCATAATCTGATTAGGGTTTATAAATTAGGGTTAATGGTTATAACTAGAGAGAGTAATAAACCCTAGGATTGTCTAGAACTAATAATCTAGTAATTCATAATCGATTAGGCTAGCGTTAAAGATTAGTAAAATTCCCTTTTTCTCAATTAGTAGTTCTTTAGGTCGATTCTTAAGTGTGTGTTGCAATTGCTAATTTGTTAATATTTTTGTTATTAATTATCGAATTAATTAGCTTGATTGAATTGTATTCTTGTTTTAGTTTCGTTACATTTGAATTTCTACGATTGGCTTTGGCCTTAGATTCTAGGATTATATTATCTCTCCTCGTGGGATCGACACCTTAAGTACTACATGAACGACTCGTGCGCTTGCAGATTATTTAGGTTAATTAATTAAAAGTTACACACATTGAAGAACCAGGATTAGTTGCAGATCTACTCATTAAGGGATTACCACCAAAGGTCCTTCATGAGCGTGTCACTCATATGGGTGTCGTATCTATTGAAGCTATGTCATTTTATTGGGATTTTGTTATTTCGAATGATATTTAGTTATAGAAACTTTTATGATTTATTTGAACTTTAAAGTTTGTTTGTTGATCTCAGTAAGGAATAAGGAATTTGGACTACTTGGAAGTAGGCATGTTAAGATCATTTTACATGTAATTTCCATGCTACACATCCATACTTAATCTATATTGTTCAATTATATTGGCATAAGTGACCATTGATAGGTTTAGTTATGATATGTGTGTAATGGAAACCACTTTGATCCTATGTTATTATAATTGATTAACGACATGGATTAAAGACGTATTTGGCAGTGATAGCAAAATTTGAGCTCGTAAGGTTATGACATGATATATTATTAAAGGAGTTATATATATATATATATATATATATGACCCAAGTGGTAGATTGTTGGATTTAATCCAATGTGTGGGTACATATATATATGAATTAATTGTATATTATGAGTTATCATAAAGTTAAGGTCAGTTAAAGTGATCTATTAAGGTTAAAGGCTTTGGGCTATACGACATCTAATAAAGTATGGGCTTTAATGTGTAAAGACCTAATAGTATGTTTTTTTTACAATGCATCAAAATAGAAATAAGACAAACTATATAAAGCATTAGAGTTATGGTCCCCAAGTCATATGAACGATTATTTTTCTATATCCCATCAATAAAAAAAGAGACGCTTTTGAGAGAAAATCAGACGTGTATATTGACTTGGAAGACGAATAATCACAAGATTCAAGAATCACGTTGTTCTCATAGATTTAGGTACGCTTCCACAACAGATCGAAGTAATCTTGATAATTTGACATAATTATTTATATGATTGGTGATGGTTTTCACTGTAAGGAATTAAATTCTATTAAAAAAAGGTTTAAAGAGTTGATAACTTAAGGCATTTTATGGGAAAATTTGGGCACCAGGAGGATGTGGAATGTTCCTCTTTGCTAAGGTCAATTATAAATAAACTTAATGTAATTTGGAATGTTCCTCTCTACTAAGGTTAGTTATAGAAGAATTGAATGTAGTGAAGAAGGAGTTGATATCAAAACGAGAAGATTGTTTTCAATTGATGACCTCAATGGATATTGTCAGGGATGAGTTGAAGCATATCTTCGAAAAAACAGTACAACTGAACAAGAAAAAACAAAAAAGTAGGCCTAACTATTTAAAATTTGAATTCCAGGTTGCTAAGAGCCGAATCTAAACTAGAAGTTGTAGCCATAGCTAAAGAGAAGGCTATATTAGTTACGTCCAATCTATCCCTTAGGCTACATTTGGTTGGATGGTTATTAATGGAAAGGAATGGAATGTGATATCATTCCATCGTTTGAATGGAGGGTTTATAATGAAATAAGATAAAAGGGGAGGGTTTCACATTTCATCTTATTCCATCTTAAACAATATAAATAAATAACCTCCAATTTGGGGGGTTTAGGATGAAATGTAAAATAATAAACAATATTTTACTATATTACATTATAAACCCTTTCGTCTCTCCCAAACAACAATTTTCTAATATTACATTCATTTACATTTCATTATATTATAAACCTTTCCATTCCATTAAAAACCTTATGTCCAACCAAACATAGCCTTAACTTTAATTTGAACAACTAAATACAAAAGCAGAGGTTGCAAAGAGAGAAGGCACTTGTAAGTGAAGGAAATGCCACTATCTATGGCTAAAATCTAATTGAGTTTGGAATTGAGTGAGGAAATATTCTAGTTTTTAATGCAAGAGCTTGAAGCAAACAAGGCGTCAGAGGCATTAGCTCTTGAAAACTTAAAAAGGCTTATTGATAGTACAATGTGATCCAGAGCTTTTGTCTCTAGACATAATTCCTCAATCTTTATCTCAAAATTTGAATATAACTGTATAATAGGAAGTGATGTTAGGGTTAAAGAAATCGAAAACAAAAAAGTTACAGCGGCTCAGGCCTAGATTTAATCATTGAAAGCGAGCGAGAAAGAGACCTTGATGAAAATAGAAATAGTCGAAATAGAACCATGGAAATGAGCTTGGAGGAAGAGAGAGAGGTATATAAAATTACAAGGTGACTATCTACTAAGAAGGTGGTAGAGGGAGAGTTAAAATTCCTTAAATATAAGCATGAGAAAAGCACAGGTGTAAAGAACCTATAACTAGCGTTTCCCAAAAGTTCCTTGAGAGATTATTCTAATTTGACTTCGTCCAGATGTATAAAAATTTGAAATTTCGACTCTTTAGCTATAAAAACAACTTCATGATCAACAGTCACTATCAAAAAGAAGAACAACACAACTTCTTGAAGAAAATGAGGAAGCTAGTTAGGGTAATGAAGAAGGGGGAACTCAGACGGGGAGATTTAATTTAAGGGAAACTAAAAAAGTTTCTATAAATAAAATTACATGCAAATAGTAAATATTTTATTAATTAATATTAATATAAAAATTATTTAAATATAACTCACTTGTCACGTTGATGATCTTACATGACACGCTTAGGTGTCAAAATTTAACAAAATAACATCAATTTGAAAAGTTTAGTATTTTTAGGACAAAGTGCTCCATTTTAGAAATATTAAGGGGTATAATTGTATCAAAAATAACAATAAGCGTCATTTAAGACTTTTGGCAAAACATTAGGAAGCAAATTGGACTTTTCCAAATAATAGAAAAATGATCACTACTAGTTATCACAATCCTCGTGGGATTGATCCATACTCGTTAAGGCTAGCTATAACTATATCATGACCTTGTAGTATAAAATATACATAAAATTTTTGGCATTGTTATTTAGAATTGTAATATTAGAAAAACCTTATTTTATTAATTTAGCTTTTTTCCTTCTTTTATTTGTGTTTTGTTGTATTTTTACAAACCCAGGCAAGTTTCTATTTCTTTTCTTTTTGTATTTATTTATTTTTAGAGCTTTCTTTCTTGATATTATGTATGGCTAAATTTTAGGGTTTGGTTAATTATTGATATAACTACAAACACAACAGAAGTTATCTTAAGTATGGAGGCCTCTTTCATCCTACTGAACAAAATAACATAATTAATCACAGATTTTTGAGGCTTTATTATTCTTTGCCAAATTTGTAGTTTATTAATAAAAAGATCATTAGTGGTTTTACTTGATATTTTTGGTTTGGTGCCATTTAACCCTGTTTAATTGCAGTATGTGGTATATTTGAAGGCTAATAAGCCTTTGTTCAAAAAGAAAAATGGAAGGAAGTTGTTGATTATAGATCCCTGTTAAATGAAGGGCTTGAGTAGAAGTCCAACTAAAAGACTCGTAAGAAAACATTAGTTAGGAAACAACCAAAACATTTAGGTGTTTTTGTTTTGATTTAGTAGCTTATAGGATTCTTAGTAATGGTTTGTTTCCATAGTTTTTATCTTATGGTTTTAATTTTGTTACTTGAGTTGAGATTGTTAGAGTTTTGTAGGCTATAAAGTTAACATTACCCAAAAGTGCTAGATAGAGCTTAGATGTCATTGACATTTGATGGATGTTAATGACATTAGATAGGGTCAACAATCTTTTATTTTCAGGTAAGTACCAATTATTCTTACCTTACCCCATTATTTTTCCTTTTTTATTCTTCTTACATATTTTTTACATTGAAGAAAATGTATAACTCAAGTGTATGAGAGGGATTTGGTAGTAAGGCTTATCAATTTTGTTATAATTAGCTTAATAATGAATAATTTGCGAATTCTTTTTATTTTTGAAAAGTTGTTAATCAAGATTAATTATTATGAGTTTAATTGTTCTGTGAGTGTGTCAGGCCTAAGGTTAGGATCAGGCTTGACCCATCAAGCCAGAGCCTAGCCTAGATCTCGGTCAACTTGGACCTAATTTGTTAACCTTGGGCTAGGCTAGGCCTAGGCATAAATGCGTGTAAGTCTAATTCTCCTTTTCACTATTTACATGTCTATAATAATTGTTTGATATTTTAACATAGTTTCAATTATAGTAGGTAAGACAACTAACACTTTAGTAAAATTTGAAACTTTTTTGTTAAGTTAAAAACACGAAAGGTTTGATGAATTAAAGGATAGCAACCTGAAGTCAACGAGTTCAATTTTAATTGATAGATTTCAAGTTAGGTTTAAGTTTTTTAGTTTAATTTTAATTGATAGATTTCAAGTTAGGTTTTAGTTTTTTTTTAAAAAATTAGGCTTTAAGTTAGGTTCAGACTCAAGTTGCAAGGCTCGCTCGAGTATACATATTTTAAAAAAAAACTTAGCAATTCTCCTCTTCTCTTTATTCTCTTCTTTGTGCAATGACTATGGCTAATTCTCTCCTCTCCAACTTTGTTGTGTCTTATGTTCTTTTACTTTAGTATTATCTTCGTTTAAAACTCCCAACCTTGTATTAGGTAAATTTGCTGGAGAAGTCTTATTATCGCCCAATCATTTGGGTGTCCAAATCTTAAAACAACTTATATTTTTGGTGACTAAATTATAAAAATGTCACACAACTGAGTTTTTCAATTTTGATAAGGTACCAAGTAAAGAGATTAAATTGCCTTAAAAGGCCAATTACCTAAAGCATTTAGCTTTTTATCCAACTAATCATATGTTAAGCTTGTACTATTATTACAAGAAGAAGATAGAGAACAAAAACGATATTTATATCTACACATGTATTGATCACCCAAGACTAAGAGTTAGGTTTCTTTACAGGTTGATGATGGTGATGGTGAGTTGGGAGGTGGGTTAGGAGTTTTGATGGGTTACGTTATGGGTTCAGAACTAGATATGCAAACTTTGGGCTTCCTGAAGTCTAACTGGGTTCAGGCTTAAATAACATGAACTAAGCCTAATCAGATTTCAGGTCAGGTTCAAGTTATTTATAAAGGGCATCAAGCTAGGCTTAGGTTGCTTTAGGCCTAATCCATTGCCAAGCTTGGATGTGTCTAAGTTAAACTCAAAAGCTCCAACTAGTAAGTACTTTGTTAATTCATTGTAGCAGTTTAAATGGTCTATAGAATGAAGAAAACAATTTATTGGAACTCCTTTGCTATAAATTATGTTGTTTATAAAGTTGTAATTTAACAAATACTAAGTATTTTATTGCAAACTCTATACTTATCATCCCTTTGTTAGTTAACTGCTTCATTTTATGTTGTGCGTTCTCTATGTAAAACTTGATTAATTTTAATATTTTCTCTTGGTCACTCAATAATTTATTTCAACAAAAATAAGCTAGATAATTGGTGGTGAAAACATAAAGAGCTTCAAATGGTGTCGTTCTATTAGTTAAATGAAAAATAGTACTGTATCACCATTTAAAAAGAGGTAAACACTTAACATACATGTTGGAACTACCGCTTAATATACTTATTAGGACTCTCATTAACTAATAAATGTAAATAAATATCCAATGTGTGGTTTAAAACTTTAGTAGGACCATCAATTTTAGGTGTTAGGCTTAGGAAAGCTACAAAATAACACCTTGAGACTTAGAGAATTGCTTCCAAATATAAATTGTGAATATCAGATCCCCATCACTAATTATGCTTTATGGCATTCCATATGATGTAGATTGAATTTAGGATACACCTGGCGGACTGATCTCATATCTATAAATTTTTAAAACAATTATTTATAGTGCTAGGGTGTTCTCGATGAAGAAACTTTAACATTCAAGTTAATGAAAGCTATGCAAAGAAATCTATGACTGAACTTAATGATAATGGTTATGGGAACTTACTTTAAGTTATCTTACTTTTATACATAATCCTTCTATAATTATAGTTGGACTTTACATATCCAATAGATTTTGGATCCAACTCCTACAAGGAAGTTTAATCTTTAATTAAGACTTTGCTTGTTTATATAAAGAGTTCTAAGTGAATGTTGTAGCTTCCTTTTCCCTTGCTTCTAGTTTATTAATCATCTCTTGCAAGTCTTTGTCACTTTTCCATTTATGTTTAACTTTTTGTTAGGTACTTGAATTTATGATAGACATTATCAATGAAAATCATTCATTATTAGACACTCCTAAAAGTGCAACCATTGTTTAATTTTAAGCCTTTTTCTTATACATAATTTCAAAATCATAACCAAATAAGGCAATTACTTCTATAGAAATGGATGTCATTTTTTTGTTCAAGCAGAGAATTTAGACTGCTCTAATTAATTTATACAACAAATCTTTTTCTTAATAAATAATGAGGCAATTGTCTAATAACAATAACCAAAGTCAATAACTTATACAAAAAAAAAATTGTTGTACTTTGAAAATAAAGACTTATTTCTCGAGGAAATATCATGTTTTTCTTGTATCAGCACAACACATATGCCTTCCTTGCTTACATTAGTCTCAATAACAAACAATTACTAAAATCAGGTAATGACAATACAAGAGCTGGAGGGGTGAACCTTGGAGTTGTATTTTTACAAAGAGGTTGCTCCTTTTGTAACTAAAAGATCACAAGTTTAAGTTATGGAAATAACCTCTTTATAAAAATACAAAGGGAAGGTTGTATACATTATGACCCTCCTTATACTCCCATAAAGTGGGCAGTCTTATACAATGGGTACAGTGACTTTGACTTTGACAATACAAGAGCTAACATTAATGAAATTTCTAATAATTGGAGTGGTTCCTCTGCTTCTTGGTGCCACTTAAAGGATTATTTTCAAGTAAATCAATTAACAATCTACTAATTTGTCCATAACTTTTGGTGACTTTCTATATAACTAGTTAGACAGCAAAAAGTCTTAATTGTTATATTACTGTTAGATCTAGCCATTGTTAAAATGCACTAATCTTCTTTGACTGGTTGCCACTCCCCCTTAAGAAATAATATAACCTAAGTATTTCACTTGTTTAGCTCTAAAAGTGCATTTAATCTCTTTAATAAATAAAGAATGAGCTCTCAAAGTTTTAATGATATTTTCCAAGTGCTTCAAATTCTCAATCTATGTCTTTCAAGCATACATCTCCTTAATTAATGGTGAAAGTGGCATTAAGAAGATTTTATAAATTTTTAATGCATTTACTAAACCAAAGTGAATTACAAAAAACTCATAATGCTTTTTATGATATATTCTAATTTGACGATAATAACTCTTTAACCAAGGTTTGAAAACTGTTTTAGCTCATGTAATCCATCCAAAAGCTCTTATATAAGGGGTGTGGGAAATTCATACTTAATGCTTTGCCTATTGGGAGCTTATAATTAGCATATAATCTTTAACTACCTTCTTTCTTCTTAATTAAAACCATAGCAGATTAAAATAAAGTTATAGTCAATGGTAAAATAAAGTTATAGTCAATGGTTAACTCCTTGTTAAAACATCTTTTACACCAATTCCTCAAACTCCTACTTACTTGTAAAGTCTGAAGTTAATGTCTTTGATCCTTCATTCAACTAATTTTGATGGTCAAGTGATCTTAAGAGAGGTAATTTTTTACTTGATTAAAATTATTAATATAATATTTTACATATTTTAATGGATAAATTATTTTAAAATTTAAATAAATTTTAATTAGTTTTAATATTATAAAAATTTGCTTCCATTTCCAATAGGTTCATATTACATGTCATATATTAATGATCTAGTACAAAATAGTACTAAAATATCAATAATAATTAATTTAGATCTTTTATAAAATATTAGAAAATTTATAAAATGTGATAGAGTTCATTGTATTTAAGAAAAGGTTCTATTACAACCTCATCTAAGGAATTCAAACTATAGTAAGAGAAACTCTATGATAACTTATTTGATGGGGGGTATGGATTTGACTTTTAATGTTGGCTTAAGTTCTATCAATTGGTTTTCTAAGTACTTAGGTTTTGATGTGTTACTTAAAAATAATAAATATGTCCTTTTCAATGTAACACATAATACTACTCTTTTTAAAGTTTTGTCAACAACATATGCATTTTTACATCATAAATCATTTCTTATCACACCTCCTAATTATCAAATTAGTATTTGTTTATGACAATGAAAGAGCATGTGGGTGAGAAGTGGGTGTCTAACTTGCCAATGATATAACCTAATTAAAAAGTGACACTTTGGTTTATTTATCTTTTTTGTTCTGTCCCAATCAGAACCAAACCACCCTAACCAGGACCTGCTGCGTGCATGTGGTGATAATAGTAGAGCTACTACTCCAGTGGCCGACCTATGGTGCCAATCCTGCATACTTCTTCCCGTGCCTTTGCTGCCCGCTCTTATAATAAGTTGCTTTCATGTCGTGTGGTCCTTCCCCCTCTTCGCTTCTCCTTTAATTAATATTACCATAGATTCATATACGTTGCTATAAATTGAGATTTTAGATACCCTTTACCTACAAAAAAATCATGCTTCTTATTCCAACATATAAAAAAAAAGCAGGTTGAACATTGGGAACCATCTGATCAACATATCTGCTTCGATTTGAGGTCATGTCAGGTTCAGTAAACGACAAGCCCCAGCCCCGAAAACGGCATTGCGTATGGGCATGCCCAGCCTCTTGCTCTACTTCAGAATCTCCTGCTTTGCGTCTGTTCACTGATTTAATTGGGTCCCATCGCGTTTTGCAATCAATTTTAATTAACAAACCAATTATTCATTCATTTAATGAACTTGCACTCAAAACACAGTCATTATCAATTCCAATCTCTTTGAGCATCCCAACCGTCCATCCTCGTAAAACTGAGACCGCCTGGTACGTATCCCTTCCTCAACCGCCGTTAAACACCCACCGTAATTTCCCTCCTCCACATTCCAAAATTCATTTCCTTTAGACCAACCACACCGCCACGTCGCCATTCTGATCCAATACGCACCTAGTCCCGGAAAGAAGAGGAAGGGCAAACGACAGTGGACCCCACCAAAAGGGCGCCGTGTCGGGTGCTAAACGGAAAGGCAGCTACCAACAAACGGCCGTCTCTTTTTTCGCTCTTTAGGAAACAAAAATGCAGTACGTCCATGTACAATTTACCAAACTCATGCTGACCGTTCCAAAATCACAGTTACCAAATCCAACGACACACAGCATCTCTTACAGTTATACCATAAACGCACACGCACACCAAGTCTCACCCTTCGTCCTTTTGATAGTCAGCTTTATTGCGAGTTGCTCTCACTCTACCTCACCCTCTCTGTTTCAACCATCACTTACATTAAGCGGAAGAAGTGAGTCTTGAAGAAAAAGCAACCAATCAGCCAATTACTTCAATAATAAACAAAAAAGATAGAGAGAGACTGACAGAGTCTGCACCCGCCGTGTCCTCTGCCACCCACCCGATGCCGGAGCGGTGGTTCCTTGATCCTCACGAAGGCATTACGTTTCTTTGCCGGCTCTGTGCGTGTGAGATCTCTAGTGGTTAGTGTTTGGCAGCTGAATCTTTGATTTCCATGGGGAGTTTATCATCGGACGACGGCTCCGATGAACAGCAGAGTGAAAGGTGCGGGAGCTACAGCTTGAGCGCTGACGTCAGTGAGTCAGAGAGTTGTAGCAGTTTGTCCTGTCAGCGCTTTGGTGCGGAAGGTGCGTCGAGCTCCATGACTTCATCGCCCCTGCCAGCGCCTGGAGTTTTCACTTTCCCGAAACTACCTTTGATCGGAGGTCAAAATGTGCTGATTTGGGACGAGAAGAGCGAGAAAAAGGATGATGATTTGTCTGGTAGCTCTCTTGTTTACTTGATTTGCTTTTTCTGGGTGTTAATTGGTTTCTGTATTGATTGTGCTTCTGGCAAATAAAGGAAAGATTTTGCTTTGTTTCTTAGGGAATATGAAATGTCAGAATATGAATCTGGGTTTAGATTTCAGTTATATATGTTTCTTGAAGATCTTATAATGTGTTAATTGATGGCTGCGTTTATGCTTCTTGGCTTGTTTATGCATATTTATGTATAATTGGTCTTCTTATGTTTGTAGAAGTTGAAATGATGAAAGAGAGGTTTGCTAAGCTACTTTTAGGAGAGGACATGTCTGGTGGTGGTAAAGGTGTCTGTACGGCACTTGCTATCTCGAATGCAATCACCAATCTTTCTGGTTTGTATATAAGCATTGTCAATTGAAATGATTTTTGGTATAACTTACATAACTCTGAACTCGAACTGGGTTGGATTTGCAGCAACTGTGTTTGGTGAACTGTGGAGGTTAGAGCCTTTGGCCCCCCAGAAGAAGGCTATGTGGAGGAGAGAAATGGAATGGCTATTGTGTGTTAGTGATTCCATTGTTGAGCTTGTCCCTTCGATACAACAATTCCCTGGTGGGGGTACCTATGAGGTCATGGCAAATAGGCCACGTGCTGATTTATATGTGAATCTCCCTGCTCTCAAGAAGCTTGATGCGATGTTAATAAGTATGCTGGATGGGTTTTGTGAGATGGAGTTTTGGTATGTGGATCGGGGTATAATTTTGGCTGATAATGGTGATTGTGATTCATATCCTTCTGGTCTTTCTAGTGGACGACCATCAGTTAGGCAAGAAGAAAAATGGTGGTTACCGTGTCCAAAAGTGCCCCCAAATGGGTTGTCTGAGGATGAAAGGAAGCGGTTGCAGCAGTCTAGGGATTGCACAAACCAGATATTGAAGGCAGCGATGGCAATTAATAGCTGTGTGCTGGCTGAGATGGAAATACCCAATGCATATTTAGAGACATTGCCCAAGGTATGTGGTGATTGCCTATTAATAGCTATATGATATATGGATGCCAAGTATTACAACCAAATCACCTATACTGATGTTCTAATTGTGATGCGTAGTTTTATAACTATTAGTTAGTTTGAATTCCCAAACTATTGGGCTTCTGTTTTTGGAAGATCCTGAAGAAATTGATTCTTGCTGTGACAAGTTACTAGTTCTTTTAATAAAAAAATGTAAACCTGTGATCCTTTGTAGCTGATTGTGAAATAGAAAGAAGAAAATTGGGGTCCTTCGGTTAGATGATCTTGTGTTAATTGTTTCATTCCTGTTTCCTAATTAATGTAACTGCGTTTTATTTTCTTGTTCTTCTATAATTTTCTATCAGAGTGGGAAAGCTTGCCTGGGTGATACCATTTACCGCTACATAGCAGCTGAGCTTTTCTCACCAGCATGTCTCCTCGATTGCCTGGATCTGTCTACTGAGCATCACACTCTTGAAATTGCTAACAGACTTGAAGCTGCAGTCCATGTTTGGAATCAGAAAGATCAGAGAAAACACAAAAATCATTCAAGAACCAAGTCATCATGGGGTGGAAAGGTCAAGGGCCTGGTTACTGACACTGAAAAGAATCATTTTCTGGCCCAGAGAGCTGCAACCCTCTTACAGAGCCTAAAGCTTCGTTTTCCTGGACTCCCACAGACATCATTGGATATGAGCAAGATCCAATACAATAAGGTATCTACCCTATCTTTCATTTTATTTAGTTGTTGCTAGAAGGATATATTTCATTATCTAGATTTAGACTACTTTTTCAGATATCTCTTATGGATTAACATGAGGTCCAAATAATATACATTCCAAGTGAATAATATGCTTGCTTAATTTATCTTTGAGAATAATGAGGGTAGACGGGCAGTGGTGTAAGAATTCATTTTATTGCAGGATGTTGGGCAGTCAATTTTAGAAAGCTACTCAAGAGTAATGGAGAGCTTGGCCTTCAACATTATGGCGAGGATAGATGATGTTCTTTTTGTAGATGATGCCACCAAAAGATGTGCTGCAGCAGAGTCAATGTCTCTTTTCAATAGGGCAGGTTTAAGTGGAGTTCCGATCCAGAAGCGGATGTCTCCCAGCCCCTTCTCAATCCAACACAGCCCTTTCACGTCTCCTTTTGCAACTCCAACATTCTGCTCTTCGACTCCAGTGGCTGGAAGCCCAGCAAGGTTAACGACTTCTCTAAAGAAGAACAATATGAAGGAGACAGCTGGTTGCAAGTATGAAAAATCTTTCCCATCTGATATTGGGAGGGTTTGGTCATATGCTGGTAACCTCAGTGCAAGAAGAGTTTCTGGGGATGCCCCTGAGCGAGATTGACTCTGAAGCATAAATGTCATAACTCCTGGATAAACTTGAGTTTGATATTGGAAGAATAGTACTGAGAATGGCTGTAATAGGAGTCTTAAGGCAGAGAAGGCCTTGAGCTTTAGGTAATTCTACGACTTCGATGTATATTGTCCAGCGATAGAAAGATTATCTTCTGAATTTTTTATTTTGTTCCTTTTATCTAGTTGTATTGATCAGAGATTTTACCTTTATGTATGCAGTTAAAGTATGCCCTTTTATCTGCTAGGTGTTAGTTATTTTGCGGCCTTAGTATGCGTTGAATTTCTCATTCATGTTACATGTGAATCTACTTTTCATAACCGAACATGTACAACTTAAGGCTCAGCCCTAGTTTATTCCAGTGTTCTAATTTTGTCAATGAGCGGTTTTGTCCTTGATTACGCCTAAAGCACGGGTGACAAACTGATTGTAGAACGACCCCGAGGGAAGGTTACGTTTTAAGCTGAGAACAACAGTTTCGTGTCACATATTGCTGATGTCTGTGTAGAGTAACATATGTTTCCACAGAATTTGGAAAGATCTCTACCCGCCTACATTTTTTCTCCACCATGTGTTCTCAAGTGTTTCGATGCCTCTAAAAGCACCACGGTCCAACTTCTCTCAGAAAGAGAGGCGATACTGATCTACATTCCTGCCACCACTTCAATTATCATCCTAAGCAAGCAGGCATGCGTTGTGGTTGCATTTTTAATATTTTTTCGGTGGCAAGTAGTGGTCCCTAGATTCTGGACATGCACACAAGCATGCTCATGAGACCCAATTTTTCTGAAACCATGCACAACACTCTTATGCCTCTCACCAGCATCAACATGCGACCAGCCTGAAGTAATATCTTGCAGTTTGCCAGCAGCTACACATTCAAACAAGCATCTCAGTTGAAACCCACGTGCCTTCCGACTCTCATGACATACTTTATCGTTGGAACTGACAGGACTTCTTGATAAGTGAAGGATACGGGTGCTGGACCTAAGAAGGACCTTTATTGACATAGTACTAGGTGAAGATAGGAGAATCATTCTTCATTTACATAGCTTTGAAGTTATATGGCCTTTCGGTTTTACTTTGTAGGGAAATTTACTTATTGTATGGCCATATCCTGTGGTTACATACCTATTACATAGCTTGCTGCTGTTGAAATGACTGGCATGGAAAATGGTATGGTTTGGATAGAAGGAAATACCATGGTTTGGATGCCCCATGTCTTGCCTCAAGTCGAGTAAGGAAAACATCTCTGTGCTTGGTATACAGATTTTGTGGTTAAAGTCTATAATTTTCATGAATGACGTAACCAAATAACTTTAAGTCCCAGCTAACTAGAGCAAAAACAAAAAACTAAAAGCTTCTATAGCAACTTAACCAGCTCTGCTTCAAGATCCCTCTTGGGAACTGCACTTCAAAATTTGAAGCAAGTTCTTGAGCATTTACGTTTCTCAACCAAGCTCCATATAATTGGTTGCTTTTGGTCTCCTGACATCAATTCTGAAACTCCGAACTATAATCTGATATGTAATTTTTACACGCGTTTGAGCAGCTTTGCCACTATTGCCGTGGGTGGCTTTGAATAGGCTACATTTGAAGCTTTCAAGGTGTTGCTACTTCACTGGAGGGAGTAAGGTTAGATTTTCTGAATCTAAATGCAATACACATTAAGATTTTGCACTTTGTTTTGGATGCAGACGGTAGTTTATAGCAATCCTTAGTCCATAGAACTCTTGATCCTATAGATTCTACATTGAGCTGATACATTGGCCACCGGTGTTACTTTTTCTACTGACATAAGAGAACTCAATTCTTAACTCCGAGTGAACTTAGTGTCTAATTACAAATCCTATTGTCCCAAAATCTGCGAGGCTAACAGGAACATTCTTAAGGCGTTGATCACTTGAATCAATTTCTCAGCGCACATTCTGCAAGTTCAACCTTTTAACTCCATAATAGCTTGGGATGCCACGAACTGAAGTCTGCCATCACCAAATTTCCAGTCCAGTCCCATCGAACAACAACCAGCCAGCATTGCTCGTCTTCAACGTTTACTTAAGGGCACTATCATGATCTTGCAAATTTAGCATTCATTTCTTACATTACACCTACAGGGGCCACAAGCTACAATTGACAACAAATGACTAATACTGTCTATTTTCGGTAAAAGAAAAAAGGAAAAACAAGATTAGTTCAAATATATTGCAGTTATGGAAATGGTTAGATTAAAGTCTGTACAACTTATATCGCTTAGTTACCGGTAACTTGGTCAAAGTAACATATTAAGGAACACCTAGACAAAAATAAAACAATTGCATCTGACATAATTCACATGATGTACTAGAAAGAGAAATTTAATACTTATCCATCTGAACCATGGAGTGATTTTTATTGTTGTATATCAGAATACTTACCCGTGGATTGATGTTTCATTGTTATACACAGAAGCACCAGCTCACGGTTAGCTACTCATCATCGGAACAAATTTCTATATCAACAACCAAATTTCTGACAAAAAGCCCACAGTCCATCAACCACGGTGAATCAGTGATCAAAACTCCTCATAATACAAGGAAAATCGACCACACAAACTCCAGCAAGGCAAATGCCAACATTCAAGGAAAATCTTTGAACTTTCTTCAAACACCGAAGAGACATTCAAAGATCAAAAGATCCTGTTCCTTGAGGATTTCTCCATTTAGCTGTTGAAAGATTTAAGTCTAAGCAAGTCAATTGCTGCCTTTTGTGGCTTGATAGCAGTTATCAGCCTGAGACAACATGTGCCATGCTGGGCACTTACTAAGACAGCTTATGAACCTAGTTTTCATGTTCGACCTGTTCAATTCACCAAATCAGCTTTAAGAGTCGATTAAAAGCAAAGTAGCAATTGCAAACAAAACTTACAGGAAAGGAGACTTACCCCCAATGTTGAAAACACCCAGTTAGGAGGAGGCCAAAACAATTTGGAATATTCAGGATAATTACTCAGAGGTCCAATACAACCAGTTTCCAAGTTAAACACACCTATGTCTCGACCTACAAGCTCCCCATCATCTTCCCTGATGGGATACTCCTCCATAGAGTAAAAGAAGTTATCCACAAAAAATATGCAATTCCCTTTACAACCAGAAAAATCAGAAGCCAATGCTGAAAAGGTAGAATCATCGCCTAAAAACAACACACGATCTCCCAAACTCTTCAGTTCAATCCAGTTCCGTGCCTCTTCATTCAACTTATAAACCTTAAACTTCACTGTCCTCTCACTCATATATTGAGCAAGATGCTCCAAAAATTCTTCACCGGTGCTCAGACTCCCTTCACCTGTATCAATACTCAAATACATATCAACCAACAGCAACTGCCCCTCAGACTCCACTAAATATTTCTTGTCACCTCCAAACACAGGATTTGCAACAAAATCCAATTCTGCGTTCAATCCAACAACCACAGTCCTCCCTATGTTATCCACTGCAAAGAACTTGCCTTTATAAACAATAACATCATCATAAGGAGAAGGCATGTCCTGCATTATATTCCATCTCTTATCACCACTTGTAAACATTGCCAACTTACCAGAAACATGAATTGTAAGCAACACAAAGGTCTTTCCGCAACTTGATTGTATCATCACCACCTTCTCCATGTACAAGGTACCAGCACCATCATGAGGGGACAAATTATAATTCAGAAGATGCAAAACATATTCTTTACCCAATTCACAGACCCTTAAGTTCAACAAATCTAATACTCTAGGAAATCTATTGGGTAAAGCATCCATCTTGTACCTAGAGAGAGGGTTCAACAACTGCTTTCTTGGCGCATCTTTTTCAACTTTGACTAACCACCCAACTGTATCTCCCTGATCATTAGAACCCGGTAACCCGATTCGAAAGATGGTGCGTTTCGAGAGACAAAAACCAAAAGAGGTGTGAGAGATTCCATCATTTGGAAGGAAACGGAAGTTTCCCGATGAACGGCGAGGTTTGGGCCCGACGGACGATCGCCACGAAGAACAAACGGAACGGAGACGTAGTAGATCGGTGGAAGTCTCTAAACATTTGGAAACTTGTTCCACGAGGTCTTTTGGTAAATTAGCCCACTCTACCATTGTTGTCTAATTCTCCCGGGAAGTTGAGAGAGAAAGTGAACGAACCACGGAAAGGGAAGGAGAATTGTACATATACGCAATCGTGAAGTTGTGGACTTGGCCTTGGTTCAGGTCCATCATTACAATTTGGAAAAGGCTCAAAACTTGATTCGCATTAGTTAATTAAAGTTGGCGTTAAAATACATATGAGACTTTTATGTTAATAATTTAAATTAACTAAGATCTTAATGGAGTTCATTATCAATTAGCACTATATTTTTTTATTTTTTATTTATGTAACACTTACATTGTCATATGAAAGATACATAATAGTAGTGGTGTAGATTCTACTCTCTTTAATTAAAATTATTCTAATTATCTCTAATTTTATATTAATTAAAGCTAATTAATTAATAATGTTTAATTAAATCTAATTAATCACAACTGACATCAATTCAATATTTACTGTAAATATCCTTAATTAAATTTAAGCAATCCAAATTTCACATTTATTATAATTTAGCCTAATTAATTCTAATTATATTATTCTTAATATACAATTTGTTACTTCTGCTCTTTTGTGATTGGACCATATACCCTATCTATGAAAAACATTTATTCTTTGCTTCTTTTGTGAGTTATTATCAACAATAAATTTTTGTCATTTCCTTTCATTCATATTTATATTCTATTTTTTCAATGTCTTCTATTTTACTTAGAATAATGATTGAAGTTTCATATTTAAGAAGAAGAAGAAGAGCTACAACAACAATTTTAACACCAAGCCTATAAGACAAAATGCTTTTTTCTCTGAATGCTTCAAAGTGTAGAAAACTCTTCCAATACTTTTTCCCTTTAAAGTAACCCATGACTTTTGGGTTTAATTAAAGTGAATGGGACAAAGTATCATATGGCTTTAACATAATAATGTGACTCCGCATAAATAATAAAAAATTAAAAAATTGTCATGTGAATATTAAATATAACACTTAATTGATAGAGACAAAATTTAGTCAACAACTCCTACGATTTATGATTAAATTTAAAAAGTTTTTGAAATATTAAGTTTTTTAATGCTTTAAATATTAAGATATAATTTATATTTTCATGTCAACGTTATGATTAAAATACACTCTTTACTATTTATATTGTAAAATATGTCCAAGACTTTTTGAAAGACATTTGACAGCCACCTTACTTTTGTTTTCATAGTTTTAGAATTTCTTACCTTTGAAAGCGGAGAGCCAACAATAACTTCTCTAATTCCTTTCTTTTTCTCTTTTCTTGATGTTAAGATTAATTTGTTTACACATTGTTTTTATTATGTTTAGTGGCTAGAAATCTTAGTTAGATTTAAGGATGTAACTCTAGATGAATATTTTAATTATCAATATGTGATTTAATTATTTATTGGTTGAACTTATTCTTTTTATACTTAATCATTGGATTCATGATTGGCAATCACAAACTTAATCTTAAGAATTGTATAAAGGATCAAGAGGTGAAATATGATATGAGCACTAGGATAATGCACACTTTCGTGCCGAATAACAAAAATATCCTAGACTATAGTGATAACCAGATATATTAACTATACTTAATAAATTTGATTAGGTTGAACTACATATTAAAAAATGGTAGTTGCTTAATTGAGTATATCTATATGTCTCGAGAGAAGGAATAGATACAACAGGTTAATCATTATTTCAACCTGGATAATCAGTCTTATATAATAATTCAAATTTTGCCTAAGTGAACTTCGAAGCTCTAATATTTGCTTTATTTATTTTCCATTACTAATTTATTTACATTGATTTAGTCAATGTAGCGGTTAAATTACCTTTCATAGTTAACTACTTTATTTAGTTTTAATACTTAACCATGACTTATAAGTTTAGGGATATAGTTTATGTGGGGTCAATACTCTTGAATTACTCTTGTTTTAATAACTTATTACAATTGACTTTGTGCGCTTACATAATCAGTCAATTTAAGTTCTTGGAATGTTGCTAAGGAACTATATAATTACTATTTTGAGTTTAATTTAATTTTATTTTCTTTTACTTTTGATTTCTTTCATTTGTCTCAGGTAGTTGACACAAGATAGGAGTTTTAGGAGTTATAACTTAGATACCCTACATTGATTTGATCTTGAAATTAAATGAACTTATAGATAAAATCGAGTGAGAAGGAGAGAAGCGATGACTATTAATTAAGATATTATTATTGTTAATATAGAGCAAGACTAACGATAACCACAAAGGATATGTATAAGGGACATCCAATTACATGTGATTAGTGCAAATTCCTTATATATTAAATTGAGTCATAAGGCAAAGAAATATAAATTGAAATAAGTAAATCTCCACTTGTTTTTGAACCTTGGTGGATCACCTAGTGACGATGCAATCACATTTATAAAGAATTTTATTTAGTGATCCAAACACTTGTATTTTCCTTATAGAAGATAGGCTTCATATGAGGTATTAATGTCAATTAAGGTAAATTCATTTAAGGATTGGGACCAGGTATATGTTACTTTCATTTTGAGATTCTTCCCTTTATACAAGACTATCGAGTTGAGCATGCATATTTAGAAATTCGTATAAAAGGAGGAGGACACATTCCGTGATGCTTAAGAAATATACAGAGCTCTACTTACTATTGCCCATATCATCAGTATTCCTTACAACTAGTGATGCAATTCTTCAATGAGTGTTTTACACTTATATGTTAAAGTTTACTTAACACTGCAACTTAAGGTAGAATCTATACAAAAACTGTCAAGGAGGTAAAGTAGATTATCAAAACCTTGGCAAGGAATCATTAACTAAAGTGGTGAAGGAAAGTCAAAAACTTCCCTTTGTGAGGTGCAAGCATCTTCATATTTGTCAGCGCAAGTAGCCAATCTTTCAAATTAGATGAAGATGTTTATAAAACAAGACCTAGATAATAAGAAAGTGTGTTATTAGTGTGGCATGTATGAACATCTATCCCATGTATGCACGAATTTCAAGCCAGCCACGAATTATAGTGAGGAAGCAAACTATGTAGCTGCTATAGTGGAAAGAAATCTTGAAGGAATGATCCCGTCTCTAACACATATAATATGGGTAGAAAAATCATCGAAAATTTTTATAGAAGAAGCAGGGAACTAGAGAGAACAGACCTGTGAGATCACATGGGTTCTAAAGTTGACCTCAATTTCAATTACCACCACCACAGAGCAATGGTTTGGATGATATGCTCAAATAATTGATAGATGTTATAGATAAAAAATTAGGGAAATTAAATAAACTAGATAGAATTGAAAAGGTGTTGTACTCAAATTGTGTCTTAATTCATAATTTAGAGGTATAAGTAAGCCAGCTGGCTAAGGACATAAGCAAAAGAGGTTTGGAAATGTTTCAAGTAGTAATAAAGTGGAATCTAGAAATTAGGTGCTAGCCATTACACTTAAGAGTGACGCAATCGTTTTAGTGTTGCTAAAGATAAGGAAGTGAGAAAGTAAGGAAAATTTAAGGAGAAAAATAAGAAAGATAAGGACATAATGGAATGAATACTTATTCCATCTTTAACTAACATTTATAAAGAGTAAAAATCCAGATTTGTTGTGAAGCCCTACTTGCCATAATTATCATACCTTCAGAGGCCTAAAAAGAAGAGTAATAAAGATAATTTCAAGAAATTTTTTGATGTCTTTAAGAAACTATACATTGTTATACCATTTACCAAAGTATTAGCTTAGATGCCTTCATATGTAAAGCTTTTAAAGAGACCATCTATGACAAATGAACATTAGATGAGCATATTATGATGTACTTGACAGAGAAGTGCAATATAATCTTACATAATAAATTCCCACCAAACTTGAAGGATCCATAGAGTTTCACTATTTCTTGTCAATGTACTGTTTTTATTGATATTAGATTTTTATGTGTTTTAGCTTCAAGTGTTAATCTTATGCCTTTATCTGTTCTCAAGAAGCTAGGAATGAGGGAGCTCAAGCTAATGAACGTGTCACCCTAGCTAGTATATTGATCCATCAAGTACTTAATTATGGTTGTAGAAGACCTATTTATGAAAGTAGAAAACATTATAGTTTTGATTGACTATTTAATGATGGAAAGGGAGTATGAAACTAGTGTCTCCATTATCCTAGGAAGACAATTCTTAGCTACTAAAAAGGTTGTCATTGATGTGGATGAGGAAAAGCTTACACTTAACATGGATAAGGTGCTAGTATTAAACAATACAAGAGAGTATCAAGAAACATAATAAAGCTGGCATCGGTGTGGGAAGTATGCTAGTGTCAGTCTTATGAATGAGTAACACTCTAAAAGAAGCAAAATAAAATTGATATCAATGTTAAAGTGTGTCTTACATCAATTTTGTCTTATAACCTAATCCTATAAAAGTTAAACTTGAGTTTGTACTTAAAGCCCTATTCTTCCCTTTTTCATCACCACCTAAACATAAAAATCCATCATTTTCACCCAAATATTGCCTCCAAACAAAAAATTTAACTTTCTAAACACTAAATCCTTCCTTAAAACACAACATCCATATCTTAAAACACCAAATCATCCCCCTTTCAACATATTTCACATTAAGAAGAAATAAATTATGGATTGTGCATTCAAAGGGTTTTGAGAGACATTAAGCACATATTTTAAATTCTAAAATATCCAAGTAAGTTCACATCTATAATTTTATGGTAGTAGTACACTAGAGATTGAGTATCGAGCTTGAAGAAGAATTATAGATTATGTAATGCTATTATGGAATTATGAGAATATTGACTTAGAGTTGTAGAATTGGTGTTTATTGGTTATATTTTGATTGTTGTTGTGGTTTGTGTAATTTTTAAAAGAGGGAGAAATGTTGTGGGAGGTGTAAACTTGTGGAGTTTGTAAATTATGGTGAAGTTGGCATATTCAATTGTATATTGTAAAGATGGCTCCGATAATTAAGACCAAAACTAGGAGGTGTTAGATATCTTTTCAGTCTTCGACATTATTCCCTACAGTAGACATCATAATGTTCACAAATTAGGAGAATGAGGAATGTTACAACAGAAGGAGCAGTAATAATATGGTCATATGAAAAGACCATCATCACAATATTGATTGGTTTTTAAGATTCAAAACATGCTTTAGCCAACAAATAGTCTTTTTTTATTGACTGAAACCAACCCCCTTCACTGTCTTAATGACTATAGCCTTGCCTGTATGCATACATATAGTTAGGTTTAGTACATTTATGATGTTTTCGTTATGTATTATTTTAACTAACTTTCAATTCTTTTAGTTTGTGATTTGAGAACTTAAATGCAATATATATTTTAATATTTATGAGTCTCTGCCAATGTTAAGTGTTGTGTAGATTTTGAGTATGGTAAAGTATGTTATGACAGGAAATTTTCAGTTCAACTGTCCAAGTGTTTGGGAGTTTTTTTTTGTTGATTTACTTTTGATGCACAATATTGCAACAATAGTGTTCTAAATTTAATATTTGGAATAGAGATGACTGAATTGCATTCTTTTTTTTTTTTCAAAATTTTTAAACTTCTTATGTTTTTAGCCTTGTTTTAGGTTATGTTTAGATTCTCTTTAGTAACTTTATATTGATGGTAAATGTATAGCATGATTCCTAATTGTGATTGGTTATTAAAAATTATATGTACAATATGATTAAGTGAGTATTATATGAATCTTAATTTTGTAAATGCTAAGAAACTTCATTTGTTAAGTAACTACACTTTGATTTAACTTGAATGGTCATGTAAGAAATTTGTACCTTGATTTTGTAAATGCTAAGAAACTTAATTTGTTAAGAGATTATACTTTTTTAAAAAAATAAATATGAAATTACTATAGATGGAATTAAAAACTACATAATAGTGAGTTCAAGGCATAACGCCATCCTTATACAGACAAAAAATCAAAATGAACTAAGAAAAAGGGAGTACATTAATTAACAAGAAAGAAAAGACAGTTATAGGATCCAACGAAATTTCATCTCCATTGAAAGTTTTTGCTTTGTATGATGTGCCACCAGACATGCTCGAATATGGTTTGCTATTCTGCTTGCCAGCTGGTATTTCTCTTGTTTATCATCTGTGAATCTTCTTCGATTTCTCTCCCTCCAAATATTGTACATGGTAATGATGAATACTCCTTTATATAGTATAAAGTTTGGATTCCCTTTTCGAGAATTGCTTATTACCCAATTCAAGACCTACTCCCATCTGTAGCCATTGTTATTACTAGGTAGCATGTATAGCATACTGCTCCAAATAGCTTTAGGAAAGCTACATTGAAAGAACAAATGTTCTATGTCCTCTACCTCCTTATTACATAGCAAATATAATACATCTTCACTTCTATGCCATTGATTCTTAGTCTTGAGTTTATTCCTAATCACTAGCTAAGAGAACAAAGAAGCTTTGGGGCATAGAGACTGTTTGTATATAAGATTGGACCAAGGAGCTTCTATAGTAGTGTTAGTGAACAATTTATGACAAGATTGATTTGTGTACTGACCATTCGAAGTTAGCATCCATATTATTGAGTCTTCACTTTGAGTTGTCCTCAGTGTAGGAAAATGATCAGCTAGGGATTGGAAACATCTGAAGTTGCCTTACCAGGTTCCTTCCATAATTAGAAAGGAAACTCTGAGGTGTAAAGGCATTCGATATCGAACATAAGAGAATTCTATTGATTGCACTAAATGACTGATGTCTAACTAATTGTCATACCAAACCCAAGTCTTCTCACTATTCTCAATTGCATGTTTGATACACAGATAGATGATAGTTCTAAGTTTCATCATTTATCTAATTATCCAAGAACCCTCCATAGAGAAATCAACTTTGATTACACTTTGACTTAACTTAAATGGTCATGTAGGAAATTTGGGCCTTCATGCAAAAATTTCCCTTCTTATGTAGATACCATCTTCGATTTTGAATTTTAAAACTTGAATTCCATCCTTTTGAGATTACAATTAACGTGTTTATAAGCATTAAACTGATAAAGAAACTTAGTATTTTGAGTTCTATCTACCCTTTTATACATTAATTTATAAAATTAATGCCTTTTTTCCAAGTAACGCTTTCTTAAAAATCATTAAGCCTAAAAGAAAAGCAAGTATTTACTCTCTAATTCATGATTACTGGAGCTTTTACTTATGGTTTTATGTTTTTGGGAATGAGATGCAGTGAAATAACTATGGGAGAAATGGTAAAGTGTATGAAAGTGGCAATGTAAAAAGGGGAATCTTATGCCAGTCCAAAAGGCAAAGCAAAATGTGAAAAATATAAAAGATAAAGAGTTAAAAGTCAATTGACATAGGTTCTTATACTTGAAAAGAATGAAGGAGAATAAGGATGATTATAAGAATATGAGGATTTAGTGGATAAGGATTAATGTTTTTATTGATTTCTTTGTTTTTACTATACTAGTTGTGAATATTTTTGTTTTTTATATTCCCTTTCCTTAGTTTAGTTAGCCTACTTAACCTTGTTCGCCCCATTATAGCCTATTTGTAGTTGTTGTGATTTTTTTTATACATATCTATTTAAGCAATATAAGTTAGATAAGAAGATGAACTTATCATAAACTTGAAAATTATAAGAAGATGAACTTATCATAAGCTTGAAAATTATCTAACTTCCATATAAGAAGATGGTCAGGGTATGAAAATTGCTAAATAAATATTTCCAATATCATATTTAGTGCATTTTGTTTGTTTATTTGAGAGTTATATATATTTTTGTACTTAATTCGTTCCTATTATGTTTTTAGGACCTAATTGCCTTCATGGGTCAAAAATAGAGAAAATTAGACATAATCAAGAAAGAAAAGTGAATGATTGAAGTTGTCTTTAAGGGACATGACCATATGCCCACAACCATGTTTATAAACCTAACTTTGAGCTATAAAATGGAAGAACAAAGAAAAAAAAAGGGAGGTCTAAAGAGGATTGTAAGAGTCTTAAAGGAGGCTAAAAAAACACATATTAATGTCAAAGAGCGATAAAAAGAAAAAAAAGAAACAAGGTACATACTTTGAATAGATTATCATCAAGTTAAAGTGGATTTCATGAAGATTAAAAGGAATCTCATCATTTCCTTTAGTTTTAATGTTATATATTTTTTGATTATGAGCTAAAGTTTTGTTGGTAATTGGATTAGATGAACCTAATGATAGACCTTGTAGTAATTTTATTTTTAACTAATTCATTCTTTAGTTTTATTAAGATTCAATTATGTATTCTTAATTATTCTTAAACTAATATTTCTATCGTACTAATTCATATATGATTTCATGCAATTGAAATTAAGAAATTTTTTGGTATGAATAGATCTATCATAATCGAAAAGAGTTACACGTAGACCTAGAGATAGGTCAAAATAAATCTTTAGGATTAAAGCCAAACTTAATAGTGAAATTGATTGATGCAATCTTATGAGTTTTAACTAGAAATATATTTCAATTAATCGATCAGAAGAACTTATCATAAACTTGAAAATTATAGGAAGATGAACTTATTATGAGCTCGAAAATTATCTAACTTCCATATAAGAAGATGACTAGAGTATGAAAAATACTAAATAAATATTTCCAATATCATATTTAGTACATTTTGTTTGTTTATTTGAGAGTTATTATTTTTTGTACTTAATTAGTTCCTATTATGTTTTAGGACCTAGTTTCCTTCATAGGTCAAAAAGAGAGAAAATTAGACATAAATAAAAAAGAAAAGTGAATGATTGAAGTTGTCTTTAAGGGACATGACCATGTGTCCACAACCATGTTTATAACCCTAATTTCGAGCTATAAAAGGGTATAATAAGGAAAAAACAAAGGGAGGTCCAAAGCGGTTTGTAAGAGTCTCAAAGGAGGCTTAAGAAAACACATATTAATGGAAAAGAGTAATAGAAAGAAAAAAGAACAGGTGAAGGAACATACTTTGAATAGATATCATAAACCTAAAGTGGATTTCATGAAGATTAAAAGGGATCTCATCATTGCTCTTTTAGTTTTCCATTTTTCCTTTAGTTTTAAAAAAAGAACATGTGAAGGAACATACTTTGAATAGATATCATAAACCTAAAGTGGATTTCATGAAGATTAAAAGGGATCTCATCATTGC
>JANSVA010000218.1:47587676-47605401 GCA_025504915.1 Erythroxylum reticulatum | reverse complement strand
AAATTTAATTCCAATTATTACATAATATAAAATATTCCAAGTACCAAAGAAATATATAATATGGCACAAAATTTTCAAACTTATATTATGTATAAATCAATTATGAATTAAATTATCCATTATAATTGGGCGATACATATCTGTAAACTTAATATAACCTTTGGGGCCCAAAACATCAACATAAATTAGCCCAAAAATTCATTTCTAGTTTGCACGCGCCAACGCCAGGAAGATTGAGGGGTGCGTCTGGCGGGTGCAGTGCACGCACCAGCGTGTCCCCTCATCAGCAGCGTCCGACGTGTGCACTACACGTGCCAGACACTGTTCATCGTCTTCCTTCGCCTCTTCTGTTTTTTTTTTTCATCTCTTCTTTCTTTTCCTACGATGCTTTGGATTTCTATTTCTCTTTATACCACAAAACATCCAAAGCCTTACGAAGAGCATTTCTTGTATTTGATTTCTCTTTATACCAAAAACCATTCCAACCTATTGATCTTTCGATTCTCTCTAAACCATGACTTTCGTTTCTTCCTTTCCACCATTAAAACTGAAAATCATTTTTTCGGATATGCATAGAAAACAGAACAAAAACATTTAAAGCATTATGAAGAGCAAATATTGTTTTCCTAAACCATGAGTTTTGTTTCTGTCATTCATAGGTATTATGTATCAGACAAGCAGTGAGGATGGGTTTGTCAAACCCGTATCCATGATCATATTAACAACCGAAATCAATTTGATCTGCACAACGAAAACTTTATGGTTTTGAGGATTTTTTTTATTTCTCATACAAAACTAACGAAATCATTCATAACATGAGAACATTAACCATGCTTTATACAGAAACATACACGATAAACAATAATCATACAACATCATCATCGCAATTCACGATAGAAATACCGTAGATAACAAATCATGAAATACCACGTTCTGATACCAATTGTAAAACAATTTATCGGATCGATTCGTTTTTCTTTTGCGCGTACCTATATCCATGCTTGTTGTTTCGTTTAAATGTTGATATCGTTGAAAG
Organism: Erythroxylum reticulatum; assembly: GCA_025504915.1. Taxonomy (NCBI): domain Eukaryota; kingdom Viridiplantae; phylum Streptophyta; class Magnoliopsida; order Malpighiales; family Erythroxylaceae; genus Erythroxylum; species Erythroxylum reticulatum. The sequence goes on along the minus strand of JANSVA010000218.1, from coordinate 47,604,365 downwards.
AGTTTTATTTCCTCTCGTCTTCTTTCGTTAATGAATTCTTCAAATGGTTTGGAAAACATAATGATTCTGTAAGTTGTTTCAACTTATATAGTCTCACCAACGGATATGACCTTTGGTAAATAGAAGAGAGAGGAAAATGGTCTTTGACTCATTTGAGATCCAGTCTATAATACCCAATAACCATTATCTTGGGTGCTTTTCTTGGACTTAAATATTTAAGTGACATGAGACATAAAAATAGTCTAACACCAAAATCATACAAATCTCTTATTGTTTGAGGATTAGCTCCAGGATATATTCCTGAAAAATCATAATTATTTTTAAACATAAAAATATTTTTAATAATAGTTATTATATTTAAAATAAAATATTTTTATGTTAATTTTAATAAAAAGAGTTATTGAATCCAAATGAAATTATTTTTAATTTTAATTATAATAAAGGTCTAAATTTTAATTATATAAAAACTAAAAGATTTTTTATAATTTAAAAAAATTCAAAACGTTATTCAAATGTTAGCAATGTACTGCACCAGTACTAAAACCATTATAAATTGTATTTATAATTATGTTTAAAACTCAATTTCTATATCAAATACTTATTAACTATCGTTCATCCTTTAAAATTATTTTTATATTTTTAAATTTAAATTTAATTTAACTTTCATTTGTTCTAATTTATTTGCCGCATCTATATGATATAAATATATAATAATTACATGTAAATTTAATTTAGGTATGATAAAAGAAATATTATAATTATTGAGAATCTACCCTTATTTTAATTTTTTTTGGTTTCACCTTAAATTTTATTAGAAAATTATTTGACTGAACTTTTGTTATTTTAATTTTTTCCTACTTTTATAAAATTAATTTTTAGTTTTTTATATCCTAATTTTATTATTCACTAAATAAAGCTATTCAATATCTTTTATTAGTGAACATTTTGTTAATGTTGAGATATTTAAAGAATTTTACAGGACTTAATAATATATTTATAAAGCCAAGAGTAGATTTATTTTTTCACAATTTTACATAAATACATTTTGGTAAAATCAAGATATGGTATATAATGCATTTGTAAAACTGAGATAAAATTAAATACATATTAAATTAAACTTAATTTATACATTAATTGTTAACTAATTTTCAGTTTATGAAGAAGTATGACAAAATTAATAATACGGAAAGAAGATACAAAGATTATTATATTTCTTTACTTTATATTTGTTGAAAAATAAATTATAAAAATCGATATACAGTATTATTATATTAAACGATGCATTTATAGAATTAAGATGTAGCATGTGTCTTTCATATCTTTTAACCATTCTAAATAAATATAATTTAAAAACAGTGCAGTAAACAGCTCTAATTTTATAATAAATAACTTGTAGAAGGTAATGAAGCAATTTGTTTGATTTTAAATGATGACTTATAATTAATAGATAATGAAGTAATTTGTTTGATTTTAATGATGATTTATTAATTGATAGATGCATAAATATTTACTTACTGTTATATTTCTAACATTTTATTTATCCAAAGAGAAATATTTTTTAATTAAATCCTGCTATATAAAAAGATTATTCATCAATAAATATATGTATTTGATAAATAATATAAAAAATTAAATTAATTATAATTCTATTTATATCTTTAGATATTTATTAAGATTATATGTATATTTAATAATTTAATGAAACCTAATTTATAATACATTTATTATAACTATTATCTCTACATGTAGGTATGAATGAAGCTTTAACTTACAAAATATTAAATATCTATCTAATAAAATTAACAAAAAATATCTCCCAAGTCTACTTAGGATCCAAGCCAAAAACTTGCTTCCTCCTAACTCGTATAATTGCACATGCTATAGGGCATGAATCACTTCTTTGTCACGTTTCCTATTCTTTTTGCGTGTCCAATCTAAAGGATTAACTTGGTTCTGCTATCCGAGTGGACTTTCTATGTGTTAAAAGAAATCGTGAACTTCATCTTCAAAGGTTCATGGAAAAAGCTCATAGTATAAAGCCTCGATAGGATGATTGATATGTGATTCAATTTGTAACATAGAAGCTACACACTTGCACAAACAAAGCACGTGCGCCTCTTTGTTTCTTTTTGTGTATACACGCTAGAGAGCTTTAAATTATAGCTCACAGATTATTAATTTGCAAAAGCTGACTTAAGTTTGTCTACTTGTACCAAAAGTGAAGAATTTCCCTCGCAAGCTTCCACAAGTACCGCAAACCTTTTCTCCATATTGCAGCTTTCAAGGTACAAACATTGTTGCTCCCCATCCAAGTGAGATGTTGATGGCTTGTTATACCCAACAAAATCCAACATCATTCCCTGTCCAGACGAAATAGTTGAATCGAACCTCAGTATAGTGTGTATAGCTTTCTTTTTCTATCTTTATATACGAGCACACAGGCATCTATAGCTAACATGGTGCAGGACAGTTATCATGCAGAATGATTCTCTTTCTTCTCCACCAAACCAATCTTATGTATGTGATCTACCTGGGCAACATGCGTTTATAATCCCAGCTTTTCTAGACAGTTATAGAAATAACTTTAGGACCATAACGTGTGTATTCCAGAGCATTAGCAATGGCATGTTGTTACTTGTATAAATAAATAAAACAGTACAAAACACTTGCTGAAGTGGTAACACACTAAACCACATTTAATCAGCAACTGCAAGGGAAATTACTTAAAGACAGCTAAACAGGAATAATGGCTACCAAGTCTTGAAGAAAAGTACACACCTCGTGTTTTTGCTTCTGGGAATAGTCTCGTAAAAGAGATCTCACAAGCTTATTTCGTAGAGACACCTTATCATTGGGATGGAGCAAGAAAATGAAAGATGATAGGTGATGCAAAACCAGAGCAAAAGCCATTGTTCCTCGCCTTGCAGCTCTATCAAGAGCATCAGAAACCCATGACTTTACATAAGCTTCCAAAATACCTTCATTATCCTGCAATGAAGATCAAATCATTCTTAAAGGAAAAGATCCATCACACTTTAGAAAACCTCAAATAAGGCATTGAACCAATGGTTGAAAGTGACATATGAAAATAATCTGGTCTCGATCAGTGCATGTGGCAAAAGGATGACATATAAACTCAAATTAGAGAAATAAGAATAGATCATTTTGAGCCAGTTCACCTGGCGGAACAGGTGCACGTCTCCCAATCAAGTTTAACCAGGAATAATGATAAAAACAGTTTGGCTTTCAGCTACTTACAGAACCTGACTAATAAGAATGAATAAGCTCTTTTATTTCTATTTTTTATTTCAAATTTCTTAGGTTTTGCCACTTACAACCCAAAGTATGAGCTTCATTTTTTTCACAACTTGAAGTGGAGAAAATTTGCTCTGCACTGCAGAACACACCTCCGCAATAATCTTTCATAAAAAGTTGATAGGGATAATACTAGTACCTCTATAGGTTCAAGATACCCTTCTGCCTCAGAAAAGCATTTCTCTAGTGGAGGCAGAATATCAAGCACACGAGCATTACTTAGGGCATTCCAAGCAGCAAGTCTGACAGCAGTTTCGGTGGCACGGTTTACATAAAGAGCTACTTGACGTCCAAATACTAGATCTCCATAAGATACAGCAGCAAACTGCTCAACAAGAGTTTCAAGAAATGTAGCATAACTCTCATTAATTACTGATTGAAACCTCAGACTCTCCAAAGGAGATTTATTCCCAGTCCCATGCAATATATTTGGGCTTTTGAATCGCTCTTGTTCAAGTTGCTGACCATATAAGTCTTGCAAGGTTTCAAAGTTGTTCCTACTCTTGTCATCCTCAAGCACATCCATTCCAGGGAGTAATATCACAGATAAACAATGCAATTTCCACACCAAATGCACATTGCGAACAGGAGATGGAGAATCGCAGGGTATGAAAGTGGACATGGTTTCCAGTCCAAGAAGGAAAAAAAGTCCACTTTTAGCAACTTCAAGCATATCACTGGGACCCCGCATACCAGTGTTTTTGCTGTTAGAGATGGATGAGATTGGACTGAGAAACCAATGAACAGGAAGTGGCAGTCTCTGGTAAGCCCACTCTACCATCAAAGGAGAGCAGTAATGACCTCGACTTGGAATGCTTGATGCGTCCAAGCTCTCATGTATAGTGTCCAAAGACATACTACCCTTCTTAGAAGCCCTATTTGCATAGGAATTACCATCATCAACCGCTTTTGATTTTGTCTTCATGGACAGCCACCTGATTTTGAAATGAGAAGCTAGTATCTTGCTGAAATGTAAGTAGTCCTCTTTCTTATATTCCCAATGAAATAGTTTCATCCTTTTGTTAAGTTGGAGAAAATGCCGTACACAGAAATCAAAAAACATGAAAACTGGAAGTTGAAGTAAAAGATCAAATGCGTTCTCCACAGTGACTCTATCCCTAGGTCCAGCAGATAAGCATATTTCCAATACTGTGTTAATTTTGTCCACATCAGGCATCATCTTCTCTTGAAATTGTGATTCCCTGGTTGAAACTAAACCAAAAATTTTAAGCATATGGCTCAGCAATCCTGCATCTGTCTGAGCTGATAAAACAGTCATGGACCAGAATCCTCCACCAGCGGCACCCCAACCAAGTCCTAACCCTGGGGCTGGCCCTCCTCTACGAAAGTTCTCAATAGACTGCACCATTTTCCATTCTGATGCTACAGAATTCATGAAAACATCGAGAACAGACAGCCATTCGGCCCTAGAACTATGCAATATGCCATCCAGAAGCACTTTTAGATCTCCTGAGGAATGGCCTCCTTGAGGTGGACCAGGGATCCCACCCCTAACTAATGAAACCAAATAATCAACCTTGGTCACAAGACGAAGCAGCTCATGCAGGCAGCATGCAGAAGCTAATGATGTTTCATATTGACCTTGCTGTCTCAAGTGACACAGCTCGTCCACAAAAGAACCACCTTCAGCAGAATGTTTTCCATGATCTACAAAGCTTAAAAACCCATTTCTGATCATTTCAAGTCCAATCTTAAGGACAAAATCTGACAGCCATGTTACATGCTGGGCACTTCCTTGATGACTTATTGCATCCTCTGGGTTCACTGTTTCAAGGATGGCCAAAAGCATTCGGAAGACAGCTGAATACACCCACAACAAGGAACTTACAAGAAAATCTTGAAAATTAAGGTCCCTAGGAAATTCATTTTTCCATTCAAAAACTTTAGAAATACCAACATCTTTCTTTGAAGCAATCCACCTTACAGCTAAATCAACCATTGGCATAACATAACTCCAAGACCAGTTGTGTTGGAAATCACTGGGAAAATTACTGTTATCATCTTCTTGAGATTCTTGCATGTAGAAGTTAGGAAGTTTTGTAGCCAGTGCCTCCAAAACAAGATAGCACTCCTTTGAGATGGAAGCAAACTCACCAAGAACATTGTTTGCTTCAAGTTTCTCAAAAGTTGGTGGAGTCAGCCATAAGCACAAGGCAGGGAAGATATCAGGGAAGTATGATATGCAGCAACCATAATACATGCAGACCTTCCAAAAACGTAGTTGTTCAACCATCAAAGCTGCTGAAAGTTTACAGTTTTCTTTCCCTAACCTTATCCAGTGGTCAAGGGGATAAGTGCCTTGATACAAATGCCTTGTCATTGCTTGAAAAGATCCATCCTTTATAAATTCAATGCAAATTTTCTTATCAGTTTGGGCCAACACCTGTTCATGTCACCATAGATAATCAATGAAACTTTGAAGAGAACAAGAATTTAAAAAGTCAATAATCTATAGGAACAAGTATCATTGATGATTTCCCAAAAAGACTTGATAAAATTTACCTTCAAAAGTCGTACAGATTTTATTTTCAAGGGATTGATATCATTGCAGTCTTCTGTAAATTGACGAACAATTGCAGGGAGCAACCCTTGGCACTTCATAATTGCATCAGCACAAGTTGGGGAATGCCTAGCTATTGCTATAAGAACAGAGATAATGCACTCTTCCAAAGATGTTGAAGATCCAGCCTGAAATTACAGAGTAAGGCTTGTTCAAGATTAACACGCTCAAAAGCAGAAAGCACATGGGCCAACTTCTTTCAATCATATCATACATAACACTAGTAAAATAGAAAACCAAATTACCATGCACTGGAATGTCTTTTCACAAGGATAGCATCTACAAACATGAGTCAGTTCTTAACAAACCACTATATATTCTTAATTGCGGAAGATGAAAAGATTCCACATTTTAATACGGGAAAGTGTAAAAAAGCCCTTATTTCACACTTTCCATAATTTTCAGCACTTGCACTGGATATCATTAAGCATCTCTTTCAGGCATATTAAGTACGGCAGGTATAAGACTGACATAGTGCTTACCTCCAATAAATACCGCAACCTTGGAAGGATACCCATTCTGACCAAACCTGCAGCAAAATCTTGGCTAGCAACAACAACGTCGTCCTGAATTGTTGGACTTCTTTCTGTCTCATCAGCAATCACATCATCACTGAAAGTCAGGATATTAGATGGTTTTGCACTGTACTTCCAAAAACCACCATGGAGAAAACCTGGATCAATTCCAGTCTTGCTTCTAAATACAGGGGCAGTGAAGATATTCTTCTCGCAAGTTGATATATTCTGGATACAATACAAGATATAACCAGCAAGTCAAGGACAAGTAAGGTTAAGTCAAAAGTAAAAGTTAAAAGTCAGTTGGACAACTTTACCTCAAAGATTTCAAAGAATCTCTCATTAAAATTAAAGCTCAGAGCACACTGGATAACTTTTGCACAAGCTAAAACTACTGAATTGTGGTTATCATCAAGGCACATCCTAAAAATTAAAAAAAAACATTAATTATATTTACGTAGGAACTTGGAGACCAAAGAAACAAAAGATGAGCATCACATAGTAAACAGCTGATCAATTCATGGTTAAAATGAAAGGACAATCAACATTATGAGCATCAAGATACCTCAAGCATAAACCAAGATCAGGTTCAGGGCCAAGTGCAAAAGCCCATATAGCCTCCCAATCAACTGATTTGTCAATTTGAATAGCCTTTTGCATGGTACACCCAACTTGATTTTGGTGAATACCATGCATAGCCTTGTCAAGAACAGAAGCAAGTAAATGCAATGCAAGGGCTCTTTGTCCTGGAATCTGAAAGAAAAAATGAATTGAGCACATACTGTGGAAAAAACATATAGCAAATAGTAAAAACACTTATTATTTTAGCGAAGCAGGAAAGAAAAGTAATTATTTAATTCAAAGTCAAAGGAAGGAGGTAAGAACTGTACTGACCACACTTCTAGTGAGATCTATAGCTTCTTTGATAGTGTAACCAGAAGCACCAGGGTCCCCCTCATTACGTAAAAAATCACGTTCAGCAACACTTCCAGTCTTAAGCCTATCATCAATGGATAAATTACCTTCAACATGAAAAATAGTTACTCTTTTTTATATTGGTGCATATGTCTATTAAATGACACGATTCTTGTAGAAACAAGCACTAATTATCTGAACAGTGGGATGCAGTTGAAATGTGCACAAGAAAACCCAAGTCTTTCACTCAACTTTAGGGGAAATTTTGACAAAAGGACCAAAATGGTAGGAGATATTAGGAGAGAAGAAGGAAGGACTTCTATTCTACCTTGAAATGAAAACAAATTTGTTTCCGACCCAACCATTAGCAAATAAACACAAAATCACACACACATAATTAGAGAGAAGAGAGAATGTGGGGTTTTACAATGTCCAGCAAGTGTATCACAAATTCCTTGTGCTATCAACATTACCTTACACAGCACGTACATAAAAGTTCTTGTTTTGTGATTCAAGAGGAAACATAACCACTGAAATGAGCAATTTATTTGCTCCTCAAATTCACAAAAGATAAATCTGAATTAATTTTAGACATAAAATAATAAAGGTTGGGAAAAGGTTGCCGTAAAAGAAATTAAAATGCAGGCTGCGAAGAACATGGAAACTAGTAACAAGAACAACAACAGTCTATTCTTACCAGGCTTACATTCAGCTGCAATAATATTGCCCTCCAAAGAAAACCTTAATCCCCTAACAGCCTCAACTCTCTCAGTCCAATTATTCCACAAACTGTCCTTGCCTTGAACTGGAGACCGGACAGCTCTATTATCCAGTCCACTTTTCACATCATTTACCGTACCAGTCATTGTGCCAGAAGTAGACTCTTTCTCAAAATCATTGACCCTAAGAATACTAGTCATTTCACCAGTGTTAATCCCATCTGACCTTGAAAGATTTTGCTGCTTTGATTTTTGTCGGCCTCGTTTTGTTAATAACTTCAGCAATGCAGGGTTCAACTTCTCAGCTATCTCAGCTTGTGCTTTTGCAATTTCTTCAGATGACATGCTCTGCAAACGGGCTCGGTTTTCAGCATCAATTTCACTTTCAAGAGACATAAATCGTTGTTCAGTGCCAAAACCATTAAATCTAGAGGCAGAAGCCATATCAGAAGTTCTTTGTTCTTGTTTCTTTCGCATCTCCCACAATTCAGAATCCATTTTGTCCACTTCTTCAAGCACTTCTGAAGCAGCATCTCTTGAGATCTTCTTAGAGGACCACAATTTAGAATCCATTTTGTCCATTTCTTCAGGCACTTCAGAAGCATCAGTGCTTGATATCTTCTTAGAGTTGATATCTTCAGTAATCTCTAATAGCTGACGCGAGTTATCTATTTCCATGTCAACTGTTGACTGTTGAGATTGCACATCAATATCATTCGACACAACCTCCTTTCTTTCAGAGGGTGGTACAACAGAACTTAATGTCGTTTGAACATGATTTGTTGGAGAACAATGATATTGTATGTCTTCCTTCTTCTGTTTATTAATATCCTTAAGATGTAACATATTTTCTTCCCCCTTACAAGTCCTCTCACTTGGAACTAACTCCTTCCATTTGCTTAGGTCCAAACCCTTTTTATGCTTCCTTGGAACTGGGTTTGCAAATACGGATATTTGGTCAAAGTTAGTAGGATCATCATATTCTACGTTATCCCGATCATCCTCATTAGAAGCATCAGCACCCATTCTATTGCTTATTGGATCGCAATGCTGCAAAAATCGAACCCAAAATCATGCAAGTAAGTTCATCAACACATACATTTTACTCTCCAATTACGTATAAAACCAGATGAAGTGTCATCAGTGGGTTCATATCACATCTGTTCTGCGTCAACTTCCCCGGCATAAAGTAACTCTCTTTCATTTATTTTCCTAGCATCGGAACAGCTAACTTAAGGCTCAAACACAGAAAGAGAGATTCTGAATTTCATAGAAGGCCTGAAAGAAAGATGCAAGCTTGAGACTGAAACTAAGGCTTACCGGTCCATGTGATCGGTGGCGAGCAACTGGAAAAGGTAAAACAGAGAGTTTAGGCGGTGGAGTAGGGTTTGAAGGTTTCTTTTGGAGGTCATCCGATATGCCCTTTTCAAGGATTCTACCAATCAGAAGTGCAGCATTGTCTGTGTACATTCCCACATGGTTTGCTACAAAAACCCTCTGCTGTGAAGAGGGAGATTTAGAATTGTTTCTTTCAGGGCTGCCCATCTCCTTCTTCTTCAACTTCTTCTCCTTAATACCCTGCTTTTCCATGCAATTTACTGCTAACCAAGTAAGAGACTTCGCAAGAGAAAAGCACACGTCCTCAAGTTGAACCAAAACTTTTATCCTTTTCTTCTTCAACCTAATTTGAGAAATGAGATGGCAAGAAGATGGAATATACAACAAGTCATATGACAAAGAGATGGTTCAAAATGATGAATCAAAGCAATGCTAATTTTTAACTCAATACATTGGAAACCACTTGAGTTGATGGAATATACAACAAGACAAATGCAAGCGTGTCCTATTTGTCTTTGAAATTTAAATGATTAACTAATACAAATATCATTACCCCACATTTCTAAGGAAGGATCAATGATTCCATTTAGCGGAATTGCAAGAATTAAGAGGAAACAGAACATGTGTACATAAACATACAGCATATTAAGAACAAAATTAAAAGGCATGCAAGGATTCTACTGGATGGATAGCCACCCACGGAAAAAAAAAAAAGAAGAAATTTTTAGGGGATAATGGAAGTGGAGCCTAATAAAGTTAACAAATGGAGGATGTTTTTCATTTTAAAAGGATAGGCTCCAATTTAGTCAATCTTGTTTCCAAATATTAAGATTAAACTAAGTGGAGGTTTAGGTGTTTTAAATTTGAGATAAGGGCTACTTTACCTCCACAAGTACTCGAGATTAAGAATAATTCACAGATATTTGAAAGTTAGCAATATATTGCTTTATGAAAACATGAACCCCAAATGCTACAACATCATGCCTTATTGCCATATACTTAGAATGTAGGTATATGTGGAGCTCATATACTAATCACTTACAATACATGTTGCTATCAATGCAGTGGTTATAAGCCTTCTGAGTATGTGGAAGGCATCTTTTCTACAAAATCTAATGTCTTTAGTTTCGGTGTGTTAGTGCTGGAAATTGTGAATGGTGGAAAAAACCATGGAATTTTTGTTTTGAATTTCAAAATAAAATTAAGTCTTCAAAAAAAAAATCAATATAACCCAAACTCTGAAGCACTTTCCCCCAGTCTGTACCATTGTTTTTTAACACAATTAGCTTCAACTTGATCTTATTTTAGAGAAATATGGTCAAGATTTGAAAACATAAAGCCTCGATAGCAGTTATTAGATACCAATTCTTTTCTAAAACACGTTACTAGATACCAATTCGTGTCTGAGATGTTTATTGATTGCAACTCAGTTAATACAAACGTAATTGTCAATTCTAATGGGGTATTGTGTCAAACACTTAACGTGCACACATGTTCAATTCGTCAGTCAGAGCACAACCAGAACTCCACAATCCTCTCCAAACAAGCATAAGTGTTCAATTGTTCTTGAATATGAATAATACGACAAAACCAAATTTGAGCAGAGAGAGAACCTTAATACGTTATAAGATGACCGGTGGTGCGCGGCGAAGGGGCAGGGGCAGTTGATGCAGCTGTCGAATGGTGGCGCGGCGACGAGGCAGGTGATGGCCACTGGTATCGCGTTAGTGAGAGAGACAGAGACGAAGCGGTGAGGTGAGGTGACTGACGTGCGTGAAAGTGAGAGTCTGAGACTGAGAGAGAGTTGAGACGTGCGGCTGCGTGACGGCGCGAGAGAGTTGAAAGGGAGGGACGGCTAAGGAAGGAAATAATAATAAGGCAAAACGATCAGTTGAAAGTATACTTTTGAGATTTGTACCACACCGGTTGGTACGGAAAATATCGGCTGATTCTAGAAAATTTTAAAAATTTGAGAACTTGTTTACAAATTTGAAAAGTTTTTAACCTAAGCCTAACCCCCCTTGACTATTGCTTCTCTCTCAAGTCTCATCCTCTTTCGCTCTCACCTCTCTCGCAATCTTCTCTCGTTGTCGTTTGGGTTGTCTCATCACCAACGCCTCTTCCTCTCTTCTCTGGTTGTCTCCTCCGCCCCTCCTTAGTACTTGTATCACTCTCCTCCTTGCCTCATCCTCGTCGAAGTTGCGATTTGCGTTTGTGTTTGGCATCCCCCAAAGATCCACCGCACCATCGCACCACTGAGTCACCGACCCCCTAATGTGTCTATGAAGGCGAACAACCCGAAAACCCAAAGCTACAACTCCAAGAGCAAAGACCTAATGGTTTCAAAAAAATTTTAGGGTCTATTGATTATGTTTCTGTTGATCTGTTCTCTTCTCTATTGTTTAGTGTTTTAAAAAATTACTGGTAAACCGTAAACCTAAATTACAAATTTTTTTTGTTGCAGATTGGATTAGATTGGATTTGTGTAATTGTATTGATGAATTGGGAAGTTGGCTTGGCTGTCGGTGGGTGGAGGTTGAAGTTATTGTCACGGTTTTGAATTATGATTGATTTGTTTTGGAAGGAAATTGCTTACGGTGGATTTGTGTGTATGTGAAGTAAATTGATTTGAATTTGATTTTGGAATAGAATTGTTGAAGTTGAATTTGTTGGATTGAATATCATGGGATTTTGTTATTTTGTTATGAATTTCTGATATGAAAATTAAAATTAGAATTGAAAATAGAATTGTAAAATAGGATTAGTATGTAATTAATTAATTATGAATTATGCATTGTTAAAATTGAAAGTTGATAATTAACATTTAAACCTAGATGTAAAATTAATAATCAAATGTGAAATTGATAATCAAATGTAAAATTGATAATTAAATGTGAAATTGTAAAATTGATAATCAAATTTTGTAAAATTGTAAAAACTTAAATCATTAATTGATACATTGTTAATATTAGTGAAATGGTAATTTATTTTTAATATTTGGTATTGAATTTACTCATGTAGGAGAAAAAATTGGTTTAGTATAAAGAAGTGATGTAATGAATGTATCTGAAAAAAACTTTTTGTTGTCAAATTGTGAATATGTTTTAGACTTGTAGATTCCAATCATTTATACTTACATTTATTAATGTCAATTAAAAATTGTAAAAGCGACATATATATTTAAAAACGAAATATGAAATGGTATATATAAGATTATGGTTTGTTAGAAATGAAAAGAAGATTCAAAGGTTTAAATAAGGAAAAAAATTTCTAAAAAAGTTCTATCCTTCAACTTGATCTCATGTTATGAATAAATCTTTCAACTTGATGATCTTGTTATGAATATATGTGTATGAACAATTGTATAAGATATATCATGCATTATTTGCCAATTATGTAAATCATATCATACCCTTCAACTTGTTCCTCATTTTTCAAACTTTGAATTGAAATTGTTGGAAATGGAATTGAAAATTGTTTGAAATTGTTGGAAATTCAATTGGAATTGTGAATGGAAATGGAAATGAAATTATAATTGATTTGTGATTGTTGGAATTAGAAATGGAAATGAAATTATGATTGTTTTTTATTGTTGAAATTAGAAATTGAAGGAAATGGAAATGGAATTATGATTATTTTGTGATTGTTGGAATTGAAAATTGTTGTGGATGGAAATGGAAATGGAATTATGATTACTTTGTGATTGTTGTAATTTGGAATTGTTGTAAATGGAAATGGAATTATAATTGTTTTGTGATTATTGGAATTAGAAATTGTTGAAAATGGAAATGAAATTATGATTGTTTTGTGATTGTTAGAATTGGAAATTGTTGTAAATGGAAGAAAATGGAAATAAAATTATGATTGCTTTGTGATTGTTAGAAACTTAGAATTGGAAATTATTGTAAATGGAAATGGAATTATGATTGTTTTGTAATTGTTGGAATTAGAAATTGTTGAAAATGGAAGGAAATGGAAATAAAATTATGATTGTTTTGTGATTGTTAGAATTGGAAATTGTTGTAAATAGAAGGAAATGGAAATGTAATTATGATTAATTTGTGATTGTTGTAATTTGGAATTGATGTAAATGGAAATGGAATTATAATTATTTTGTAATTGTTAGAATTAGAAATTGTTGAAAATGGAAGGAAATGGAAATGAAATTATGATTGTTTTGTGATTGTTAGAATTGGAAATTATTGTAAATGAACGGAAATGGAAATAAAATTATGATTGTTTTGTGATTGATAGAAACTTAGAATTAGAAATTGTTGGAAATGGAAATGGAATTATGATTGTTTTGTGATTGTTGGGAATGGAAATTGTTGGTTATTGTTGGAATGGAAATGGAATTATGATTGTTTTGTGATTGTTGGGATTGGAAATTGTTGGTTATTGTTGGAATGGAAATAGAATTATGAATGTTTTGTGATTGTTGGAAGTGGAAATTGTTGTAAATGGAAGGAAATGGAAATAAAATTATGATTGTTTTGTGATTGTTAGAATTGGAAATTATTGTAAATGGAAATAGAATTATGATTGGTTTGTGATTGTTGGGATTGGAAATTGTTGAATATTGTTGGAATGGAAATGGAATTATGAATGTTTTTTGATTGTTGGAATTAGAAATTGTTAGAAATTGTTAGGAATGGAAAAACAATATTGAATGTTTTGTGATTGTTGGAATTGGAAATTGTTGGAAACTGTCAGGAATGGAAAAACAATAATGAATATTTTGTGATTGTTAGAATTGGAAATTGTTGAAAAGATTGTTTTGTAATTGTTGAAATTGCAAATTGTTGGAGTATTTTTTGTGTTACTTATTATATATGTTAAATGTTTTGAATTGTTAGCTTTTGATTTATATAGAAGGAGTTATATTATATAAGATGGATATGCATATTGTCATTGTGTACTAAAATTTTGTATATTTATTTTTGTGTATAGATAAATGGAAGGAAGTTCAAATACTCCTGATCAACCTACTTCAGGAAGATACAATGATCCAACTTGGGCTCACGCTAGTATGGTTCCCGGTCAAAAGAATCATACCATTTGCTTGTTTTGTAACAAGCATTTGAAAGGTGGAGGAATTACATAATTGAAAAGGCATTTAGCTGGGGTTAAAGTTGATGTGGAAGCATGTAAAAAAGTAAGTCATGATGTGAAGTGACAGATGAAAACATTGCTTGATGAACATCAATTTGAGAAAGATAGAAGGGAAATATTGAATTTTGAAATTGGTAGTAGAAGTTCATTTTCTGATTTTTGTGGTGATTATGGAAATGTTGAAGTTGGAAGTGTTAATGGTACTGGTAGTGTTCTATCTTAGGATCATGAAGAATTTGATGTGAGGAAGAGAAGAAAGCAGGTGACTAGTTTCTTTGCACCACGAACAACTCCTGGAGCTCAACCTTCAATTCGTAGTGCAATACAATCAAGAGATGTGACTCACAATGTCGATATGACAGTAGCTAGATGGTGGTATGATACAGGTTTGTCATTCAATGCTTCTTAGTCTTATTATTATCAACCTATGATAGATGCAATAGCCTCTTATGGTCCAAGATACAAAGGGTCATCGATTGATGACTTAAGAGATAAACTTTTGAGTTGTGCTATTTCTGAAATTAGAAATTATTTGGCTGAAAGAAGAGTGAGTTGGGGTAATTATGGATGTTCAATTATGTGTGATGGTTGGACAAATAGGAGACAAGAACCTATTATAATTTTTTTGGTTTATTCTTCAAATGACTCTATATTTTTGAAATCTATTGATGTATCTTGTCCTATTAGAAATGCTGAGACTTTGTTTGGGATATTTGATGAAGATGTGAATGAAGTAGGGCCAGATAACATTGTTCAGTTTATTACTGACAATGATTCCGCTTATAAAGCGGCAGGGAAAAGGTTGTAGAATACCTATAATTTATTTTTTTAGACTCCTTATATTGCACATTGTATTGACTTAATACTAGAGAATATAGTGGATCTTAGGTATTTTCTTGTTATTGATGAGACTATGCAGAAGGCTTAAAAGGTGACAAATTTTATTTGTAATTGTGCATGGGTTTTGAATTTGATGAGAAGGGAATTTACCAATGGTAGAAATTTATGTCACCCTACTGTGACAAGATTTGCAACAAATTTTTTATCACTTCAGTCTTTTATTTCAATGAAGAAGGAGTTAATGCAAATGTTTACAAGTGATAAGTAGGTTGCATCTTAGCATGCTAGGTCTAATACTAGAGTGGAGGTTTGTAGCATTATACTGGAAGATAGAGAATTATGGTCGCATTGCCAATTTGTTATCCGAGTTTGTGAGCCTTTGCTTAGGGTGCTTCGGTTGGCTAATAGTGAAGAAAAGCCAACAGTGAGTTATATTTTTGTTGTTATGGAGAGAGCGACGGAAGCAATCAAAGCCAATCTGAAAAATAAGTCTTCTTTATGCATACCATATCTCTTAATCATTAATGAGAGAAGGGAAAGACAACTTTCTTCTTCATTATTTGCAACTAGGGCATTTTTGATTCCTAGTATGTATTTTAGACTGGATCTTACAAAGCAAGCTGAAGTTAATAGAGGAATGCTTTTCACAATTACAACAATTATTCCTCATGACGTGATGCAAGATCTTTTAAGCTCACAAATGGAACTTTATAAGTTGTCTTATAGGGATTTTGGAGAAACTGATTGATATTCGATAAAAAGGAAAACTTTCTGCAGGTATTACTTATTTCCTATTTTTTATTTTTCTAAAATTAATTATTACTTTATTTTGTTTATAACACTACTTTTGTTATCTTATAACTTGCAGTTTCTTGGTGGGATCAATTCGGAATTAGTGTTCCAGAATTGAAAAGGTTTGCGATTCGGATTTTAAGTCAATATGTGAATGCAACTGGGTGTGAACGAACTAGAGCACATTTGAATTTATCTACTCAAAGAAAAGGAATAGATTGGAGCATAAGAAGTTGAATGACTTGGTTTTTGTTCGTTACAATTTAAAGCTTTGAGAAATATATGTTATTTTCATTATTATCATTATTAATTTCGATATAATTTTATGATAATTAAATTTAATTGTTTACTAGGAGTCTTAATAACACAAGTAGTTCAACTGGTCCAATTTCCATTGATAATATTGATGTTTTGGCGAATTGGGTTTCTGAAGAACCCAATTTAGTTAATATGAATGATTTAAATTTGGAAGATAATTTTAGATAGGAAAGCATTGACATGTCATTTGGTGCATTAAATTTGAATGATAATGATGATGAAGCTCCTCTCAATGATGAGGATT
>JANSVA010000218.1:47558989-47578138 GCA_025504915.1 Erythroxylum reticulatum | reverse complement strand
GAGAGGATCCGCTCCACTAAAGGAAGACAATCTGCGTGCCGCAATCGTGTAGTGATAAGCGGAACACCCAAGTAACGGATCGGGAGGGAACCAATCTGAATCCCGAGGACACTCTGTAAAGAGGACACCTCCTCCTCGGGGATCCCTGATATCCAATCCTAATAAATATCAAATCCTAAAAAACAGAACTCTTTTAAGCCATTAAATTAGGAAACTAATGTTGGTTACAAACGAACTCTTATTTGGACCTATTCCTACGAAAACAAAACTCTAACAGATGAGATAGCTCTTCATGTGAGAATTGGTCTTCAAGCTGAAACGACATATCAACATTTTACTACTACTAAATGATAATGTTAAGCATTGAGAAGTTTTGTAATGTGTATATGTATAGCATTAAATATAATTTTATACCTAGAATGCATGTACAAGAATTTGGTTTTTATATGTGTTGATAGTTCTAGGTTCTGTATAGGAGGTGTTACAAAATCAATATACCCCATACGATAACAATTAAAATTACTAATATTATTTTACTAGTGAGCATAATGTCATCTCTCGATAAAATTAAGAGCATATCATTTCAACTTCTGTTACATTATTGAAACAGTAACAATCAATATTCTAGAATTCATTAATTAATAACATTTTTACACTCTTTTTCATGTAAAGTATATACTATGTGCACGATCAATAAAAGTCATATATATTTTATTTCTACCTATATTTCTCTTAATTCTATTATCATATCATCATAAGTAAGATAATAAAAAACAAGTTAGAAGAACATATATAAATGTCAACTTCTATTTTAAAAAAAGGCAAGTATTAAATTCCTAAAAGAGTAGAAACTAAAAACTAAGTAATAGCTATTAGTACTATAAAAGTTACAAGTTAGCTAAGGACTATGCACGAAAGAAACCTAAAATACCTTGGCGGGACCTTAGATGTTAAGCTGTTTTAGATAGAAAAACAAATCCTTTAATATGTAGTTGATGCTGCTGAGTTTCTTTTATTATTTAGTTAGAGCAAATGGGCCATTGCATTGTTATTCTTAGACCTTATAAGTAGCATATAATCATCATTATCATACCCCGATGTCCTGTAGTAAAGCGGGATCTGGGAGGTCTTATAAGCAGCATATCTTTAAAATAAAAGCGTTTGTTTGACCTGCTTCTTACTCTGTGAAAGCCAATTATGTTGTTCTGTACTTATTACTCCTATACAATTCACATAATTTCTTTAATACGTATTTGGGAATTATAGTAGCATTGTTCATAATCATATTTTATCACATTTGCTAAAAAAACAACTAAAATGTGGAATAATTCTCCTAAACAACACTTATTCTTCTAAAAATACAACTATGATCAGTTATCAAAGTACATTGAGAACAAAGAATCTAGTCGAGGAAAAATCAATGTGAATATTAAATCATAGAATTGTTTATTCATACTAATACTTAATAGATAATGGTACAAGTATCAACCACATAACCAAATAGTTCAGCTCCTTTTTAACACTTTAGCAACAAGAAAAATTTGAAGCTATTAACTTTGAAATTTTAAAGCAAATTGAAGTAGGTACTCATCTTAGGAATGATTTAAATAAATATTAGTCTCAAACCTAGAAAATAGATGTGAAAGGAGCGAATAGTGAGCGCGAAGGCAATGATCTCTAGATCTTTGAAGATTCAAGGTTGAGCGATCTTCTCCATGGCTTCACCTCTTCACCCATCCCTTCTTTCCTGTTCCCCTTTCTTTACACTTGTTTCGCAGCCTCCCCTCAACCCAAATGCCGAAACCAAATCCCTAACTCAAAACCAAAACTCTGACCCCAATCTTCCCTTGGCTCACAACCCAGTCCTAAAAACCCCTTCCAATCCAGATCCACCCGTAACAACAACCCTAGAAGTTGAACCAAAATCTAAGACCGATTCAATTAACCCAGCAACACAGGGGTTTGTAAAATCATGGAAAGTGGTAGTAGCGAATGGGGCATAAACTTTGACAGAAACTTCACTAAGCTACTTCCCACCGGAGACAAAGGATGATCAAATTTATGTTATACCCCCTCTGGAACTAGCGTAACAAGGAGCTTGAAATTTTTGGTTAGCACCGATTGGGTTCTTCCTCAGTAAGAGACCTTCCTTCCCAGTTGTGCAACGTGCCTTAAATAAATCTTGGTCTGAGTTTAGATTGAAAGAAATTCTAATTACCACTTCAAATAATTTTCTGTTTAGGTTTAAATCTGAAGTAGGAATCATGTCGGTTCTGGAAAAGGGCCTTTGGCATATCCAAGGTCAACCCTTATTTATGAAGAAATGGAGTTTGAATGGAGGGGAACAGGAGGTTGGACGGAGGGCTCCGGTGTGGGCAAAATTCTTTAATATCCCTGTTGAGTACTGGACCACCAAAGGGCTTGGTCGAATAGCAAATGCAGTAGGAAACCCATTCCTAATGGATTCACCTACTGCTCAGATGGCACGAATAGTTTATGCTAGGATATGTGTTGAAATGGACTTATAAACCAATTGGCCTACAACATTCCAATTAGTAACATATACTGAGGCTGGGAAGATATCATTTAAAGAAGTTAGTATCGAATATGAATAGAGGTCTGTACTGGTTACTCAAACCAAAGAATGGGCACCAACAGGGAGAGTTTTCAAAACTGGAGAATATCATAAATTGGCATAAGGAAAAGAGGTACAAAATTTTAACCATGAGCAACACGGAGGGGAGTTACCTTCCATAAGCCAACCCACATAGCAGGAAAAGGAGACTTTTGTCCCTGAAAACCAGTGCAAAGGTTTAGGTCCACTGCTGATGGAACATATTTATGGAATGAACCAATTGATTGAACAATTATCAAATGCTAATGGGAGTCCAGATATACATGGCAAGGCACAGATAAACTAAGAAGTTCCAGCTGGAAACTTTGAGGATCTGCAAGTCAATTCCATAAGTCAAGTAGGTATCAACTCTCCCCCTCCTGTATCTGAATTGATTCCTGAAAGTCCTAGAAATGAAGGGGGTAGAGGGGGGTTTTACTGTGAGAAAAGGTAGGAAATCTAGGAAAAAGCAAAAGTAGGTGTTTCTTCTAGTTTTGGATTATGGATTTAGTCTTTTGGAATATTAGGGGCTTAATAACCCTAAAAAACAATTAGCTGTACATGCTTGGCTTAAGAGAGTGTCAGTTCATTTTGTGTGTTTACTAGAATCTAGGATTAGGTGCCCCCTTTATTTGAATAAGGTTTGCTCCTCAATTCTTCCTAGGTGGCCTTTTTATAGCAATATAGATAATGCCTTTAATGCCAAAATAGTGCTAGCTTGGGATCTGAATAGCTACCATTGCCACATCCTGAATTCGACAGATCAGTTAGTGCATGTAGAGTTATCTCCTAGAAACAACTCCCCCTTTCCTAGTGACTTATGATTATGGATCCAACAACTTAAACCATAGGAAGTTCCTCTGGAGTGACTTGTCAAACTTTAGCCCATCCATATCCTCCATGCCTTGGATAATTACAAGGGACTTTAATGCCATCTTACAGCCTCATGAGGCTGAACCTAGTAGTCACTCAGCTGTCCAAAGTATGACTGAATTTAAACATTGGGTTGATGGTCATGCACTTTACAACCTTAACTCTAGTGGTCCTTGCTTCATGTGGAACAATAAACAAAGTGGGGATAATTATGTTGCCAGAAAGCTAGATAGGTCTCTCATTAATTCTGCTTGGAACTCCAATTTTCCTTGAGCTTATAATGTCATTCATTATCCAAACATTTCAGATCATTCTCCTCTAGAGGTCAAATTTGGTTTCCCTATTTAGAGAACAACATCTCCTTTTAGGTTCTCTAACTTTCTTTCCTCTCAACCTAATTTTCTGCAACTAGTGGGGGAAGCTTGGTCATCCCATATAAGCGGATCTCCCATGTTTTGTGTAGTGTCCAAACTTAATACGATAAAAAGAGCACTCAAAGCTCTTAACTCAGGACAAGTGGGATATGTCACTGAGAGAGTCAAGAATTGTTAAGATTCTCTTCATATCATTCAAGATAAATTGAGGCATGTACCTTGGTCAAATAAGTTAATTGCTTAAGAATTAGATGCCATCAATGATCTTATTAGGG
Source organism: Erythroxylum reticulatum (assembly GCA_025504915.1). Taxonomy (NCBI): domain Eukaryota; kingdom Viridiplantae; phylum Streptophyta; class Magnoliopsida; order Malpighiales; family Erythroxylaceae; genus Erythroxylum; species Erythroxylum reticulatum. Next base: position 47,574,002 of record JANSVA010000218.1, on the reverse strand, counting down.
CCTTAGATGATCAAAAGTCATCCCTTAAACAGGCCTCCAGGATTAAGTGGTTAAGGGAAGGGGATAGGAACACTAGGTTTTTCATAACTCCTTAATAGCCAACAGAAACAAAAACACTATCAATTCTTTAGAAGTAGGTAATAGGAGAAGGATAGTTAGCCTTGAAGAGATTCAAGAACAATTTGTTGACTTCTTTCAATGTTCCATTGGTAGTAGGAAACCCCTTCTTTCTTTCAAGGAATTTGTGGAGTCCCTTTTTCCTCAAGCCATATCTGAAAGCATCTATACTCCCTTCATAGCTGAAGTTTCAAGTCAAGAAATTAGAGAGGTTTTTAACTCATTCAATTTGAATAAGGCACCTGGCCTAGACGGGTTCAATGGTTTTTTTCTTTAAACAAACTTGGCACATTATTGGGGAGGATATTACTAGGGCTATCCAAGATTTTTTTCAACATGGGAAACTTCTTAAAGAGCTTAATTCTACCTTTATTACTTTAATTTTAAAAAAACTCACCCATCCTCAGTGGTAGATTATCGACCTATCTCCGGTTGTAACATGATGTATAAAGTGATAGCTAAGATCATAGCCAATCGAATTAGAGTAATTCTCCCCCACATTATTAGGCCTAACTAAAGCACTTTCATAAAAGATAGGAGAATTGGTGATAACATCTTGCTTGCCCAAGAAATTTTCAAAAACTACCACCTTTCTAATAATCAAAAGAGATGTGCTTTTAAGATCGACCTCCAAAAATCCTATGACTCCATCCATTGGGATTTCCTCTTTAATTATTTAGAAGCTCTAGGCCTTCCTCCTAATTTCATACCTTAGATCCAAAAGTGTATTTCTTCCCCTTTATACTCCATTTTGATCAATGGATCTCCAACTAAGTTTTTCAAAGGAAAATCTAGGCTTAGACAAGGAGACCCTTTATCCCTTTTCCTATTTATTATTTGTATGGAAGTTTTTTCTAGGAGCTTGAATGATTGCATAGTTAGAAACCCTTCCTTTAAGTATCATTGGCGATGTAAATCTCCTAATCTCACCCATCTTCTGTTTGCAGATGACCTCTTGAAGTTCTGTCATGTTGACTTCAACTCAGCTCAACTCTTGATAAATTGTCTAAATTCCTTCTCCCGCTTGTCAGGAATGGATATGAATCCTTCCAAAAGTTAGTTCTTCCTTTCTCATGATATGGAGCACTTGACAAACCAATTGGCACAAATGTATGGCCTTAGCAAAGGCTCCCTACCTATTAAGTATCTAAGAATTCCCCTCATTACAGGTAGGATATCAAGGAGAGAATGCTTACCCTAATTGAATAAGATTAATGTGAGGGTAAATAAATGGACCCACAAAAACCTCTCCTATGCGGGTAGACTTCAACTAGTGAGTTCCTTCCTTTCTTCATTCTAGTGTATTGGTCCTCTCACTTTATTCTCCCTCTTCTATCCTCAAAGAGCTAGAAGCTAAACTCAGGAACTTTTTATAGGCCGGGAGGGTAGATAGTCACCATCAATCCAAAATTAAATGGAGTAACCTTATAAAACCAAAAAAGAAGGGGGTGAGGGATTAAACATTTGCCAACATGGAAAATTGTTTTGTTAGGAAAGAGGATTTGTTATCTATTCTATGATCGTGAGGCCATGTGGGTTAAATAGGTGTATACGATCATTTTGAGACGAAATATTTTTTGGAATGCTCAACCTACCAATAATAGCTCCTGGAGTTGGAGGAAACTCTTGAGTGTGAGGGACAAATTAGGGAATCAATTCAGATTTAGGATAGGTAATGGGCAGTCCACTCTCTTATGATAGGATCCTTGGCATCCGAGGGGAATCCTAAGTAATTTCTTATCTAGGTGATAAGTAATTTCTTATCACCTAGATAGATAAATGGATCGGGGTTACCTATGACAGCAAAGGTTTCTGATATAATTAGTAATAATGTCTGGAGGTGGCGGGAATTTCCTATAGAGCTTATTGATGAATTTGACCCTATTCAATACCAACTAAATAGTTCTCCGGATCACTTGGAATGGCTACCTAGTTCTTCAAAAATTTAGACCAATGTTTCAACCTATAATCTCTTGAGACCCTCATCCCAACAAGTACCTTGGTACTCCCTGGTTTGGTTCAAACAAAACAGCCCAAGTTGTTCATTCACTCTTTGGTTAGCTGTCCTAAAAAAACTTCAAAAAAGGGATAAACTTCACTTTCTATATACCCCCAACCATTGTTCCCTTTGTATTTCGGACATGGAATCCAATGAACATCTGTTTTTTCATTGTCCTTTCTCAAAATCTATTTGGACCCATTGCCTCACCCACTTCCAAATCAACATTCCCATCTACTCAAGCCTTCCTTTTATCCTATATTGGTTTCACCAAGCTCCTCATTGGAGTTCCATCTTCCCTATTCTTTTGTCCACTACGGTCTACCACATTTGGATTGAAAGGAACTCAAGAGCTTTCAGGGATGTAGCTGTGGAGGTGGAGAGCTTAGAAGCCAGGATAATCTTCCAAGTTCTGGAGCTTCTCAGCTTAAACACTTCGAGAGGTAATTAGATCTTTTTATACACTAACATTGTCATGCAGCTAGAGAGACAAATCCAATTCTTTCAATGCACTAAATTGCCTTCCTTCTCACGGTAGTTTAAGGGGCGCATCGAACTTTTCACCTACAATTCAGTTCCAATGCCTCAAGAAAGATGAGTCAACAGGGGGAGAACCATTTCCTACGGATGATATAGCTTGCAAGGTATGCGAACGAAGGTATCTATGATAGTGGACAAGGAAAATAGTAGAACTTTCTTACATCCTCATTTTTTTTAGTTTTGGTGATTACGACTTTGGTATTTTGAATTTGGATTATGTTTGTTGGTCTTTTTGTGTTGATGGCTTGTTGATGGTGCACTTGGGTTCTTGGGTAGTAAAAGCTAGCTTTCTACAACTTCTTGGTAGGAAGTTTGGGGAGGAGAGTAGTTGGTAGTGTTGTTACAAGGTTTGAGCTAAGTTCCTTATGAATTTGTCTTGACTTGTTCCTTTGGTAGCTAAGGGATTTTTGTTTACCAAATCTCTTGTTTTGTACATAACCTCTTCTTATTTTTTATAAAATTTTATTGAATTACCAAAAAAAACAAAATATTGATAAATACTTAATACCTAAATCTTTATTCTTTGCATCATACCTAAATGATAAGTTATGATAAGGTTTGAGAAGAAATTAGATCAAATTTAAGTAAGTTCATATAAAATTAAAAACATCTTATATTAATTTAAAATTTTAAGACCATATTTTTATTTATAATTAATTTTATCATTATATCTGTTTCTAATATAACAATATTCTACTTATGAATTTACAAAATAATATAAATACTAAATAATTTAAGATTATTTGAATCAAAATGTCTGTGCAACAATATAGATGAAAAATCTTTTTGAATATTTCTTTCTATGCAACTCATTCTTCCTTTTCCTTAGTCTATTCAAAATGCTTACTTTGTAAAGATTTGTAGCCGTGGAATGTTTAAAAAGTAGTAGGGTCTTGGCGTAAAAAAATCTACTTCAATAAAGTTTACTGTTTTGAAGATATATATTTAAAAAGTAGTAGGGTCTTGGCCTAAAAAAATATACTTCAATAATGTTTATTGTTTTGAGTCAAGTTTTCTTAGTATCATCCAACTTGGTGATGGTTGAGGTGCATATTATCCAAGCAATTACAAGGATGTGGGGCAATGTAGAAAACTTTCACGAACTTTTGGACTTGTAAAGAAGAGGGCTCCACACATTCAACTTGTTAATATCTTCTATTTCTCTTAATATAGAAATGGAACTATGTCACTGACAGTCTACCGTTGCCTACATATAAAATGGTGTGTTTATCTAGGCTGAGATGGCACAAACGGTATCCAAAAACTAATAGGACTTAGAGAAGCGAGAAATGGCAGAAGCAGAAAATGAACTTTATTAAGTGGAAGAAGCAGAGGAAGAGGCAGCGGCAGTTGAAGTACGGAAATATATAGTCGGATTTAGCAACATCGCTGCGGTGAAGTGTGCAATAGAGCTTGGAATAGCTGATTCCATCCAAAACCACCAGGGTATAACACTGTCAGAGCTAGCTTCCAATCTCAAATGTTCTCCAACATCTCTTCATCGAATCATGAGGTTCCTGGTTCATTTCAGGATATTCAAAGAGCAACCCACCACTGGAGATAAGATAGGATATGTACAAACACCACTTTCTCGTCGTTTGCTTACAGGAGGAGAAAATAGCATGGCCCCCCTTCATTTTGTTTGAAAGGAGCCCCGTAATGCTATCAGCTTGGCATGGTCTAAGCGCCTCTGTTTGGGCTGACGGGAACCTACCATTTGAGGCGGCTCATGGACAAGATTTGTGGAAGTTTGTAGTCGAAAATCCAGGTCACAGCAAGCTATTGGACGAATCAATGGGCTGTGGTGCTAGAGTGGCTGTGCCTGCAATAATCGAGGGTTGTCCACAGACATTTCATGGGCTCAAGACATTGGTTGATGTTGGTGGGGGGAATGGGACAGCTTTGCACATGTTGATTAAAGCTTATCCTTGGATACACGGCATTAACTTCGATCTTCCTCATGTTGTGTCGGAGGCGACAGAGAGGGATGGTCTAAACCACACTGGTGGTGACATATTTCATAGTGTTCCAAAGGCTGATGCAGCTTTTCTCATGGTCATTTATCAAAAATTTTCCTCTTTAACTATAGCTAATAGAACCAGCTTTAAATTTCTAACAAGGTTTAGTATTGAAAGAAACAAATGTAGATCGCTATATTCACTCTCAAATTTACACTTGTTATCGTTTTCTCTCGTCCCTGGAGCTTTTTGATGGTTTTTCTGAGATAGCTTGTTGGTTGACAAAAGTTAGCTAGATCTTCTCCTCAGATTCTTTGTTTAATTTCTCACTCGGCTTGAGTCCAACTGACGTTAGTTAGTTATGGTGTTGCAGTGGGTTTTACATGACTGGAATGATGAAGAGTGTATTCAGATACTGAAGAACTGTAGGGAGGCTATACCAAAGGACACCGGGAAAGTTATAATAGTTGAAGCCGTAATTGGAGAAGACAGAAACGACAAGTTAGAGTACGTGAGGTTGATGTTAGACATGGTGATGATGGCTCATACCAGCTCAGGTAAAGAGAGGACTTCCAAGGAATGGGAATTTGTTCTTCGAGAGGCTGGTTTTAGCCGTCATATCATTAAACCGATTCGTGCAGTTCAATCTATTATTGAAGCATTTCCTTGATCACAGGCAGGATTGAGAAACTCGACACCGCTATTCTTGAAGAACATGAATTCGGGCATCCTTTCGCACTATTACTATGTCTTCGCCATATAAAAGAATTATGCTATGAATGGATGAAATATAACTGTTAAAGTAATAATAGCATGGCATTTCGATTCCTGGCATGACTTTTTAGTTTTTGTAGTAGTAATCATTTTTAAGTTGTCAAATAAAGCCAGTAATAGCATGTGATATGATAAACGACAAAAGTTTCTTAGACAATAGAAATATATTTTGTGAGATAGAACTCTACTTAGATGAAAGAAGTCTACTAAATGATAAATTCTGTTAAAACAATTTAAAAACAAAAAGCATATATTAAAACTAAAAGAACCTTTACAAGTTAAAAATAGGAGTAGCATCTGTTGGAAAAGAAAACACGAAAAAGAAAAACATATAGAAAATAGGAAGAAATTAAAGAACACAAAAAAATTACGTATAAAACCTCAATAGGGTAAAAACCACGGAGAGAGAAGAAATTTCATTATGAAAGTGGAATTATATTTTTGGTACATAGAAGGAGGAGAAGGAGCCTTCTTTTATAGGCTTCTTTCCTCCTTTCATATTATCATCCCATCGATGTGGGATGAGTGTCTTAACATTCTCCCACTTGAAGATTGAATTGGATGCCAATTAATCTTCACTATTCTTTCTCTCTCGGCTCCGTGCTGCTTATGTCTCTATCAGGCCATAGGAGGAATGACACCATATGAATTTATCTATGTTGGCAACCTTAGTCAGAAAATCTACCACATTCTGCTTCTTGTTGATCTTTTTCACAGTAATTGTCCCTTCCTCCACTTTCTCACGAACGAAATGGTATTGAACTCGAATATGTTTACTCTTGGCATGAAAGGTTGGATTCTTTGCAAGATTCAAAACACTCTGACTGTCACAAAATAGAGACACTATCTCTTGTATGTGTTTGAACTCCTTCATGACCAACTTCAATCAAACTGCTTCCTTACTAGCTTGTGTAGCTGCAACATATTCTGCTTCTGTTGTTGATGTAGCCATAATTGACTGCTGCTTAGATACCCAGCTTATAGCTTCGCTTGCAAGTAAGAACACGTATCCGGTGGTGGACTTGCTTCTGTCGAGATCACCTGAAAAATTTTATTCCACATAACCACAAATACTTGTGTCTAATCCTCTGTAACATAATGCAGTATTCAGCGTTCCTTTGATGTAATGAAGAATTCTTTTCACTGCTATCCAATGCTCTCTACCAGGATTTGTCATGTATCGACTCACAACTCCTACTGCATGTGCAATGGCTGGTCTGGTGCTGATCATGGCAAACATTAGGCTACCCACTACTGATGCATACGGTACTCAAGACATCTCTATCCTCTCTGCTTCACTGCTAGGATTCATCTCAGAGGACAGCTTAGAATTAATAAGGAGTGGGGTGGATATTGGCTTACAATCCCATATATTGAAGCGCTGCAAGACCTTCTTCAGGTAATTTGTCTGAGAAAGCCAGATCTTCCTATTGTTCCTGTCTCGATGAATTTGCATCCTAAGAATCTTGTTTGCTGGTCCAAAGACTTTCATCTCAAACTCCCTAGCCAACTGAGACTTTAATTCTTGAATACAATCTTTTTTGGGGCCTGCAACCACCATATCATCAACATGCAATAGCAATATGACAAAATCATCATCTCCAAACCTCTTGTAATACGCACAAAGGTTTGCGTATAATCTATTGTATCCCAGACTTATGATGAAAGAATCAAATCTCTTATACGAATACCTTGGCGCCTGCTTGAGTCCGTATAGTGATTTGTTTAACCTGCAAACTAATTTCTCTTTTCCTTTTTCTTCAAAGCCTTCTGGTTGGAGCATATAAATCTCTTATTTAAGGTCACCATGAAGAAAAATTATCTTTCCATCTAACTGTTCTAAATGTAAATCATGCACTGCTGATAATGCCAGAACTATACGAATGGTAGTTAATCGAACCAAAGGTGAGAATATTTCATTGAAATCAATACCTTCTTTTTGAGCATATCCTTTGACCACCAACCTTGTCCAATACCTCTCCAACTGGTCATCAATGTTTCTTTTGATTTTGAACACCCATTTATTTCCAATGGGTTTCCTCTTTGATGGTAGTTGTACAAGATTCCAAGTTTGATTCTTATACAGATCTTCAATCTCCTCTTACATTGCTGCTATCCACTGATACGCATCTGAATTGCCTACTGCCTTTTGGAAGGTTGATGGTTCTCCATCTTTAGTGAGTAAATAGTATACTACATTACTATCCATAATATAATCAGAATGCCAACTGGGAGCTTCCTTTGTGCAAGTAGATCATCTGATTTCATCGACTTCAGCATTAGATCATTTGATTTCATTAATTTCAGCCTCATTCTCCACAGGATTCTAATCTGGCACTATTTCAAAAATATGTTCGTTCATCTGTATCACCGTAATGTCTGACGTTGATGTAACTGCATCTTCACTACAGTGCTTATCTTTTATGAAGATGACATCCCTGTTGATAACAACCTTGCGGGTAGTGGGATCCTACATGTGATACCCCTTTACACCATTAACATAGCCCACAAAAATACATTTCCTAAACTTCAGATCCAATTTTGAAACATACTGGGCATAGTACATCATATATGCAGGACTTCCAAAAATATGAAGATTAGAATAATCTACTGGTTTACCTGTCCACAACTCCATCGACGTCCTCAAATCAATTTCTATTGACGGACTCCGATTGATCACATAACAAGCGTTGTTGACAGCTTCAGCCCAAAAGGACTTCTCCAGACTAGCTATCGCCAACATTGCCCTGGTTCTCTCCAGTAACATTCTGTTCATCTGCTTTGCCACACCGTTCTGTTGTGGAGTATATGCCGTCCTTATCTTCTTTCCTGTATCCAACTGGACTCGCGCTTTGTATTTCTTGAAGGTCTGAAATACATCTCCTTTGCGCTTAATTGGATACACCCAATATCTCCTAGAATAATCATCCGTGAATGATACGAAGTACTTCCCTCCTAAAGACACAACTGGTGTTTGCCATACATAAGAATGAACCAGTTCTAGAACATTTGTGCTTCTAGAGCCCGATGTGTTGAACTTCAACCGATGCTGCTTGCTTGTTATGCACTGCTCACAAAATGGTAATGAAACCTTTGTGAGGCCAGGAAATAGCTTCTAGTCCACGAGAATCTTCATTCCTTGCCCTGAAAAATGACCAAGTTTCTTGTGCCATATCATTGAAGACCTCTCATTATTACTTGAGGTAACTGAAGCTTCTCCATCCACCAAAGTCTCTCCCTTTACAATATACAAGTTGGCAACTATCTTTTTTGCCTTTATTATCACTAGCGCTTCACGAACTATCTTCATGATTCCCCTTTCACACTCCATCTTACAGCTGAGGTTGTCCAATTGTCCCAACGATCATAAATTCTTCCGAATTCCCTCAACATGTCATACCTGTTGAATGGTATGAATAGTTCCATCGTACATCTTCATCTTGATAGATCCAATTCCAACAACATTCATGGCTTGATCACTGTAGCTATATACAACACCTTCTGAGACTGGTTCATAGTCATAGAACCATTCTTTACGAGCGGTCATGTGATAGGTTGCATCAGAATCAACCAACCACACATCCTACATCATCTTCTTGCCATCATGTGTTATTGATGCTTCACAAGTCAAGGCATTATCGTTGTCTGATCTGCTTGCAACATTTCTTTGAGGGTCGGTAACTCTTCCCTGAGGACCAGAACTCTGTTTTAGGTTCTAACAATCTTTCTTGTAGTGAACTTTCTTTCCACAATTGTGGCACTGAAAATTTTTCTTACTCTGAAATTTTGATCTACCGTGTTGTTGACTCCCATTGGGACTATGTTCCATCAATCTATTTCTTATCACTGCCAATGCCTCTACTTGCTGTCAAGATCCCTCCTTATTCTTGTGCCACTTTTCCTCATCAATGATTGTAGCTACAACATTGTCAAAGTTCGAACTTTCCACAGGCAAGTTGGTAGTCAAGTTGATGATGAGTTAATCCTATGAATCTAGTAAACTCTGAAGTAGAATTTTCGCTCGTTCACTCGTCCCTATCACACAATCCATGTTTTTGAGTTATGAAAATAGAGAATTCAGTATATTGACATGCTTGGTCATCGTCGAAGATTCTGACACCTGCAAAGTGTACAACCTCCTCTTGAGAAATATTCTGTTATGTAAGGACTTTAGCTCGTATATACTTGTAAGATAATACCAAATTTCTTTAGCTGTCTTCTTCTCCTCTATACTTGACAAAATCTCATCTACCAATCTGAGATGTAAATTTTCCATTACGTTTGCATCCATTTCTTCCCATTTTTCATCAGAGATATTATCTGACCCTTTGACGATTACTACAAGGCATTTATCTTTCACTAAGATAGCCCTCATTCTCACCTTCCAAATTGAGAAATTTCCACCCTTTAATTTATCCTCCTTATACTCTCCTTTCACTTCTGACATTTTGCCGAAATGCTCCTCCCACTATTTCACATAAGTCAACCCCATACGTGAATAGTAACCTCATGGGCTCCACATGAAACGAGCCTCACAAATGATAACACTGAGCAATTTAGGAATATCAGGGGACAGTGGGTCCCACTAGATATGAAAACCAAAAGATGGTCCCACAAGCGCACCGTGCACACCCAAGGGTACTGCAAAATCTAATTTATTTTTTGGTGTGGAAGATCTACACTAAGTGGAAACCACAGAACATACAACAAATAGATTTAAACTTAACCCAAGCGTGGCTCTGATACCCTTTGCTAGAAAAGAAAACACAGAAAAAGGAAAATATATAAGAAGTAGGAAGAAATTAAAGAACACAAGAAATTTATGTGGAAAACCCCAACAGGGTAAAAACCAAGGAGAGAGAAGAAATTTTGCTATGAAAGTGGAATTATTTTTTTGGTACATAGAAGGAGGAGGAGATAACCTTCTTTTATAGGCTTCTTTCCTCCTCTCATATTCTCATCCCATCGATATGGTTAACAGCCTCTTATTAAAAACAAAACACATACAATTTAATGCAAAAATTTAAAAGTTAAAGAGAAAGATCGGGGTAATGTAGAAAAATTTCACAAACTTTTGGACTTGTAAAGAAGAGGCCTCCACACATTCAGCTTGGAAAATATTAATCATATAATCTATATCTCTTAATATAGATATAAAACTATATCATTAATAGCCTAGCGTTGCGTACATATAAAATGGTGTGTTTATCTAGGCTGAGATTACATAAACGACATCTAAAGACTAATAAAACTTAGAGAAGTGAGAAATGGCAGAAGCAGAAAATGAACTACTTTATAAAGTAGAAGAAGAAGAAGAAGAAGAAGAAGAAGCAGCAGTTGAAGTATGAAAATCTATTTTGAAAATTTTGACATTTTTTTAATTATTTTTTTCACGTTTAATCTGAGATACGTAATTAAAGCTTATGTTACGTGTTACATACATATTGAATATCTGCTCCAAATCTTTAAGTTGTCAAGAAAGATTTTATATCACAAATTGTAATATCACATTTATTAGTTATGTCATTATCTTCAATTATTTCGCTCAATAATAACCACATTCATATTTGTACGAAATGTAATTGGCTGTCATTACTGGTAGTAATAGTAATGCTGCTTTTAGAATTTTAACATTCAGATATATTTTGTTATTAAGCTACTTCAAATAACTTTCGTTTGAGAATGTCATGAACGCATGGTTTAATGTTCACACTAAATTTTAAGTTCAGTATAAAATTAGAAAGAATTTTTTTAACAGGAATTCATCATATACGTTAGCAAAACTTTGATGAAGCTGATAGTTTAACCAAATCAACTAATAGTCCTAGCATATTATGCTATAGTAAAATATACTTTTTAAAAAGAAAGAGTTGATAAAAGTAAGCACACGCAAGAGAGAGGGTGAATTGTATGTATAATTTTTTTTTTGCAAATTCTTTTAGTTTGTATAATAAACAAATTCTAGTTAAATAAAGAGAGTAAGAGCTTGTCAAATGATAAGCCTTTTTAAACGACAGGAGCTTCTTAAGCTATAGGAGCCTTTTGTGGAATAGGACCTTGCCTAAACAAAAGGAGCTTATTGAATGTTAAATCTTGTTAAAAAAATTAAAAGCATAAGACATCTGTTAAAACTGAAAGGAATCTCTTACAAATTGAAAACAAAAGGAGCCTCTTATAAAAGTGAAGGAGCCTTTCGTTAAAAACAACATACACACAATATAATGCAAAAATTTAAAAGTTAAAGAGAGAGAGAAGAAAGATGCAGTCGATTTATACTAGTTCGGCTTACAACCCAAGCTTATGTCCAGGCCCCCAACTTGAGTATTTCACTATAAAAATCGAGTATTAAATTTGACGAGTCTGTCCAAGCTCACAAGTACATATTGTTCAAGATTGTCCAACATTTCACACTTGAAGTGTATAACAAGCTTATAAAAATCTTATAAAAAAACAATTTCTTTCTTGATATAGTGATTTCACTTTCTAAAACACAATAGTAATGAGATAATTCTCATGAGTATCAAAGCTGCTCAAAATATTTCGACAATTTGAATATGTTCGTTCTGCTTCATAAGTGTTATTGCTCCTCCTTAAATAATCAATTTCTTCAACTAGTTATTGCTTCACTCACATCTTTAGTCAATTGGATGGATTTAACCTTGAATAACTTCTATGTCATCTTTACCAAAAATCTTTCAATAATCACAGAGCTAATATATGACCTTCATAATTAGTAGGATCCTTTCAAGTAAACCATTGCTAATAAGGTAAGTTCGTAAAAAGTGTATTTCTTATGATTTTATTTCCTTTTTAAGAATTATACCATTAATTTTATAAGGAAATAAATCCAATTTGAATTTTGAAATATTATATAGTTATCATCAAAGTCGTTAAATGTAAACCTTAAGCTATCAATCTCCCCCATCTTGATGATGACAAGCAATAATAGATATATTTTTCAAAACTCAAAGAGATAATAGATGATTTCGAAACATACATGTGACTTCTATATGTTCAGTGACAAATGGGAGGAGCCTGTCTCTTAAGAAAGAAACCTATCGTTTATATATAATAGATTTTTTACAATTTTAACAGTATAATCAATCACATATATTATCAAGCAGCATTAAGAAATAAGCATTTAGAAATATATCATCATATATGCAAAAAATATATCATATAAACTCTCCCCTTTTGTCATTATCTAAAAGAAATAGATTATAGGGAGGAAATAAAATAGAAAGAAATAGAGGAAGAGAATAAATGATGCATTAAACAAAACCATCATTATAAATAAGCCAAGAAGAAAGAAAGTATGAAAAAAGTTATTGAAGAGATTGAAGGCTTCTTCTGAGCAGAATCTGCATGTCAAGAAGTTGATTCTGCATGCTATCTATTTGTTCTCACATTTATTTTTGATTGGCTTAAATATCCTTCCGTTGTTGTTGAAGATTTGCACTATTTTCATCCTAAGGAGAAACAAGGGTTTGTTGGTCTAGAGCAGGATCTAATTTTTCAGCTAATCTTTCAGGTCTTTTGTCTACCCAGGTATTGTTTTGGAATATGTATCCAAATTGATAGGGAATGGAAAGGTGAAACTTAGTCGGTGTATACCAATTTAGATTTGCAAAAGGAACTCCATAATGGTTGAAGATCTTGGTAAGCAACATTCCATAAAGTAGGCAATCGTTGGTATTTTTATGATTCCCTTTACCTACCATGAACTTCAAGATCATAGCTAGAAGATTCATCCTATTCCCCTTTAGTAGATTATACACCACATAGGTGTCTAGCAAATTGCATCTTTCAACTGAGCTACTCCTGGGAAAAATTGAAATAGTTGAATGTTGGGCACTGATTCCAGAACCCGACTCTTGCTCTGATGCCACAACCATTAGGCACTGATTCTAGAACCCAACTCTTGCTTTGATACCACAACTACTGGGCACTGATTCTGGAACCCAACTCTTACTCTGATACCTCAATTGTTAGAACCCACTTCCGGAGCTCAACATTTGGAGTCATAAAATGTGGGCTTGTTCTTGTTACCATATATGGTTATTCCAATTAACTCTCATTAGTCATCTTCGGTTCATTTTCATTCTCTAATAACGTAAATGTCAAGCCTTATTTTCCGAATCATTGTTATACTGAAGCAAATATTTTATACTTAATTTCCATCCAGATATTGAACATCTTAGAGGCTGAATCAGAATTCGAACTCTCATATAATTTGTAAACCTATATTTCTAGTTTACTTCACATTCAAAATCATCTCAGTTGGAACCTTATAAATCTAGATATATTCAAAATGTCGAAGCATGTTTAGTAAAATAACACCAGTTCATACTATTCCAACAGTTTCCTTCTCTTTCCTTCAATCAAAACCTTTTTCCAATCAATTCAGAATGCTGCCAATTTTTTTGTGGAGAGATAGCACAATGTGTGAGGAATCTATTGTCTCAAGGGTCATTTCATTTAGAGGTTGAATAACAAAGTTATGGCCGAAGGAAATCAAACAAGGTTCTGCCCCCAACCATATTAAACCTATTTCAGGAAAAAAAGGCATAACTTGCTTTAGGGATATCAGATCAAGGTCATTCTTGAAGGGTTCGAAAGAGGACTTCAATATCTACATCTTTCATGAGACTTTGAAGTGAGATTTTATCATCTAAAGTGTCAGAATTGAAACATACAATAGGGTTAGACAAAAAGGAAAAATGGTTATAACTTTCTCTAGAGAACTTGGATTGAGGTGTTCTTTAGTGCACCAGACCATATGATGTCATCACTACATGATATGACATCACCAGATGATATGTCCTCAGCAGACGATACGTCCTCACCAAACAAAGCATCCTTACAAGACGATCCATCTTCACCAGATGAAGTGTCCTCACCAGACGATACGTCCTCACTAGATGAAGCGTCCTTACAAGACAATCCGTCCTCACCAGACGAAGCGTCCTCACTAGATGATATGCCCTCATCAGACGAAGCATCCTCACAAGACGATCCTTCCTCACCAAACAAAGTGTCCTCACCAGACAATACATCCTTACCAGACGATATGTCCTTATTAGATGAAGCGTCCTCACCAGATGATACATCCTCACCAGATGATACGTCATCACCCTGAGCATCTCCACTTATAAGGACCATAACTTTTGACTTTGATATCCAAAAATTCCATACTATATACTGTTCGGAAGCTAGAATGCTAAGCTACAACTTTCTAGAAGAAAATTTGTATAATTCAACCTGGATTAATCCAGATTTCCCCTAAACTCAAAACAAGAAGTTTTCTGTATGGAAGACTTGAAATTTTGCATTTCGCAAACTTGGAATGTCCTGAGCTTAACCATCTAGCTACAAAATTGGCTTCATTAACCTCTCAAATTTCAACTCATTTGTCTCATCACCTTCAACTATATTTGATCAGTCATAATTCCTATCTTCCTTCTCGTAACATCTCACTTATGCATACATATATATATCTATCAATGATTTATGCTCCAAAATCATTAACTCAAGATGATAACTTCTTTACATATATCTAATTTCAACCCACATCATCCATGCACCATTCACATTTCATTAACATCAAAAGAATAAAGTTTTACAA
>JANSVA010000218.1:47524338-47543797 GCA_025504915.1 Erythroxylum reticulatum | reverse complement strand
CTTATTCCCAAAAAATACAAAAATACCTTTTACACAATTTTCTTACAATTATTCAATTTTGTTAGGTTCCTCATTGTCTTAATTTTCTAATGAAACCAAAATTATCTCATTTGGACAACCAGAGAAACAGTTATGGCCAAAACACTGAAGCATACTTAGCTTTCAACTACATTTTCTAGCTTTTAACTTCCAACATTTCAAGAAAAGTTTGGGGTCCAATAGTTCTCCCCCCCCGCAAAGAATTTCTAACTTCCAAGAAAAGTTTGGGGTCCAACAGAGGATGGCTGAAAGGGTAGACTTGTTAAGGATGGGCAAATGGAAGTGGGTGAGGCATTGGTCCCAAATTGTTTTAGAGAAGGGGCATTCAAAGAATAAGTAGTCTATGGTCTATGGTCTATAGTTTGTCCCTAGTTTGCAACTTTTGTTGGAAGGCAAGCCATAAGGTAAAGGAGCACCGAGGCTTACTGTATTTGGACCATACTAGCTTATGCCAAAGAACATCCGATAAAGGGGGATGCAAGAGTTGATAGGCTAAAACATTTGTATATCTTTTGGTAGGGCTAGCCATTCCAGGCAATCGGGTAAAGAGTTATTAGGGACATACCCAAGTGGTTCAAGGTACCTTATGAGATCCATGGATACCTCACACAATCTCCAATTATCATTAAGGATGACTTTAGAAACTCAAGTTGTGAGTGGGAGCTCCAATCTATTGATCTCTCTCGGTGTAGCCAAAGATCTTAGAATACCTCGCGGGTGACAAGGATCCTGCCAGAAAGGAGTATAAATACCATTTCCAATCCTAAATCTAAATTGATGACACAACTTATCCCTCACTGATAAGAGCTTTCGCTAACTCTAAGAACTATTATAAGTAGGTTGAGCACTCCAAAAATTTTGCCTTCTCAGAATGATTGTATGTACCCACTTAACCTATAAACCTTCCCTATCTTAAAATAAATTCCAAATATGTTTTCCTACCAGAACTTGATTTCAAGTAGTCAAATGTTTAAGTCCTAAGCCCCCTTCCCTCTTAGGTCGACAGATGTCACTCCACTTAACATTAGCCTGCATATTAGAAGCAGCCTTACTCACCCATAAAAATGTCCTAAGCTTGGCCTCTATGTCCTTCAAGATGGAAGAGGGAAGAATAAAATGTGAGGACCAATAGACATGGAAGGATGAGAGGAAAGAAATGATCAATTGAAGTCTACCCGCATAAGAAAGGCTCTTATGAGTCCATCGATTGATCATATTGTCTATTCTGTCTATTCTACCACCTTTTAGAGACACTCACACACTCTCTTTTTTTTACTAAGCTGAAATGCCCCCATATCTCTTTTTGTTCCTTATGCTTTAAGCATGGAATGACAGCTGGTAACTCATATGATATATATACAGTCCCATGCAATCTATGCATCACATTTTTTACTCTTTAGTTGCAACGTTTTCTAAGCAGCTGACAACTGCACCATTCCTCCATCTAGTTGTCCACTCTTTTGCTCCTTATCTTCCAATAGCTAGGTTAAATATAGTGGCTAGGGGTCTTGCATTTTCAAGTCTCCCATACTTGTCTAAGTGTAGCCAACACACCACACATCTCTTTATACGTTAAATATAACAATTAAATGTGGAATGGACATATAGAATGAAAACTAACGTACCTTGCATGAATTTCCCCTCTTCATTATTTCTCATTTATGTCAAGTGATCTTAAGGCTATAAGGGTGATCATTTTTCTCCAAAAATCCTAGCTATCATACCATTATCTTTATAATAATAACTAGGTTAAAAGAAATGGGACAGCTATGAGACAATATTTACTCTCCATTTGTATACTCTTTCTTGTCTCCTCTTCTTATAATCTTCTTCTTCTTCATGCTCCATAAACCAATAGAGTATAGAAATTGAGAAGATGGCTTCAATGAACATGCTTTCGGGTCACTTTATCTCCTTTACTTTCGAAATACACCTATGATTAAATATAAGCTAAAGTGAGTATCCTAAGCATTTCTAAGGCATTAATCACTAAGTGTATCATATCAAATGAATCAAAATTTAAACACATATCAAGATCCCCTACACTTAGCTTTTGATCGTCCTTAAGTAAATCGTCAAAATCAAAATTGCAAACCAAAACTTTTACTTTTTTTCCGTATTTCCTAAGAAGAGATAACCATAAGTATAGATGAATGACTGTCAAATCCTAAAGCAATAGCTCAACATTCAAAGCTTCTACTCATGATCAATCAGCATTCATTAGCTTTAGAAACTAAGAGATCTAGAGGTAGACTTGGATTAAAGGTGTTTAAACAAGATATTTCCATGGGTACACTCGAGCACCATTCATAATCACAACCGTTCATAACTTTGCGTATAATTTCATTTCTCCACCACTAAAAGTCACATACATAATCATGAATCAAAGGATTTTTGTAGATAATGTGGGTAAAGGTAAGGTTGGATATATTTTAAGTAATGTAGCATAAAAGCCATCAAGCTAGTGAAGCAAAAGTAACACCTATTAAGATATCAAACGCACAAGCTAACATTCATTCAAAACTAGATACCGTCAGCTATGAAGAATAAAACAACTATGTTTCACAACTCAATTTAGCTCTCACACCATAAGCCACATTAGCATAGCACAAAAAATGCTCCATCTAATACAATGTCCACCTTATAAGCAATATATTCAAACACCCAATCAATATATCTTAAGGAGGATAAACTAGTAATTAACAACTTTTGATAACAATTGTATTTCCTCCTTGATATTTTTATTCAAACTCATTTTTTCTTTTCTTTTCTTATTTTTTTCTTTTCTTTTCATAACGTGGAATTATAATAAATATAACCAACCCACATGTATGCATACCCCCAAACTTAAGCTTTTGTACAATCATATTCATCGAGTATTAACAAATGTTCTACTTGCTTTAAGACTTAGGTAAGGCATTTGGTTAGGTGCATGTAATGTGAATAATGTATTCTAGGAATAATACCCCCTTTTTAATCATAATCCTACAAATATTTCAATGATTCCCATGTTTATATTTTGAAAGTAAAAGGAATAGAAATGATAGGAAATAGATTCCAACCCAATTCAATGCATACTAAATCTTCTATTTCGATAAACCTACTCTTACCAGAGTTAGAGATAGAGAATGAGGAAAGACAGAATCTTTTTTTGACCTTTTATTTTCTTACCCCTTTTTCCGTTCAAATAGAAAATAAAGGAGTTATGTTATTAGTTATTAATGTTTATTTGTATTAGTTATTAATATTTATTAATTAATTCTTTATAATAATGAATTATTTATAAAGTATAAAAATTAATTGTTTAAATTCTTTATATTATAATTAATATTAATTAATTATTTCAGTTTAAATTCAATTTAAGTGGTTTTTTGTTTTCTAGGAGAAATAAGATAGACATAGTGGTTCTCCAATGAGATACTAGGCATACTCAAAAAATTTCTTGAACAAGCAACAAATTGCGTACATAATGCTTAGTTTAGTGTTTTTATACAAAAGAAAAAGATAATAAAGCTCAAAGGGGGTTAGTAAAGGAAAATTCACATAATTGGGTAGGCTATGTGGCTAATGTAGCTCGTAATCAACAAGGAATGCCTAATCATTTTCATGAAAATGCATATGATAAAAATGTGGTCTCAATTAGAAAATCTATGCAAAGTAAAGATATATATGTTATGAAGGTCACACAAAACAAACAAAGCAGAGAGACTGATATAGATGTGTCAGTCTAATACGGCTTAAAACCTCACTAGTTTTTCACTACCACTAGTCACCGTTATTCTAAAAATGATGCACATTAACAAATCACAAAAGCAAAATACATTCCAAATTTTTCTGTAGATTTTACTAGTCAATTATTACGCTAATTATGACTAAATAATCTTAAAAGCAATAGAAAACAAGAAAATTTTCAATTTTATTCATTTGATTTTGAAAACTGCCTAAGAAGTCACATAAGCTACAATTAAGCTCAAAAATATGCATGAAAACTAATTTATCCTACCCCTACATTTAAAACTTACATTGTCCTCAATGTAACTGATTACACATCATTACGCTAGTCAAAATAAAATAACTAGACCTACTACTATAGTAGTGGTGAGTCTAGGTCATTCCCATAGAGAGTGTGAGTAAAGTTTATGAAATGAAATTAACCAGTGTTTAGGTTTAACGAGGACCGAGGGGGTTTGTTTTTGAAAGAAGAAAATAAAATGAAACTAACTAACCTAATGAAAACAAATTAAAGAAAACATACAAAAAAAATTATAAAAGTGGGAATTCAGTAAGGACCCAATTCTTTAGTTCAATCTCGACGTACACCCTAATTGAACATATTTCATTAATTTGTTGTTCTTTAACCTCGTCTAGCAACTATTAATCGTGGGTTAACACTTAACCCAAGTTTTCCCATAGGTTTTGTTTAACTAAGATAAGATTGTTAATTAAACCTAACCACCGAATAACCTAGGATACGATCTCTAGATTTAATTAGGTAGTAGCATTACGAATTAGGCAAATCGATTAACCAAGACAACATCCACATATAATGCGTCATTTAACTTAGTTCATGTTATCCCTAATGATTATGAGTCATTAGTTGCTACACATGAATTTCAACATAACAATTACGGATTATATAGAAATTCTAGGAATGGGTTTGGAATTAACAATTTAATTGAATGCATTAAAATCATCATCTCACAATACCCAATGAGTTTATACACAAATAACCAAACAATCACGAAAATATAATTATCCATACACAAACCCAAATCAATTAACATAGGATAACACAATGAATTCCTAATGAGAGAAAGAAATAACAAAATAATTAAAAAATACTTAACTCAGGTCATCGGTGTCAATATTACCTTCGAACCGACATCAGAACGTCTAGCCCTTCATGAATCTCTTCCTAAAAAATGCTTTAGCCCCATTTTACTAACCCTACTAAAGCTCCTTACATCTCTCCTTCACTTCCCAAGCTTCTTATTGTTGCTCTTCACTGTCGCCTCTCTACTGTAACATGGATGTGACAATTTAAGTGGGGGTTTTCGGCCACCCCCACTGTTCACTCCACTCATAACATCTTTTATATGTTAAACGCAGACCTCTAGGCATGCCCCTAGCCTGCGCTATGACTTTAGCTTGATGGGACAATTTAATGTCTCTTTCACTGGTCCAAGTTTTTGTAGCTTTAAATCCTCCTCGCCTACCTTATGGAATGTTGCATTTAATGCAGTTGTTTGCGTTAAATGTAGCCGTTGTTTGCATTATTTTCCTTTTATTGTATATTTTGAATAAAATGCATAACATGCATTTGGAATGCATTTTCCACATCATTGTTTGATGCGTTGTGCGCTACACACAACATCTGCATGATGTCGTTCTGCTCATTTGCTAGAATGAAATGTCTGCATTTTTGCTTGAGGCTACTTCATCCTTGGCTATGCATTGTTGTTTTAATGCTCTTGTTATTTCTTCATTTTTTCCAGCAAGCACTTTTAATTCTCCTTCTTTGTATTTTGATTTTTCTTGTCTTCTTCTTGCTCCATAAAGACAAGTGAAAATAAATCTTCGAAAAATGGCCCATATGTCATGCTTTTGACTCATTTTAATTCCTTTGCTTCCAAATTGTGCCTAAAATCACATATGAGTTAAAGTGAATATCTTAAGCAATTTCATGTCAATAATCACTAAATGTTATGGGATAATTTCATAATCAATCAAGCATCTATTAGTAACATCAAATGTAAGAAATGGAGCAGTTAACAAAAATAGCCGTTGTGGAAATGTAAAAAAACAAAAATTTGACTTCCCTTAGGTTACCTCCTAAACAACACCTTTGTTTAACATCATTAGTTCAACCTCCAATTGCATTCATCAAGTGACACCAGTCACATCCTCTAGCATCAATACCTCCAAATCCTTCGTTTGAAAGCCTTCATAATATAGCTTTAAGTGATGACCATTCACTTTGAAGGTATTGTAAATTTTAAGGCTTCGTATCTCTACCGCACTAAAAGGTAAGACATGAATGATAATAAATGGACCAAGCTAACGAGAACGAAACTTAACTAGAAAGAGTTTGAGCTTGGAATGATATATTAACAATTTCTGGCCCACCGAGAAGATTTTCCTCGAAATCATCTTATCATGAAAAGCTTTCGTCCTCTTCTTAGATATCACTGCATTTTTATATGACTCGTTCCTCATCTCTTCCAACTCTTGAAGCTGCAACTTCCTATGCACTCCTGCATCGTCCAAATTCATATTGCGTCATTTGATAGCCCAATATGCTTTATGTTATAATTCTACTAGAAGATGACATGGCTTCCTAAACACTAGCCTACACAGTGACATCCCAATTGGTGTCTTGTAAGCCATCCTATAAGCCCATAATATGGCTTCTAGTCTTACGCTCCAATCCTTCCTATTAGGCTACATGGTTTTCTTCAAGATTAACTTTATTTCTCGATTTGAGACTTCAACTTGCCAGTTCGTTTGGGGTGGTAAGTAGTAGAAACCTTATGGGTGACGTAATATTTTTTTTAGCATTACTTCTATCACCCAACTACAGATGTGGGTTCCTCTGTCGTTAATGATGGCTTTCGGTATCCCAAACCTAGAAAAATGTTAGCCTTAACAAAATTGACAATAACCTTTGCATCATTAGTCTTGAAGGCTTTGGCTTCCACCATTTAGAAATATAATCAACTATAAGCAATATATAAGTAAAGCTAGAAGATAGACGGAAAGGTCCCATAAAATCAATGCCCTAAACATAAAAAAAATTTCACAGAAAAGAAAAGGTGTTTATGGCAATTGATCCTTACGGGACAGGTTACCTAACTGTTGGCATCTATCACAAGATTTGCAGAAGGTATATGCATTTTTAAACATTGTTAGCCAAAAGAAGCCACTCTCTAGAACTTTATGAGTTTTCCTTTTCACTCCAAAATTTCCTCTACACACATACAAATGATAGAAGGCTAAAGTTGATGATGATTCATATTTCGGTACACAACTCCTAATAACTTGATATACGCAGTGCCTCTAAAGATACAGGTCATCCCATACGTAATACTTCACTTCACTTCACAGCTTATCCCTCTAATCCTTTGACAAACCAACAGGTAATTCATTAGTAACTAAAAAGTTGACAATGTCTGCATACTATGGTGGTGTTGCATTGGTAAAAAATAATTACTCCTTCAGAAAGGTTTCTCATCGAGGGATATCATCTTTTTCCTTTATCAAATGGCTGAGATGGTCCACCACCACATTTTCTACCCCCTTCTTATCTTTGATCTCCAAGTTGAATTCTTGAAGGAGGAGAATCCATCTAATCAGCCTCAGTTTTACTTCTTTCTTTGTGAGCAAATATCATAAAGCTGCATGATCAAAATAAACAATCACATTAGCGAAAATTTTTCCAAAAAAAAACACATATAACAGTTCTTTTTTAGTAGTGGAATAATTTAATTGAGCTGGGTTTAAAGTCTTTAAAGTATAGTAGATAGCATGCCAAGCTTTTCCCATTATGTGTCCTAGAACCTCCCCTATTGTATAATCACTCACATCACACGTGATCTCGAAGGCGAATTTCCAATCTGGCAATTGAATCACTAGTAGGGATGTTAGAAGCTCCTTAATTTTGTTGAATGCCTCCTTGCATTTCTCGTCAAACTCAAAGGAGACATCTTGTTATAGAAGCTTGCATAGTGGTGCAGCTATCTTCGAAAAGTCCTTAATGAACCTTCAATAAAAACCTGTATGCCCAAGAAAAGAATATACTTCCCTCATAATAGAGGAGTAAGGGAAAGAAGAAACAAGGTTAACTTTAGACTAGTCTACTTCAATATGCCTAACAGATATCATATGGCCTAAAACTACACTTTATTGAACATAAAATGACATTTTTCCTAGTTTAAAAGAAGGTTAGTTTCTATACATCGTTCCAAACTAATGGCAAGATTCTCAAGACATTCATCAAAAGAAGGTCTATACACACTACAATCATTCATGAATACCTCATTAATCTTCTCAACATATTCGGGAAAAATGCTTACCATACACGTTTGGAACGTGGCAGGTGCATTACATAATCCAAATGGAATCCTTTGATAAGCAAGCGTACCAAATGGGCCTGTAAATGTGGTCTTATCTTGATCTTTCAATAGGATAGGGATCTAAAGATAAACTGAAAAGCTATTTAAAAGGCAATAATAGATATAGCCAGCCAATCTCTCCATCATCTGATCAATAAAAGGAAAGGGAAGTAGTCTTTATGAGTAGAAGAATTTAACTTTCTATAATCAATACATACTCGCCACCCAGTTTGCACTTGGGTGGGAACCAACTCACCTTCCTGGTTTGTCGCAATAGTGATTCCAGATTTCTTTAGAACCACCTAGATGGGACTTACTCACTTAATATCAGAGATCAGGTAGATCACCCCAACATTAAGAAGCTTTAACACCTCCTTCTTCACAACTTCCATCATTAGAGGATACAGCCTATGATGATCTTGCCTTATAGCTTTTGCATCCTCCTCTAACAAAATGCAATGCATGCATATGGAAGGGCTTATCCTTTAGATATCTATGATAATCCACCCGATGGCCTTCTTATGCTCTCTCAGCATTTGAACTAGCCTCTCCTCTTGATTTGAAGTTAACTTTGCCAAAATGATAATTGGGAGAGTGTTTATCTCCCAAATAGGCATACATCAGGTGTGTAGGGAGTGGATTCAATTCCAAATTTGGTGCCGGCACATCAAAAGTTTACAACTTTTGGTGAGCTTCAAGTAGTTGTATAGAAGCCAAATCATACCTTTTTGGAGAGTTTTCCAATGATTCCAAAGTGGCTGTCATTTCCATAAGCTCTTCTGCCATCTCAACGTTAGTGTTGGCTTCTACATCTATATCGTCAGTTAAAACTATTTCCAAATGATCTTTGCAACTTAATTTAAACATTCCTAGTGCCAAAGGATCAATTACATCAATAAGAAAAACACAATGATCATCAAAAGGATGTTTCATGGCATCAAAAATATTGAAATGAATCACTTCCCCACCAAATTCCATTGTTAGGGTGCCCTGATGAACATTTATATTAGTTTGAATCATATTAAGAAATGTCTCCCCATCAAAATAGGTATCGGATTACATGAAGTGTCATCATTCATATCCACATTACAGAAATCTGCAGGAAACATTAACTTCTTCACTTATACCAAAACATCCTCAACCATACCATCATGATAAACATTAGTGTGGTCAGTCAGTTGTATGATTACACTCATTTCTTTCATTGGACCCAAATTCAAAGAAGCATAAATCGAACAAGGCATAACATTAATAAAAGCACACAAATCCAATATAGGTCTATTGATCACAATATTGCCAATTTTGCAAGGAATGGTAAAGATACCTAGATCCCAACATTTTGGAGGCATCTTCTTTCCAAATACCACAGACACATTCTCACCCATCATCACGTTCTTGTCACCCCTCAGCTTCCTCTTATGTGTACATAGTTCTTTGAGGAATTTAGCATACCTTAGTACTTACCTGATGGCCTCGAGGAGTGGTATAATGACTTCCACTTTTCAAAAAGTCTCTAATATCTCCTTATCCTTCTTCTTCTTGAATGGTCTTGTCAATCTTCTAGGAAAAGGCGGAGGATTAGTTTTAATAATATTGGGACTTTCAAAATTTACCTTCACACTCAATGACGGATTTTCTTCCTTCCCCAATTCATTCTCAATCTCTTATTTGGTAGCAATCCTTGGTGGAGTTCTTTTAGGACCCTCAATCTCCTTTCTGCTCTTTAGGGTTATAGCACTAACATTCTTCGAGTTTACCTCAAGTTAGGATGAAAATTTTCCTCCACTTTATGATTCTCAATGATTGAGCCTTACTGTCATCTTACCCATTTGGTTTTCCAAATTTTGTGTGATTTCTTTTGATTCTTGATGGATTGTTGTACCCTCTAATTAAGCTACAACATACTTGTTAGAGTTGCTACATATCTTGCCGAAACTAAAGACTATTAGTAGCAGAAACCTTAATACATTCATTTAGAGCATTACCTGAATTGGAAGAAGGGGCTTATTGTGCTTCTTGTGCTTGTGCCCTTGGTTTAAATTGTTGCGCTCCTTGTAACTGACTCTAGAAGTAATTTTTCTAGTAGTTCCCTCTATAAGTCAAGTTAGGGTGATCCCTCCAACTTGGGTTATACATCTGTGAGTACAAGTTATATTGGTTTGGGAAGTTCCCACTTGCAGCATTCACATACTCTATACTTCCCTCTTGCAACGTCGAGTACTCATCAGTTGGATGGCTCATGTTTGAACATATCTAATAATTGTAAATTGCATCATGTTTTAGGGCATAGTTTGATATGTGTTTAGTTGTTAATTCAATCATTTAGCATGTGTTTAGGTTAGAATTATGTTAGTTTGTTCACTATTTATGTTTTAAGTGTTTTATAGGTTAGTACAAGTCTTTAAGCCTTTTTTTTAGGCACCTTGAAGTGTTTGCTACTATTTTAGGGTCAACATCGAAGAACAGAGAAGTTTCAAAGACATTCGGCCTGAAACAACTCATGATAGAGGCGTAAAGAACTGCACATGCCACAATCGTGATAGAAGCCTAAAAAATGATCCACAATCATGACCTGCATCAGACAGACATACAGACACTCAAAAATGCCATGTTTTAAGGGATCTTTTAGACCTTTCAGAGCCCAAAAAAGCCTAGGGTTGCTCAGAACACAAGAGATATAAAAAGAACAACAAAAAGAGGTAGTAAGAGTTTTTGCATCAGCCACCTTGAGAAACCCTAGAGTGAATTCATCAAGAGATAGAGGAAGAGAAGAAGGAATAGAGAAGAGGAGAAGAAGCTAACTCGATGCACTTCCCATATTAGGAGGTTTCTCGACGTCACTACCTCCTGTCCTCCGTTTAGATTGTATTTCCTGTTTATTTTCAGTTTTATCATTGTATAGAATTGGATTGAATAGTTGATGATAGGATCTATAATGTTGAAGATGTTCTAAACTCAACTTCTGAGTTTTATTCTTGAATTAATGAAATTTGATTGTTTATGTGTTTATTGGATTTGTTCTAGTTTGATTACGTGATTGCATAATTCAGTAATAAACTGAGAAGGTGAATTGAATGAAAAACAATTAAATTGGACTAACAAGAGTTAGGTAATTTATTAGAAAAAAGAATTGAATAAAATCGATAAATTATACGAAGAGAGATCTTGCATAGGTTTCTAATAGTTTATTAGAGAACTTGAAAACTAATTAAGGTTTTGGATAGGTTGTGAATTGAGAAATTGCATCTTCTATAATCTAATTAAGCTTTATGGTTGTAACTCGAGAAAGAGTAATCAACCCTAGGATAGTCTAAAGCCAACAATCTGATAATTCATAATCACCCCTAGGATAGTCTAGAACCAATAATCTGATAATTCATAGTCAGTTAGGTTAACATTAAGGATAGTTAAAATTTCCTTTCTCTGAATTGGCAATTTTTTTCGGTTGATTCTTGGGTGTGCTACAATTGCTTTATAATTCATATATTCATTTTTTATTCTTAAGTTGTTTGAATCATTTTTAGTTTCATGCAATTTGAATTTTTGTTATTATTTTTGGCCTTAGATTTTAGGATTAAATTAACTCCCTCCTCGTGGGATCAACAACTTAGTACTACACTAACAAACCATGCACTTACGAATTATCAGAGGTTATTAATTAAAACTTACATATAACAAAAACCTGATCAATATCGCAAACACTTTCATTTATGACTTTCCAACTACAATTTGTCTTATAAAAGACATTAGTTCATATAAACGATGTTTAATAGATGAAGTGCTTACCTCCTTTACTTGTCCAACATCATTGCTAGTGCTAAATTGTTGGGCGTTAGTAGCTATCTGCTCAATTAAGATCCTGGCTTCAATGGGAATCTGTAACATCCATCTTTTCACAAATTGGGCCACTAATTGCCACATCAATCAAACTCCTCTCCATCGGTAGCAATCCTTTATAGAAATATTAGATGAGAATTTGCTATGGTATGTTATGGTGTGGACAATTGGCACATAACTTCTTGAACTGCTCCTAGTACTCGTAAAGAGACTCTCCATTATATTGCTTGATGCCATATATCTCCTTCCAAATACTTGGTGTCTTTAAGGTAGGAAAATATTTCTCTAAGAACATTCTCTTCTTCTCCAACCAACTGTTTATTCTCCCCACCGATAAATCAAACAGTGAATCTGCCCTTGCATTTTTTAGTGAGAACGAGAAGGCTCTCAATATGATTTGCTCGTTGGTCACTCCAAGAGGCTTCATGCTCAGACAAACCACATCAAGCTCCTTAATATGCTTATGTGCATTCTCACCGGCAAAACCATGAAAGCAAGGCAATAAATGAATTAATCTAGATTTTAACTCAAAGGTAACATGTTCAACAAAATTCGGAAATTTTTATGCATAATGGTCTTTGGGTTAAATTTGGTGCAGCTAACTCCCTCAACATTCTCATATTCGACTTATGTCCTCAAATTTTGATTCTGATTCTTTTACTAAAGTTGACCTTGCTTCCTTATGCAATCTTCGTAATGTTCTCTTGATCTTCAAATCTAGTTGTTTAATTTCTCTAAAAGGAGATCTGGTCACTACCATACACCAACACTAACAAACAATTAAAAATTAACAAGTAACAAAAAATTGATTATAAACAAATATATTCACAAAACACCAGCTAAAATCAAATTCAAAAATTATACTATCACACTCCATAATAACGACACCAAAATTTGATAGCACGTTTCACACTACAAAATTTACCTGATTCTACGCATTAAAATTTGTATTTATGGTGAGTCAGGATCGAATCCACAGGAAATGTTTGGTTAATTTCCGTAACAAAATTAATTTATGCAAGGGAAATATAAAAAAGGGCTTTTGAATTTTAATTAATTTAAAAAATAAAATCAAAATAAACTATCAAAAATAAATTAAAACAAGTAATAAAAATAATTAAAGTGTCGAATATGAGTAAGGTATGGTTCTAAGGTCAATCTCGGCCTAAACATGATTAAGCATATTCCATCAACTCTCTTCAAACTATTGATCTAAAACTAATAAAGCACTAAAATAATCCTGGTTTCCCCTTAGGTTGTGATTAATAAAGATGCGATCGTTAATTAAACCTAACTACTGAATAATCTAGGATACGATCTTTAGATTCATTACGAAGTGGAAAATGAAGTGGAAAATGATCACTATAAGTAGTAACCTCACACATTCGGGTTATCTACCCTAAGTTATGTTGTTCCTAACAATTTACGATCACTAGATGTATCTAACAAACATTATATGTAACAATTACGGATTACATTCAATATTATAGCAATTGGTTTAAATTAGAATAATCAAAATAACGTATTTTGATCATCTATCCAAAACCTGATTCATTCAACACAAACATCACAACAATCAGAAAAGAGATTATAATGTTAATAGTATGAAATAGCTTAACTATGACATGGGGTTGATATCCCTATAAACTGATGTCGGGACATCTACCCCTCCAGCCTCTCCATGGGTCTCCAAGCTTTAGCTAAGAACACCTTTGTTTCCATACAAAACTAATAGGTCTATCTGATTTCCTTCGCAAAATCGAAGAGGGTTATGGGTTAGCTTCCTTCTTCCTCTTTCAACTGACATTCTTACCTTTATTATGGTAAAAAAATAGCTTAAAAATCATGTGACATGAAGCTTAACCAAAGAGAAGGTGTGTCATCTATTTGATCCAGTTGCTTTCAAAATAAAGGAGACAAAAAATGAAGGAGTTGTCCTCGTTTTATGCATTCTCAGTTTTCACTTACGACCAACCTCTATTCTATTTTTTCCTTCTGCTATAACCGACATCTTTCTCTCCTTTTATTTATTCTGTAGCTCCTCTAAATCATGAGATATTTAGGTTTAAAAATTAGATAAAATGGACAAGTGTTGCATTTTCCCTAGTCTCCCATTCTAGCTCTTCCATGTTTTTATTCTACCACCTTTTAGTAACACTCACATTTTTTTAATTAATTGAAACACCCCCCATATCTCTTTGTTTTTCTTAGATTTTAAACATGAAATGATAGTTGGTAACTCACGTGATATATATGCAGTCCCATGTAATCCATACATCACATTTTTTACTCTCTAACTGCAACCTTTTCTTAGCAGCCAACAACTTTACCTTTCCTTCATCTAGTTGTCCACTCTTTTACTCCTTATCTTCCAATAGCTAGGTTAAATATAATGGATAGGTGTCTTGCATTTTCAAGTCTCCCATATTTGTCCAAGTGCAGTTGACACACCACACATCTCTTTATACCTTAAATGTAGCGATTAAATGTCAAATAGACATGTGACATGAAAACTAACGTACCTTGCATGCATTTCCCCTCTTCATTGTTTCTCATTCATATCAAGTGATCTCATGGCTATAAGGGTGATCATTTTTCTCCAAAAATCCCAGTTGTCACACTATTCTCTTTATAATAATAACTAGGTTTAAAGAAATGGGACAGCCATGAGACAATGTTCCCTCTTCATTTGTATGCTCTATCTTGTCTCCTCTTCTTATAATCTTCTTCTTCTTCTCCACGCTCCACGAATCAATAAACTGTGGAAATTGAGAAGATGGATTCAATGAACATGCTTTTAGGTCACTTTAGCTCCTTTACTTCTGAAATGCACTATAATTAAATGTGAGCTAAAGTGAGTATCCTAAGCATTTTTAAGTCATTAATCACTAAGTGTAGTATATCAAATGAATCAAAATTAAAACACATATCAAATGTCAACATATGCTTTTGGAAGCTCAACTAATATTCAGGTCGTGAGCAACATTAGTGGGAGCTATCAGTATAATCATGAATTTCGAGCCACAACATATAGATTGGAGCAACCTAGCTTGTATAATCAACCTTATAGTGCAATGTACAATAACAACTACAATTCAGAGTGGAGCAACTAACAGTATGTCGTAATGATAGTCAAAATAAAATAACTAAACCTACTACTATAGCAGTTATGAGTCTAAGTCCATCCCACAGAGACTGTGTGTAAAGTTTCTGAAATTAAAGTAACTAGTGTTTAGGTTTACTACGGGGTTTTTATTTTTCAAACAAGAAAATAAAATGAAATTAGACTAATAAAAACAAATTAAAGAAAACATGAGAAAAATGATAAAAGTGGGAAATTCGGTAGGGACCCAGTTCTTTGGTTCAAACTCGGCCTACACCTTAATTAAACATACTTCATTGATTTATTGTTCTCAAACTTCTCTTAGCAACTATTAATTATAGGTTAATAATTAACCTGATTTTTCCCTTAGCTAGTGTTTAATGAAGATACAATCGTTAATTAAATCTAACTACCGAATAACCTAGGATATTATCTCTATATCCAATTGGGTAGTAGCATTACGAATTAGGAAAACCAATTAATCAAGGCAATAACCACATACGATGCATCATTTAACCTATGTTATGTTATCTCTAATGATTATGAATCATTAGTCGCTAAACTTGAATTTCAATATAATAATTACGAATTATATCAAAATTCTAGCATTGGGTTTGCAATTAAACGATTCAATGAATGTATTAAAATCATCTATTCACAATACCTAATGGGTTCATACATAAATAATTGAACAATAACAAGAATACGACTATCTATACACAAAACCTAATTCAATTAACATAGGATAACACAATCAATTTCTAAAGAGGGAAAGAAAAAACAAAAATAGTGAAATACACTTAACCTGGTTTATCAGTGTCGATGTCATCTCCGAACTGACATTGGGACATCTAGCCCTCTATGGGTCTCTCCCTGTTGAGAGCTTTACCCCTCATCTTCATTAAAATCAAAAGCTACCAAAAAATAATTGCTTTAGCCCCATGAAAGAACACCTACTGATGACCACCCACGGCTCTCTACTATGCCTTCATTCTCTTCTTTTTCCTAATTAGTTTTTAGTCCACTTTACTGTTAACTTATTTAAAACCCTCGTCACTTTTGCATTTTCTCTTTTGGGTTGTGTTTTTCTGCTCCTTGCTTGGCTATATGCCCACTTGCACTACGTCATTTGATGCTCCTTCCCAGTTTAGTTGTACACCCATCTGCATTACATTATTTGGTGCTCCTTCCCAGCTATGCATCATAGTGTTATTTGCTCCTTCACCCTACGTTTTTTATCTTGGCCATTTGTGTCAAAGTAATAGTGTTTACGCTATTCATATAGACAATGTTTTCTTCATCTTGCTTTGCCCTTTTGCCTTGCCATTTTTTCCTTTTGCTTCACTTTACATTGCCATCTGCTGCATGCTTTGCTCATGGATTGCTCCTTGGTGCTACTATTAATTCACATTCTTGCACCCAAAACCATGCACGTAAGTGATGATTTTCTACTTCCTTATGCTCCAACATGTGTTGTCAATTAAATCACTATCTTGTGTGGATCTCGTGAGTGAGTAATTCTTCTCCTTTGTATTTTTATTTTTCTTGTCTTCTTCTTTTCTTTAATTTTCTTCTTCTTGCTACATGAAGTCAACATTCCAAGCTTTTACTCATGAATCAAAGGAGTTTTTAAGGTTGTAATGTGGGAAAAGGTAAGGTGAGATGTATTTCGGTTAAATCACATGAAAGTCATCAAAGCTAGTGAAACAAAAGTAATACTCAACATACTATCAAGTGTAAAAACCAACATTCACCCACAGTTGTATACATCAACCATGATGAATGCAAAAACAATTTTCACAACTTAAACTCAAGCTCTCATACATAATCCACATGAAGTATATACCAATCCGAAGGGATCACTCATACATTTGATGGCAATACATTAAAACCACAAAAAGTGACCCTTCTAAGACAACATCTACCTCATATTCAACATACTCAAATAACGCATTCAATACAACTTTAGGAGGATGCATTAAATATGAATAACCTTGTAAACCAAATATACACTTCCTCCTTGATACATTTCTTTTATTTTCGCTTATAAAAATTAAAATAAACTACATCAACATGCGAATTTCAATGATAAGGCATAAAATAACATCTCAACATTATAACCAACCCACATACATGCATACCCCCACACTTATCCTTTTGTATATCCATAAACTTAATAATCATCAAATTTTCCACTAGCTTTAAGGCTTAGGAGACATTTGGTTAGGTTAAAGCATGTAATGTGGTTAATACCCAAAGAAAAGGCAAATAAGGCTCAATGGGGCTTATCAAAAAGAAAAATTATATAATGGGTAGGCTATTTGACTAATGTAGGTCAGAAAAGAAAACAATGCCTAATCATATCCATGTTAATACGTGTGATAAAAATGTAGTCTTGAATAGAAATTCAAGGCAAAATTAGGATGTACATGTCATGAAGGTCACATGTTATCAAAAGACAATGAGACTGATATGGATGTGTCAGTCTAATAAGGCTCAAGTTCTAACCAGCTTCATCTATCACTAATCACTACTCCTCTAAAGATAATGCTCATCGACTAATCACAAGAGTAAAAGTATATGCTAAAGTTGTTATAAAATTCTCTAGCCAATTCACACTCTAATCATAACTATGTAATCCTAGAATCAACAGAAAAGAGAAAATGTTTGTTTTGCTGTTTTATTCTTTCACTCATTTTGATTGAAAACTTAAAACAAGTAAATCAAACAAATTAAAAAACACACATGAATAAAAAAACTAATGTTGAAAAGTAAAGGAACAAAAATTTACTTCCTTTAGGTTGCCTCCTAAGAAGTGCCTTTGTTTAATGTCACTAGCTCGACTCCTTCTTCACCTCACGTGAAAAAATTGTAATCTTTAGGTATTACAATTAGCGTCACGTCCACGCAAGGTTGTTCCAAATAGGGCCTTAGTTGATCATCATTCCTATTTAGTGTCCTTCCTATCCTTAGACTTTTGATCTTTACTGAGTCCATACTTTCCTAAAAGATCTCAAATGTCTCTTCACCTTTTTCTTCCTCGTTTAATTCCTCTAACTTACTAGGTAAAAGTAAAGAGTCATTCTCAATAACAAAATGGAACTCAATACTTACCTCTAAGTTAAAATTCCCTCCTTGAGTAATGCTCTTAAAATTTTCAATCTCCTCATCACTTTGTAAAGTTTCCACAAAATGTCCATTGGGTACACCTCGAGTTGATACGACCACTCCTCTTCACTTTACGATTTTAGATGATTAATATCTCCCCATTGAGGCAATGCATCTTGGTGGAACTATTTCAGATCTTGGTAAAATTGAAAAGTGTTAGTAGCGACATTATCAAATAATTCTTTTAAAGATGTATCTAAGTTTTGTTGCCTCTCTCAATTTTGGAAACTACACCAAAATTGCCTTTCATCTTGCTGCAATTATTGGATATCCTGTTGGGTCTACTTTATACTCTCTTGAAGCTGCTGCATACCTTATTGAAATTGAAGATGGCTAGCATTAAAGGTCCTAATATAGTCGTCCAGAGGTGTACCTAAGTTATGACAAGAAACTTCTAGTCTACACAAGAATTGTTGTGTGTTTTATAAACTATAATAGAAGTAAGATATGATGGTTATCCCATTTATAACTAAAGTTAGGTTGATCAGTCTAACCTTGGTTATAGGATTGAGAATAAAAGTTATAAAAGAAATTACTTCTATCCATGTCAAAAAATTTTCACACAAATACGAAACAAAAAGTTAAAAGATCAAGAAATAACTGAAAAGAAACAACTATGTACAAAACACCAACTAAAATCACAAACAAAAAGCTAAAACACTGCACTCCCTAGCTATGGTGTCAAAATTGATAGCACATCATAACATTAGTCAAAATAAACTAACTAGACCTACTACTATAGTAGTGGTGAGTCTAGGTCGATCCAATAGAGAGTGTGTGTAAAATTTCTGAAATGAAAGTAACTGGTGTTTAGGTTTAACGGCGCTGTTTGGATTTTACAAATAAGAAAAAAAATGAAACTAGACTAATAAAAACAAAGTAAAGAAAACATGCAAAAAAATGATTAAAGTGGGAAATTTTGTAAGGACCTAGTTTTTCGGTTCAATCTCAGCCTACACCCTAATTAAACATATTTCATTGATTTGTTATTCTTAAACCTCTCTAATCAACTATTAATTATGGGTCAATAATTAACTTGATTTTTCCCTTAGATAGTGTTTAATCAAGATATGATCATTAATTAAACCTAACTACTGAATAACCTAGGATACAATCTTTAGATTTAATTGGATAGTAGCACTACAAATTAGGAAAACAAATTAATCAAGGAAATAACCACATATGATGCGTACTTACATAT
>JANSVA010000218.1:47479533-47517102 GCA_025504915.1 Erythroxylum reticulatum | reverse complement strand
ATGTCTTAGACTCATAATATGTGATATGTGAATAGGTTAAGAAATAATGATATGATCGACAAAGATAGATTGACAGCGTACGAAGTAAAAGTTAGTAAGTAATATGAAATATATCGATGAAACAGTAAAGATAGTGTGATGGCTAGATAAGTGATTGAAGGACCTATTGAGTTTATCAATTGTGGTCATTTAGAAAAAGTATTTGAGTGGTGAAGTATATGAAAAATGGAGAAGCATATGAGGAAATAATCCTCTACTTTATTGATCAGTCATATGAGAATTTCGGGGATATTGAATAGTAATGGGATAAATTGAGTATAGTGGTTATAATGAATGAGTAGAATGAACTGGAATAGAAAGATTAGAAATAAAATTTAAGTGTTGGATTTAGTGAAGGAAAATACGTTGGAGAAATTTACTGAGAATATTTAGTATGGGAGTTTTAGATAGTGGAGAAGAAAGTTATAATCCTCAAGAGTGAAGATGTTCAGGAGCAAAGACGTATTGTTTGTGATGACGTCATATCGTCTATGATAATGTCATTCGTCTTAAGAGATGCATCATCTATAAAGATGCATCGTCTGTAAAGACATATCGTCTATGATGACGTCATATCGTCTGTGATGACGTCACATCGTCTGTGATGACATCATTCGTCTTAAGAGTTGATGGTCTTCAATTGAATTTGCTTCGTCTTATGTTAGCTTTTGTATTCTTTTGCTTTTTGACATTTGTCTTCTTTGTCATTCGTCTGCTCTTTGCATTCGTCTGTTTTTTGGCATTCGTCTGCTTTACCACTCGTTTTCTTATTCCTTCATTTTCTATTTACATTCGTCTGCTTTTGCATTCATCTACTTATTACTTTGTCTGATTTTTGGCATTCGTCTGCTTATTGCTTCGTTTACTCTTTGCATTCGTCTGCTTTCTATTTATGTGACCGAAACCTCTTCTTCTATATACTGTTCATTTTGTATTGTCTGGTCCAAATTTGACTCTCTAGATGATAGAACTTCCTTCAAGGTCTTCATGAAAGTTATAGACCTATAAGTCCTCTTTCAAACCATCCAACAAAGATCTTAATCCGATACCTATAGCAAAAGTTATGCTAGTCTCCCCAAAAGGAAAAGGTTCAATACAAGTGAGGGCAGAATCAAATTGAATGATTTGTGGTGTTAATGGAGACATAAGACATAGGAGAATATGTTATTAGAAGAAAGTGTTGCAAAATGACTTCAGTGTCAAGGTTAAAAAGAACATGTAAAGTTGACCCGAAATGAAGTGTTATGGGGAATATCTGAAAGTGAGTAAGAGGTTATGACTTGTGATTACAGTGGTTTTATTAAGTCATAAATCTAAGTGTAAATTATACTTAAGTGAGTTTTAATAAAGGGAAGTGGATAAGTGGATAAGAAATGGACAGGTGACCTAGTTAGAGTTAACATTTTTATTGCCTTAAAAGGCTAGCTGATGTCTTTATCCTTATCATTCTTGAAACTTCTTTCTTTAGAGCTCCTCAACTCAAAGCCTTTCATCAAATATTCATCGAAGTTTAACCTTGATTTTCTCCGTTTCTCATCACTTCCACTCTGATATTTCTTCCTTTTATTCCAAGAAAAATCGAGCCTCCTTGTCAACTTTCAAGTTGATGTATGTGGGTGCTTGAGGGACTAGGGTTACGTGATTTTGCATAGATTGGAGCTTCAAACAAGTAAGCTTGTTATGCTTACGTAGTTCTTGCATAAATGAAGCATGCATCGTTAGTTTACTGTTAAATGGTTAAGAACAGTAATATTCTTATTTGCTGGAAAATAAGTTAGAAGATTTAGTGTGCTGAAATATTATGCGATAGTATTAAACTAGTCTTGGGAGTTGAAAGATCATTGAAAGTGTGTAAGGGTGTGAAAGAATGATTAAAGTGATAGTTAGAGAAATACATGACGAAAACACAAAAGTTAGAAATGCAGAAGAATGAAAGTAAAGAATTGCAGAAAAGATGATAAAATACGTGAAGTGTTCTGATTTTTGGATGATCATGAAAAATGATAGATTTTTGATTTGTTGTGATTCAACGAATTGATGAGTGATTAAGTTATAAAATGAGAATGTGCATAAGATATGAAGTTAGTTAAAGTAGCCGAAATTGTCATTGAGCATGCATTGTATATAATCTATTTATATACTTTTGCATAAGTAAATGCTTATACGTGTGCAATTAATAATGAGTGCGCAATGTGTGTCTTGCATAAATGGTTTGTACAGGTCAAGTGTCAGCATTAAGGCGTTCCTAAAAATTAGAAGCAAATGCTAATCTGGAGCGTATTGTGAGTAGACCTAAATGATCTAATTTCATTATTTGTTTTGTGTAAATTTTGGTATTGATTATATGAATGTGTTTGACTGCGTTGTTTTCCAGACAGAAGGTCCGACGAATGCATTGTATGAATGAAATATTAAAGTGCTCGTTGAATGTGAATGAGATGTTTGTTGATTAAAGCAGAAGAAAATTTTATACTGATTTCTGAGTGATTGAGTGTTCTAGCACGCCACCCTTGCAGGGCACAGGCTCGGACATCACCCATCAATGTCGGGTTCAGGTCTTTCGGCAGTGGGGTGCTACACTAGCTTTTGCTATATCTATGTTTCCAAATCTTTCTTTCTTTATTGGATTAAGTCCTTTTTAGAGTTCCCTTATTGGCTTAGCATTTTATTAAAAAAAATAATATGCTTACAAATTGTTGGGCTAATGCCTTTTGTGTCAACAAAGATTCAACCGACTGCAGTTTTATACTCCTTAAGTAGTCCTACTAACCTTTTCTCTTATCCAATAGTCAATCCTTTTTAGATGATTACAGATAGTGACTGTCTTTCATCCAAATAGACATACTTCAGATAATCAGGTATGACCTTCAATTTTATCTTTGGAGCTTGTAAAATAAAAGGTAGTTATAGTAATTTTAGTATTTGATGTTTTCGAATCTATTAGCATTGTTGATTACAATTCTATAGCTTTACAAGTTTTGTCAACTTACTTGGTCACTTCCAGTTTAACACCAAACTCCAACTCATCATCAACATTTTTTTAAAAGTATCCTACACTATTGAATCCAAAATATTAATATGATAAATAGAGTGAAAACTATTAGGATACTTTATTGCACCTAGAAAATATTAAATTTCACTATTTCTCCATCAAACTCACAAATAGGGTACCCTCGTTTACATCAATTTTCATCTTAGCTATCTTTTTAAACGACCTTACTAATAAAATTGAAGTTAAATATTTAACACTAAGTCCATCCATATCTAATATGTAAAAGTCCAATGGAAATACCAAACCATTAATTTAGATAAAAATCCTCTGTAACACTAATAGGATGCATATAAGAATGATCAACTAGCTACATAATTACATTAATTTCTTAAAAATAATTCACATTTAAAACTTGGTAAATTAAGTA
This sequence comes from Erythroxylum reticulatum, assembly GCA_025504915.1. Lineage (NCBI taxonomy): Eukaryota > Viridiplantae > Streptophyta > Magnoliopsida > Malpighiales > Erythroxylaceae > Erythroxylum > Erythroxylum reticulatum. Next base: position 47,513,644 of record JANSVA010000218.1, on the reverse strand, counting down.
TGACATGACTTTAATAAATGCACCTAAGTCTAGTATGACATGCTCAATTTTCTAATCACGAATGACAAAAGGAAGTGTAAACATACTTCAATCTTTGTATTTTTTCTAATAAATTCCTATTTATCACAACATATACAATCTTAACCAAAATTATCCCCTCTTTATCCTTCAACATCCTTTTATTTGTATATAGTTCTTTCAAGAACTTTGCATATTTTAGACTTTGCTTGATGACTTCTATAAGTGCTATATTGATTTCTACTTTCCACTGATCAAGGAAATGCTTCAATATTAGATTAAACTGCAAGAATCAGTTTAATGATATGACGGCTAAAATCAACGTCTCGAAGAATAGATTTCCTTTCCTTGGAAGTCCTCTCTTTACCTAGGCTGGTATGAGCCATCATCACCATGTCTAACATTCAGGGCTGTTTTTAGTATTTTATAAGCCCCGAATAAAGTAAAAAAAAAAAACTCTACTTTTTCTTATTTTTTAGCTCTTATAAAAATAAAAAGAAGTAAAATATGTAACTTTTGTTTTTTATAAGATTAAAAATAAGTCATTTTATTTCATTTTATATTTTATAAAATTAAAAATAGGTCTTATTTTAGAGTTTTTGCCCTTGGCCGCCTGCTAACATTAACCTCACATACTCTACCTTGCCGTTTCTGTCTTCTCCGATTACGGCTTAGCTGGTGTCCTTTGGTACAGCCTCCCTACAGTTCAGTATCTGAATACACTCTTCATCGTTCCAGTCATGTAAAGCACAGTGCAACACCATAACTGATAAAAGTCAGTTGGATTCGTGCCAAGAAAGCCAAGTGGGAAATTAAAGAGAGAATCTGAGGAGAAAATCTAGGTAACTTTTGTCAACCTACGAGCCATCTCAAAAAAACTATCAGAAAGCTCCAGACGTTGAATAGTGCTTCAAAATTAGTGGGACACGTTTGGTGTTAGCAGCCTCATGTCTCCTGTTTTATGCAGACGTTATGTTCCCTATTTTTCCCTAAGTTTCAGCGCTTTGGTTTTTTTCCACTTCCCCACTTGTCCTTTAGTGCTTTAATTTTAGCTTTTATTGGTTAATTGTGAGCCTATATATAGACCTGTTCTCCGACTAGGAAAAAGCCCATTACAAAGGCTGTCTTATTTTCACTTTCGACGTCCGTCTCTTTTGCCTCTTTTCTTTTCTGTCTTAACTCTTGTGCTTCCCCTAACACTAGGGATGAGAGAAAACGATAACAAATGTAAATTTGAGAGTGATATAGCCATGTACATTTGTTTCTTTTAATACTAAACCTTGCTAGAAATTTAAAGCAGGTTCTATCGGTTGTAGCTAAGAGAAAATTTTGATAAATGACCATCAGAAAAGCTGCATCAGCCTTGGGAACACTATGAAACATGTCACCAACAGTAAGACTTAGACCATCCCTCTCTATCGCCTCCGACAAAATATGAGGAAGATTGAAGTTAATGCCATGTATCCAAGGATAAGCTTCAATCAACATGTGCAAAGCTGTCCCACTCTCCCCACCAACATCAACAATGTCTTAAGCCCATGAAATGTCTCTGGACGACCCTCAATTATTGCAGGCACAGCCACTCTACCACCACAGGCAATCGATTCGTCGAATAGCTTGCTGTGACCTGGATTTTCGATTGCAAGCTTCCACAAATCTTCTCCATGAGCCGCCTCAAATGGTAGGTTCCCATCAGCCCGAACAAAGTTGCTTAGACCATGCCAAGCTGATAGCATTACGGGGCTGCTTTCAAACAAAATGACTATGCTATTTTCTCCTCCTGTAAGCAAACGATGATAAAGTGGCATTTGCATATAACCTACGTGTCTCCGGTGGTGGGTTGCAACCTACGTATCTCCAGTGGTGGGTTGCTCTTGAATATCCCAAAATGAACCAGGAACCTGGTGATTCGATGAAGAGATAATGGAGAACATTTGAGATTGGAAGCTAGATCTGACAGTGTTATAGGATTAGGACCCTGGTGGTTTTGTTGAATTATGTTGTTTCATGCAGCCTGCTATACTAAAACTTGTGGAAGATTTAGCTAGATCAGTCAACGTAAGGAGGAAAGGCAGAATGAAGAAGAAGGTTCCAGGTTCCTAAGGAAATCAGAGGATTAAAAGTGAATGTTGGTCTTCTGAAATATTTCACTTTCTTGGAGTAGAAGCATCTAGCTTAGTAGTTGTTGCAGAACAGTTTCGACCAGAGTCACCTTTGAGCTTGTGTTTTGAGCGGAGAAGGAAGTGCTCTCCAAACCTATAAAAGGTTTTGGATGAATAAGCTATTCCAAGCTCTATTTCACACTTCACCACAGCGATGTTGCTAAATCCCAATATATATTTCCATACTTCAACTTTGGGACAGATCTAGAAAATTTTCTAAATGGGGGAAAAATTTTAATGGGGAAAATTTTTGTTTAATGGGAGCAAAATTTTACTTCTTTTAATGGATCAAAACTTAAAATAATAATTTTTATATGAAATTTTTTGGAGGTAGTGATGACAAGTACCCCCACTTGCCCCCAATGTCGATTCGTCCCTGCTTCAATTGCTACTGCTTCTTTTTCTTCTTCTGCTTCCACTTTATAAAGTAGTTCATTTTCAGCTTCTGCAATTTCTCACCTCTCTAAGTCCTATTAGTCTTTGGATGTCGTTTATGTACACTACAAGAAAATATCATAATTTGCGACATTTAAAAAAAACAATGTGCGATGTCACAAAATCTTCAAAAACGTCCCAGAATACAATTTGCGACATAATGTCGCCAAATATGGTATAGGCAAAAGGTTTTTGCATCTTTTACCATAAAACATTATGGAAAACACGGGCATTTCGTAACATTTTAATTAATGTCACTGAAAGATTGGTCTTTCTGCGACATTTTGTGGAAATGTCACGGAAAGTTACATTCTGCACCGTTTTTGCAAACATCACGGAAAGTCATATTCCGCAACGTTTTTAAGATGTTGTGGAATGTTGCTTTATGTGACGTTTATACAAAAATGTCGCAGATAGTTGTATTATTTTTTAATCATTATTTTTCCATTTTTTTCAAAAATCATTTTAATTTAATAAATGTTTAATTTTAATAATTATTTTTTAAAATACAAAAATTTTTAAATCTTATTTGTTTAATAACTATTCAATATTATTTATGAATTTTATTTATTTAATAATTATTCAATTTTTTAGTGTATCATTAATTTTAATAATTATTCATGTATCACAAGAATTTCATATCTGTAAACAATGTATTATTTACTTACAATTCGTGAACATATTATAATACACTAATTAATATCAAAAGTATGCCATAAGTGTATAGTAAATAGTCATAAGTGTATAGTTCCAAGAGCTTTTTTTGCTGTTCAAATTCAATTCTTTGTTGTTCGACTTTGATAGTTAGTCGATCCTGCATTTGTTCAACTTTTTTATTCAATTCATCGACTTGAGACTATAACTCTTGATTAACCTTTTTCGACTCCTCTAGTTCATCTTAAAGTCTCTTTCTGACCGAAGTCTTTCTTTGTGGTCGAGGCCCAACTCCTATGCCAACAATGTAATCTGATCTAGTGCCCAAGACTTTGTCGCACACTTCATCCTCTATCATTGGATGATTTTGTTCTATTGAATTTGCTAATTCCTTACACATTAATTACTAAAAAATTAATAATTAATTAGATACACAATCTCATTTAAGAAATATTTGTAAATGAACTATGTACTCACCCATTTTTCTCTACATTCGGTAGTTGTCCATTGACCTTTACTTTCACCATAATGAGTGTGATACTACAGCTTTATCTAGTCACACTTTTCTCCATCTTTGTCACTCTGTTATATAGAAATATATTACTAGTAATATTTATTATAAATATTATGTAAAGACATTTGATGTATGGTTTTCAAATGGTATATCATTATAACTTGTTTTTGTCATTAAAATGCTTTTATCTATTCACTAATTCAACATCTTTACTAGCACACACAAGTAGGTAAAACGAATATGAAGAACTATTATATTTTTGAACTATACAAACCCTTTGAGATCTCTAACATTATAATATGTACAAAATTTCTTGTTATGATTCTTGGGGAATATAAGCTAATCTCTTGCAAGTCATCTACTCTGTGTTTTTTCTTTTTCAATGGATTCCATAACTTCTTCAAACGATTTCTATAAGAAAAACAAATTAGATGTTGTTGGCCAATCTTCAGTGCACAGGGAAGTTCAAATATCAACATTAAGTCCGAATGAAATTAACATAAAAAAGAAAATGCAAAACTAACAATGCTCCTATAAATTATGTATCATCACTGTGGTAGTAATTCTATACAAACTAATAGGATTGAAAGTATAAAATTTCTGACTTCCACTCTCTTTCCTTTTAACCAGAACCTAATAGCCTGATTATATAGACAACAAAGGTTAAGAAGGATTTACCATCCTAGCTTTCTTTAAATGACTTGAATTTGGAATGCAAGTATGACTAGGTTGAAACATATATCTACAACTTATTATTTTACATTCGGCTTTAACGATGATTTCGGAATAAGTTAGGATGAATTATTAAGAGTGTGATGTAGAAGGTAGATTATATAGATCTAGAAAAGAGGATCGTTTAGAAATATTTAGTGGAAATCTTATCTTAAGCCAATTTATTGATGACTATGAAGGGAATCAAGTTCTGCCAACTGCGACATAAGGCCTTGTAATGATGGGTAAACCATACCAAAAACCACATAGATGTAGGCAATAACAATTTTAACAAAAGTTTTTGATTAACACAATGAGAAAAAGGGCAGAAGGTTGACATATAAACAGATAGTAAAGAGAAAGAGCAGGCATAAAAATCCATGATGTGCCAATCTAAAACCAATAACATACCCCAGAATTGTGCCTTTTTCACAATGCCTCTCTATCCATATCCAATACCACGAACCCACCACATAAATTGTTATAATAGAGAAAAAAGAGGCACTATCAACATAACTCCTATCGTCAAAAGAACCCACATGAGAAGTTTATCTGAATTCTCCAAGTATCTAGTGAAGTTTGTGAGCATAAATAATTATAATACAGGAAACTAGTAAACCAATAGAATTATTTGATAAGAAAGTTTCTGACAAATCACCGACAAACTTTAGTGACTTTGAACATTATAGTCGAAATCCATTTCTATCAGTCCTGATGGAGACAAATTCAAGGATTATGGACGAATTTTAAAAAACAATGTCACATTTCAACATTTCATCCAGCACATCTGCAACATGCCCTTCCTCCTTAACTACAATAACCAAATAAACTAACTAAAGATGCAATGAGACAATAACCCAATACCGAGTATAATGGTCTGAAGCTTAATAATCTTGATCAACAAACCCACAAGAATCTCCAGACAAATCACCAATCCCACATTCAAAAGCATAAATAACCATGGAACTGATCCCAGCTTAGCAAAAGAACCTACTAAGCTAATGTTCTCAAATATCACAATGAATTAATCACCAAAACAATGAAATTTTCCACTTCATGTGAATACATAAATCATTAACAAACTCAACCTGCGGGCTTTATTTCTAAATAATTTAAGAACCAAACTTTATTATCTAAAACATATTCAATGATAAAATTCACCAAACTCAAAACGATGATTGCCCAAAAAAATTAAAAGAAAAATATCCATAAACATAAGTGCAACTACCCAAAAAAAGCAACATTAAGAAGAAAAGCTCGTATTGTCAAGAAGCAAACTGCAGACTCAAACTTAGAAGCCAATCCTTCAAAATTCGAACTCGACCCACTAGCTTTCGTCTTTCTATAATCTCTGTAATCATAATGGTATCCATATCCACCCTGAGAATACCCTCCATGATAACTATAATTTGACATAGACGACATGCAAAAGTTGTAATCATCATGTTTGCGATCATTTCAAAGGATCTCATGGGCCTCAAAAAGTTGTTTGAATTTACAGGTGGTTTGTTCCTTAACGGTGGTCAAAGACAGAGAGTGTTTGTCCGGGTGATACTCTATAGCCAATCTCCTAAACGCTTCTTTGATATCTCTTCTTTCGTCGCATACTTGCTTAATCCCAATACCTTGTATTGATCCATTGCAAATCAAGAAACTAATAAAATTAGGGTTAAGGTTAGAGTTAGGGATAAGGAGGAGAGGTTACCCTATGCCCAAAGAGCAACAACACTCCACTTCTTAATCTCGAAATGCTTGGGCTTCTTAGTGGAGGAAGAAGTAACGGCCCTACTAGAGGCCTCACATTTGGGTGGGAAGAAGGTAGAGAGAAGAAACCAAAGAAGAAGAAATGTTAGAGAAGAAACCAACAAAATGGTGGGAAATGAATGCTCGAGAAGAAAATGTTAATTTTAAATATTAATTAAACAAAAAGTAAACGCCAATAGCGACGTGTTATTCAACAAAATTTCAAAGTTTCTATTTCATGATGTTTTAATAAAAAGATGTCGCAAAAAGTTTTACAAATCCGCAACATTTTTATAAAACATCATGGAATTTCTTATAGTGGTAATCTCGGCCTATATAAACACACCATTTTATATGTAGGCAATGCTAGACTGTCAGTGATATAGTTTTGTTTCTATATTAAGAGACATAGATGATATGATTAATATTTTCCAAGTTGAATGTGTGGATGCCAAATGTTCATGAAAAATCTCTACATTGCTCCACATCCATGTAATTGCTTAGATAAAATGCATTTTAGCTATCCCCAAGTTGGATGATTGATACCTTTCTAACCATTGAGAAAACTTGATTCAAAACAATAAAGTTTATTAAAGTGGCTTTTTGTAGGCCAAGACCCTTCTACTTTTTAAATATGTAACTCTATCAAACATTTATATGGTGAAGACAATAAAATATCTACAAATAGATCTTGACAATGCAATACTGATTATTTAGTTATATTAATGCGAACTATCAATACTGACTATTTAGTTATTAATTCGAACTATCTTTTTATTTTGATTTAATTTTAGTTCTTAAATAGGAAAATTAGTATTTGTTTTGTTTTAGTAGGTAATAAGTAGAAATTGGATCAAATTAGAGCATTATTGGTCAAAATCATGAATTTTAGAAAAAGTAGATAGATTTCTGTAGTGGATAAGGCAATATCACTCTTAATGCCAAATTCACCTCAAGAATTTGAATTCAATTAGGAAATTTATTTTCAGTCTTATTATATAGGGATTTGGATTTGTTTAGATGGAATTTTCATAAGATAGGAGAAGGCTAGGTTTCAAGTATGAATATAGGAGAAAAACACATCCAATACTTCTACACATCAACCTATTTCATTTTCTTTGATTTTCTCTTCATTGTTCATTATTTTCTTCTATTTTTAATTTTGGAACTAAATTAATGTGTTGCTAAATCAAAGTATTCTAATTCATAGGGATTCAAATCTCTAGTTATATCCTTATGAGGTTTTATTCTAAACTTATATTCATGTTTTAATTTAAATATTTCTTATTTTGTATTCTTATATTTAATGAATAATTAATATTGATTAATATGATAATTAATTTAATATTGATTATTTTATAACTATTTATAAATTCAATGATCCGTAATTATCATGAAGGATTGGTACAAGTAGCAAATAGGTTATTTATGAATTTGCATCGTTTACTTATGAGAAACAAGAAAACTAAGTTAAATAATTAGAGCTATCTCAATTATTTAATTTAGGGTTTAGTCTTTTTAACCAAGCTTATTGGTATCATTTAATTGATATGGAATGTTATTATACTCAATCAATTGATGATAAATTTTTAGTTTGAATGCTAGATTTGAATCAATTAATTTAGAAATTTTAAGACTTATTATGGCTATCCTAATATGTTTCAGACTAACTGCTTAAATTGTAAAATTATTCTTTTTAGACTAATGATCAATGTTACAATTGGATGAGATATTTCTCTTGAACCAAAGTTAATTAAAAATTGAATTTCTAACTCTATATTGAGTTGATTTATTTTGATTCTTTGTTAATTCTAGTTCCTTAGTTAATTAATCATAAATCCCTTATTTATTTTGTCAATTGAAATTACAAAACTAGTTTTCATCTTTTGAGATTTGATTTGTTTCCACGACTACTCCAAGAGTTTAGTGAATCAAAATTAATTTTGAGGGTTTTGATAACCTTTTAAAATTTTTAGCATTGTTACTAGGGAATTATTTTAGTTTATTAGTTTCTTTGCACTATTTTATAGTTTATTGTTAATCTCTTGTCTTGTACAACTCGTTCTTCTCTGATAGGTGAATTGTAATATAATCTATAAATTAAGAAAATAATGCATTTAAGGAGAGAGATAAAGAAAAAAAGAGGTCATTAACCTCCAAAAGTGAAGTTGAGATAGATCTAACAACTGGTGACTTTTATAATTTCTAAGAAATTGAAGAAAAGATGGAAAATCCTAATATTAGAACATTAAGGGGAGTCAATGGAACTAAATTTGAATTAGCAACCCTTATATATATGATTTCCAGATGTTGAATTTGATTTTAATTAAATCTAGTTTGATTCATTTACTCCCTATTTTTTCGTGGTCTTGTAGATGAAGATTCATATAAACACTTAAAGGAATTTCATGTTGTTTGCTTTGGAATAAATCCATAAGGAATAACCAAATAACAAACTAATCTTAGAGCCTTTCCATTCTCATTAAAAGATAAGGCAAAAGATTGGATATACTATCTCCCTTCAGTCTCAGTGACAACATGGAATGAGATAAAAAGATTATTCTTGGAGAAGTTCTTTCCTGCATCATGAGTAGTAAATATCAAATAGGATATTTATAGGATAAGACAATTCACCGAAAAAAACATTATAAGGATTTTAGGATAGGTTTAAATAGTTATTTGCTAGCTACACACACCATTAGATGCCTGTTCAACATTTAATTTAATACGTTTATGAAGGGCTATTATCAATGAATAGGATTATGATAGATTTAGATAGTGGAGAAGCTTTGGTAAATAAAAAATTTGAAACAGCCAGAGAATTGATATCAAACATGGCCAAAATTTCTCAACAATTTAGGACAAGAATAGATGAAGCTAGCAAGCGCTTGAATGAGGTAAGTAATAATAACCTTGATGATAAAATATCAGCTTTAATTATTCTAGTTTGTCAAATGGTTGTAGCTTAATTACAATGAGCATGAGCTTGCGGAATATTCTCATTCTTTAGATATTCTATGAATATGTGCCCTAAATTGCAACAAGACTCCCTTTAAGAAGCTAACATAATAAAAGAATTTCCTGATCAACCTCAATGGAAATGTGACTCTAATTCTAATCATTATAATTTAGGATAGAGGGATCATCTAAACTTTAGCTATGAAAATTAAGGAGGACAACAAAGATATCAAACTAATAATTTCAATAAACAACCTCAAGTACTTGCACAAGCTTAATATCGATCTTTAAATTCATGTATGTCTTTGGATGAAATTGTTAAGTCATTTGCTACTAATACTCAACAATTTAAATAGGAAGCAAGAGTAAGTCTTCAGAACTTATGAAACATATAACTTAAATAGTCACCTCAGTTAGTAACTTGGAAGCACAAGGAAATTAAGAAGTGGGAAGGAAATTCAATATGGATCTTCCTACTAATGGAGGTAGAAAAGCATAAAGAAGAAGTGAAGAAAGATGAACCTCTAATCCTTACCAATGGAGGTATAAAAGCATAAAAAAAGGAGTGAAGAAAGATGAACCTCTAACTCAAGAATCAACAAAGGTAAAAGATGATTTATCTTTACTGATATCAACTAATGTAAGTTTACCTCTTTTCCCTTATAGTTTGGATATATCAAAAGAAGAGGAATATAAAAGAGAGATCTTACAAACCTTCAAAAAGGTAGAAATCAATATACCATATATAGAAGTCATTAAGAAAAGTCTAAAATATGCAAAGTTCTTGAAAGAACTATGTACAAATAAAAGGAAGTTAAAGGACAAGGAAAGGACAATATTGGTTAAGATTGTATATGTTGTGATAAATAGGAAATTACTGGAAAAAAAATACAAAGATTCAGGTATGTTTACACTTCTTTGTGTCATTGGTGATTAGAAAATTGAGCATGTCATACTATATTTAGGTGCATTTATTAATGTCATGTCATACTCAATTTACCAAGTTTTAAATATGAATTCTTTTTAAGAAACTAATGTAATTATTTAGCTAGTTGATCATTCTTATATGCATCCTATTAGTGTTATAGAGGATTTTTGTCCAAATTAATAGTTTGGTATTTCCAATGGACTTTTAGATATTAGAAATGGATGGACTTAGTGTTAAATATTTAGCTTCAACTTTATTGGTAAGGTCGTTCAAAAAGATGGCTAAGACGAAAATTGATGTAAATGAGGATACTCTATTTGTGAGTTTGATGGAGAAATAGTGAAGTTTAATATTTTCTAGGCAATGAAGTATCCTAATAGTTTTCACTCTATATATCATACAGATATTTTGGATTTAATTGTGTAGGATACTTAAAAAAATATTGATGATGAGTTAGAGTTTGGTGTTAAACTGGAAGTCACCAAGCAAGTTCACAAAACTTGTAAAGCTATAAAATCGTAATCAACAATGCTAATAGATTCGAAAACACCAAATACTGAAATTACTATAACTTAAAAAGAAAATGTTACCTTTATTTTGCAAGATCCAAAGATAAAATTGAAGGTCATACCTAATTATCTGAAGTATGCCTATTTGGATGAAAGAGAGTCACTACCTGTAATCATCTAAAAAAGATTGATTATTGGATAAGAGTAAAGGTTAGTAGGACTACTTGAGGAGTATAAAAATGTAGTATGTTGGATCTTAGTTGACACAAAAGGCATTAGCCCAATAATTTGTATGCATATGATTTTTTTGGAAAAAAAATGCTACACCAATAAGGGAACTCTAAAAAGGCTTAATCCAATAATGAAGGATGGATTTGGAAATACAGATATGGCAAAAGCTAGGCAGGAAAGCAAATTGCAATTCTAAGAGCTAGAGGAAACAAGGTTAAATACTTACAAGAATTCGAGAATTTAGAAAGAAAAAACCAAATGTTTCCATGATAATATGATCTTGAGGAAGTAATTTAAGGTGGGGCAGAGATTTTTATTACATAATTCTTAATTAGAGCTTATGCCAAGTAAGTTACATTCACGATGACTTGATTATTTTGATGTCACTAATGTATTTTCTTATGATGTAGTCGAAATAAAAGATTTAGATACGAGGAAGATGTTTAAGGTGAGCGGACATAAATTGAAAGCTTTTGTAAGGAGAAGATGGTTTCAAGTTTGGTGGATATTAATTTTACACTTCCCTAATATGTAGAAGTTTGAGAACAAACAGTTTTGTTAAGCATAACGAAGTTAAATAATTTTGCTCTTTAGGAGGCAACCTAAAATATTATAATTTTTATTAGTGCTACTTTAGCTATGTATAGTTTTCATTTATTAATCTTTACGTAGTTAGTTTATTAGTTTAAGAAGGAATCGAGTTTTAAAATTACAAAATACAAAAATTCATAAGGCAAAATCTCGCTTTATGTGATCTAGGTTTCTGGAATGGAACCCTTTAAATTCCAAAATACTTTCAATCATAAGGCATGATCACACCTTATTATTGTTAGTAATCTATTTTGTTTAAAAAATTAGTGGTTTCTTTAAAAATTAAATTAAAAAACAAAAACATAAAATAGATAAAATAATAATAATTAAAATAATACAAAATTTAAAACCTTAATTTATTTTGTTTTTCAGGTACATCAGCCACCCAGCACCAAATGCACCTACCAGTCCCTGAGTTCCTAATAATGGCACAATAAATAAACCCAGGCGCACTATAATAGGCACCAGTCATGCCAACATTCAACACACCTGGCATCCATAATCCCCCAACCCACAAGTTGCATTAACCAAAGTCTTTAGCAGACATCCAGTGACAAGTTCACATGTCCAACATCCCAAGTAGCCCAAGCATCAATTTCACAGTAGCATAGCACGTCGCCAATTGTAAGAAGCCTGTACATCCTAGTTTCAACATCGTACTAACCTATTCTGCTTTCAGCACTCTGCTAGATCTAGATCAACACCCTCTAGACATATTCAGTTGCACCAACACGCGTCCTAACCACCCTCTCAACACCTACCAATGTATAACATCAACCACATAACACACAAACTAAGCAATCCAGCTTTTCACTAGTATTATAGTAATGTATGATTTATTTTCCAATTTTCTTTTATGCTCTACACCATATACATTGACATTATAATACATTTCATTTCAAATGCTCACAACTTAGGGGAGTCTTCTACTCTGTGCTTTATTTTATATTGCTTATTTTTATAGAATGTGACCATCTTGTGTACAAACAATGTATGATTTTGGTGTGAGGATTAAGGGTATATACTATAATGAAATTTGTGAACTCATACATAGATCAAGTGCTAAAGAGGTTCAGCATAAAGAATTTTAAAAGGGAATTCTTACCCATTTAGCATATAATTCTATCTCACAGAGTATGTGTTCTAAGACATAAAAATGGATTATGTTTCATATGCTTTGGTGATTAAGTCAATCATATATGTGATGCTATGTACTATACCAAATGTCTCTTATACTTTGAGCATAATCAATAGGTTTCAAGTTAATATTGGTTATGGACATTAGATGACTATAAAAAACATTTTAAAGTGTTTAAAAAGGACGGAAGATGTTTTCTTGGTTTATGGAGGAGATAAATTAAGAATTTAGGGCATTCATATGCTAGTTTTCAGTTAGATCTAGATGGTAGTTTATTTCAGTTGGGGTTCATCTTGACTTTGAACGATGGTGTAGTAAGTTGGAAGAGTTCCAAACAACAAACCATTATAGATTCTACAACCGAGGTAGAGTATATTTTAGTGGCTGAGGCAACAAAGGAAGCAGTTTAGTTATCACTGAACTTGGAGTAGTTCCTAGCATTATTGAGTCAATAGTATTACACTGTGACAATAATGGTGCCATTACACAGGAAAAGGAACCAAAGTCTCGTCAACATTTTAAACATGTACTCATGAAATTTTATTTGATCAAAGAGATAGTGGAATGAAAGGATATAACATTACAGCAAGTTCTTACTAAAGAGAAACTTGTAGATCCTCTCACTAAGTCATTATCTTAGAAGATACATGATCAACATATGGATGGAGATAATATTAGATACGTAGCGATTGACTTTTAAGGGATTGTTAGTTTATACCCTTGTAGTGAATTGGTTGGTTACAATTTTATGTATAACATTATTATTTTAATTGATAAAGATATTCTTTATATTACGTATTTTATTAATTACATTTGATATTTTAATAATAAAGGTAATATCTCTGGAAAAATTATTGTACAATTGAAATTATGTTGAGATCATAATTATGATATTCAATTTGCATTTATGCATTATTCCTAAATTGTTTTTAGTTATAGTTTTATTGAGATCGGATATTGATTATACGGTAAACCTAGCACATATTATACTTTTTCTTATGAATAAAGTAAATAATCTTGTAAAGTAAAGGATGGAGATACTTCACTAAACTAACCTAATTATGAGGATCTCAAATAGAGTATTACTTATATGTCTATAGATTTTCTTATGATGGTTGTATAATTGATCCTTAAACTTGAGATTACGAAAATATTTCATGTAAGAATTACTATGCTTTGATGTTACTTATTAAGATAGCTTAGTTGGTAGTACTTGGATATAGTATGAACCATATAGAGATAGATGTGTAAGTTAATAAAGGATTCACCACTTTGAAGTAATTAGAGAGAATGTTTCATTGATTTTGATTAGTAATAATTTAAGGAATTATTTGGCTAAAATGAACTGACATTTTGAAAAGGTATTCTCAAATATCAATTACTAATTAACAAAAACATACATGATTGGACTCAAAGAAGTAGACATTATATCTATACTCTATATCCAATTAGAATATTAAATGACTAAAGGATTGAATTATAAATCATAACCATGTATGAACAGGTTGAGCTAAACCACTTTGACATTTCTAAAATTGGGTGATTATGACATGTTGCTAGACATCAATCTTGATCTATGACTAAAATTATTTAATTGCAGAATTAAAGATAAATTAAAAGAGTTTTAATTTATCTAGTTCTAATTATGAATTATAATTAAAATTTATAATCATCGTCAACATATTAAGAACCTAATGAGTCATATATAAAGAGCTGTTAAAAAGAGAAATTTTAGTATAAATTAAGTTAGACTTAATTGTGAAGTTTAAAAAACTTCAGGGATCATATATGAGAGATTTGATTTTATTAAAATTAAAAGAATTCTAGTTAAAAAATGGCTTTCAATATAATTATAATATTTAATTTTAATAAAAGATAAAAATAATGCTCTTTTCTATTTATAAGAAATAATCATAAGGGAACTAACACTCAACATTATTTCTCTTAAAAGTTGAATTTCTTTTTCTTTGCTCTTTGCCCTATAGATACTGTCAAAGATTGGAAGCTTGAAAGCCCTAAGGTTGACATCTCGAAAATGATTTTAGTAGAAAACTTGAATTATGTACAATTTAATTAATTTTATAATCCATGTTTTTCAAGTTATTCAATTTTTGACATCCATCGAGAAATCGTAAATTTTTTTTTTACTAATGATTCGATTACGAATGGTTTCTGAACAAATTGTTCAATTGTTACAATTGAGAAATTGTTAAGATACAAATTGTGAAGGTTCTCTTGACCTTAAACAAGAGTTATAAAGGATTTCTCTTTACTCTTGGAAAAGCATGATAGATGTAAAGATTTCTTTTCATGTGTAATAAAGAAGATACTATATAAAAGGTTCCTCTTTACCTATTCAAAGGAGAAGATAGTGAATTTGCAAGTAAAACTTAGGGAATGAACATAGGTCAAAAGTTTTCTAGTCAAATTACTGTATGTTTATTATAATTATTTTATGTGAATTTATCATAAGTGTATATTAGAATGTATTATTTATTCATTTCAATTTCAAAAGCTATATATACACAATTGCCTTGCTATTATGAGTCATCCAAAAAATAAAAAAATTTATTCGACAAGTTCTGGACACCATCAAAGAGTAAGGAATGAAACACTTGTAATTCTTAATAAAAAACACTTTTGCAAACTTAAATATCCCTTCATTGATGAGAAACTTCCATTTTAAAATACTTAAATTTATATTTTTATAGTAATTTTATTTTTATTTTTAAAAATAAAAATATCATTAATGAGAAAATTGCATTTTAATTGTTAGTTTCATGTTATCAACATTACTTACATTTAAGATTATCTTGTTTTGTCTCCTAAAAAACTTATGTTCAAGTTTTGTCACACTTAAATGTGTTTGCTTTTGTGGGCATTTGAGGAAATTTGAGATAATTAAATTTAGGTTAGGGTTTGTAAAGGTAAGGAAATGTGAATTAAAAGAAAATTGCGTGAAGACATATTTGAAAGTGAAGGGAGGGCTGAAATGCATAAATTAAGCAGAGAGGGACTGTTTTGACAAATTGAAAAAAATTAAAATGCTACAAAGTGAGATGCAACAAAAAAGCTACAAAACGATGCAACAAAGGCAGGCTAATAAAGACCATAGGAACTAAAAAATTATGCATTAGAAAGAATTGAAACACAGAAAGAAGCTAAAAGATGACACAATGTTACTAGCAAAACTCGTGGGAGGCAAAATTCCTACCTATCTCTTTCTATGTAGACAATAAGTGTTGATCATTTATTTTTGCATAGATCACTATAAGTTTACGGTAGATGTGTGTCATATAAAGGGAAAAAATGTTCCCACTACTTTGTACCCTCATTCAAACAACTTCTAGAGCTTAACGTTCAAGCCAAAGTGCTTTGCAATCTAAAGAAGTGACTCAGAATATGGACATGAAAATGGTTAGATGGTGATATGATTTAGTTGTATCATTTAGTGTACTACAGTTATGGATGGCAATGGGTCACGCCAGGCCAGGCCTGGGCCCCCCAGACTCATGACATGTCAGGCTTAGGCCCAACTCGTGGCTTGATTAGGTTGGGATTGTCCAGTTCGTGGCCTAGCTCGACCGGGGGCTACCAATCTATGCCTTTGGCCAGTTTTAAAAAATTTTCAGAAAATTACATCATTTTTAACATAAAGACGGCATTTTGTCACTCTTGGTCTAGCCAAGAAATCCAGGCTTGTGGCCTGGTCAACTTAGACGTAACCTGTTGATTTTGGGCTTGGCCAAACTGGGGTCGCGCTGAATTGCCATGCCTACCTCTTGTCTTATTATTACCAGCATATGGTATTGCCTCTTATGGTCTAGGATATAAGGCTCCTTCAATTATTGACTATAGAGGTAAACTTCTGAGCAGCTTTGTTTATGAAATAAAGAGCTATTTAGATGAAAGCATAATGACTTGGAAAACTTATGGATGTTCAATAATGAGTAATGGCTAGATAAATATAATAGATGAACTTATTATCAAGTTTTTGTTATATTAAGGGGACAATGTTTTTAAAGTTTATTGATGTATCTGGCCTTGTTAGAAATGCTGATACTTTGTTTCAGATATTTGATGAAGTTGTGAATAAAGTTCAACTATAGAAGATTGATCAGTTTGTTACTGAAAATGATTATGCTTACAAAGCAACTAGGAAAAGATTGCAAAGTAGGTATAATTTTTATGATGCCATTAAGAGAACGAAGGAAGCAATTAAGGCCAATCTAAAAATATGTATTCTTTGTACACACCTTTTTTGTAGTCATCAGTGAGAAATGAGAACGACAACGTTATTCTTTGTTATTTGCATCTAGGATATTTTTTAATCTTAATGTTTACTTTAGACCAAATGTTATAAAGAAAGCTGAAGTTAATAGAGAAGTGTTATTAACTATTACAACAATGCTTGCTCATGAGAAGATGCAAGATCTCCTAAGCTTACAAATAGAGGTTTATAAGATACTTCTAGTGATTTTGGGATGCCCATTGCTATTTGTCGACGAGACAAGCTTAATCTAGGTATATTTTTTCACCTTTCTTACATGTTAGAAATTAATCATTATTTTGTTTTATTTATAATATTATTTTTTTATTTTACAGTTGCTTGGTGAGACCAATTAATGAGTGGTGTTTTAGAATTGCAAAAATTTGCAATTTAAATTATGAATCAATGTATGAGTGCAACAAGGTGTGGAAGGAATTGAAGTATATTTGAATTCATCCATTAGAAGAAAAAGAACATATTGGAGCACAAAGAATTGTACGACTTGGTCTTTATTCGATATAACTTGAAGCTTTAGGAAAAATTTGTTATTATCATTGTTAAGTTGAATATAATTTTTGTAATCTCTTAATAATTTATTTTTATTTGTTTACTATGACTCTTTAATAAAACAAGTAGTTATGTAGATTCAATTTACCTTAACTATATCGATCTTTTAGCAAACTGAGTTTCTGAAGAGCTAAGTTTGACATATGAGAGTGACCTGGAAGATAATCTTTGATAAGGAAAATAATGACATCTCATTTGGTCTAATAAATTTGAATGATGTTAATGATGAAGCTCTTTTCAATGATGCGAATTTTGTATCAAATGAGATTTAAGGTCACTATTTGAGTAGATATTTAATTGAATGAAGTTTCAAGTTTTCATTTCTCCTCTTCTTTTAGTTTCACTTATATTTGATATATATGTTAAATTCTATATATGAAATATAAATATAATTGGAAATTTTTTGTTTCAAGTTTCACTTCCAGTTTGTTGTTTTTATGGCATAAACTCTTATTGTAAATTGTAATACTTATAGAGTTATAGATATTTATTACTTCTTATTTGATGTTTTGATGTAATATTATTTATTATATGATAAAATTGTAACATTTTAAGTACTTTATATTATCCTTAATTTTATATTTGTATAATATTTTTACGTTAATTTTGCTTATTATTTATATGTCAAATATGTGAAAAGTAATATTAATAAAAACTAATAGATTGTTGTTAATTCAAATTTCTATTATTATGATTTTTGGAGAGATACTTTAAGTAAAATTATAAATTATATAGTATATATATTGAGAGACTGTTTTGCAATTTTATAAAAATTTAGAAACTTTTATAAATTTAAAAAATTATTCAAAACTGGTATAATACTTCGTATTGATTGATATCAGTACAGTATTGTACTAGAATTAAATACAGTACTGGTACTAATATGGTGTTCATAATATTGATTATATCACTATATGAGCTCTTTGTAATTATTGTTTGTAATGTAAGGTCATAGGCTTTGTTTACAATATAAATAACTAATTTCATTTTAGAGTCAGTTCTTTGATTTCTTTGTTTCTATTTAAGTTTAATATCATTTAGGGTTTCGATATGGGCCTTTACTATTAATAATTGATTTTTGGGAATTAGTAAAGGAAAGTTACTTCATGAGTAAAAATAATATTCCTATGGTTTTTTTTTTCCATTCTTTTTGAGTGGAAATGGTGGATGTGTAACTAATTTGATGAAATTAGATTGTGTAGTATATTGTGAATTCCATTATAGTTATGAACTTGTGTAAAATCGGAACATATGGTTAGGATTTATTCTATTGTTTTAGAATTTTCACTTACCATGTGATTAAAAATCTTTTCAACTTTTTCTTTTTTAAAAAATATTTAAACATCAAAATTTTCTTTTAAAATCTATATTATTTCATTGTGAGCTTTAGGTAAAATCACAAAATTTTAAGGATTCAACTATGTGATTATGTTTCTAATTTTCTCATATGTTTTTAAAAATCACTCCTTATTTTTATTTTTAATTTGAAAAAATCATACCTAAAATAATCACTTAAACAAATAAAATAGAATGTTTTATATATTTTATATTTTAGAAATAGACCTTTCAACTCAATTGTGTAGTTTAAGATATATTTCTTTTCTATTAAAATTTTCTATCTTTCTTTAAATTAAAGCTAACTGAATTAATTTAAGACTCGATAATTCGTATTTGTTGAAGGCACATGAACAAAAATAAAACGTGAAAATAACAATGTAATCATAAATGTAACATAAATTAAGGCATAGCCTTTATTTAATTACAAAATTAATTAATAGATCTCTTACAATTGATTTACTTGGTACGTGTAATAGTTCCCATAATTGACTAGTTACGCTTGCATCACTTCCAAAGGATACATCCCTCTACTCACCGAAAAATGGTCTTTGCTATTTTTTTTTTAAGATTTGAATTTTTTAAAAGTTAGATAAAATCTTTAAAACATAATTTTAGGATTTATATTAAGTTAGCTTACAGATTTAACGAAAACCCAAATTAAACAAAAAAACGACGTTATAGGTTTATATATATATATAGATTAAGATACATACATACATGTATGTATGTATCTTAATCTGGCATACATTTTCCCATTTAAGAGTTGATGTTTGTGTTCAACGAAGCAAAAGTTTAATCTACGTAATACTTTCAATATACAACTTAATGGAAGTCCTTACCGTAATTGATTAATAAAGCTGGAGGACCAAAATAAAATAATTAGTAATTGAAGAAATGATATAGGAAGCATCATTAAATTCGAGACCAAAAAAGTATGTTTATGGTTTTGCTAAATTGATAAACAATACAAATCTTGTTCTTTTATAAGTAGAACCTTATTCATAAGAAGCGCAAAGCTAATTTTGGTTGACTAATTACTAAAAATACCAAATAATCAGGAGAATAGAAAATAGCTTAGATGTACATATACTCATTTCAACAAATTGAAGTCATATCAACTAAGATCCTAAGTTATATACATTCCACACTTTTTATATCTGACCTACACAAATTGTATTACGTAGTGAACTATAATGATAATATTTTTTTAATCTTATTAAAGTATATCAACTAACATTGGATATGTTGGATTAAAGTTGGTCTGAAATGAAAATTTTAAAGTGGAGCCTTCCATTTTAAGAGGTCGCAATTTTGAGACATAATAAGAGGATTGCATTTCATTTAAACATTCGAAGATACTAAGAGGATTGGGAGTGGAAAAACACTAAAATTTGTAAATCTTAGTTGGGTTAAACATATTGCTTAAATCTAATTGTGACTGATCTATCACTACAACAAAAACATGTAATTCGTGACGTTTTATTGATCAAATTTTTTGTGACGTTTTACTAAAACGTTGTGGAATTGTCTAACTTTTGTGACTTTTTTTAATTAAAACGTCACAAAATAACTTCAGCAATGTTTTGTTGAATAAAACATCGCTGAAGCTTCAACAACAAATTAATTAAAATGATAGTTTTGGCATCGCTTTGAAATTTTTTTAATTTATGACCGCATCCTCATTACTAGCTTTCTCTCTTTCCTTGTTCCTTCGACACCTTCAAATTTCCCTCTCAAATTCGCCCCTGGTCCTTTACGCTTGCGGCTCTAGAGGTACACTCTAATGCCCACTACTCTGTTTTCATCCTATTTGCTAAAGTTTGAACCTTTCTCTGGTTATTTGTTTCATGTTATTTCTTGGAAAATGTTTTTCTTATAGCACGGTAGGTACTCGATGAAATGCTTTTTTCGCCTTTTCCTTGGTTCTCTTCTTTCCTGCGTACTTTTTTTCGTTTTTGTTCCCACCCTGTACGTGAGATAGTCGCCTGCGTCAGGTTTCCTGGTGTCGTGCGTCCAGTCTCCTTAGCATGCTTCAGGTTTTCTTCAAATGCAACAGCTATCACGTGTGTCTCCCCTTGGAGCTGCGGCATCTTTTCGTCTGTCCAGCCTCCTCCAAATTAAAACCTAGCCTTAAAACTTTTTTTTTCTCCCTTGAAAACATCCTTTAGTCAACTGCCTATTTTTTTAATCTGATGTGCTGCCGTTTTACTCGTTTTATTACTAATGGTTGATGTCTACTAGCTGTCATTTTTAATTCCCATCTGCTGTGTTTTTTTTTGTCTTTGCTGATGGTGTTTTAGTGTTGGTTTCCAGGAGGTTTTTATCACTACAGTTATTTCTTTTGTAATGATTTAGGGGTTGAATTACTTGCTAGTAGTTCTTTGTCGACATTTTCTCTATCATCACTATATAAAGAGAATCAGAGTGATTATCAAATGAATCTAAGAAGGATAAGGACGTTTCCTACTATCTGTATGGGCCGCCGTTCTTGCAAAATCGTTGGAAGAAAGGTCTTTATATAAATCGCATTCTCTCAGATTCTTTAAGAGATCAATTAGTTAACATTCACCACCCTTGTCTAGTTGTTTTTAATGTTTAATTGTCCTATCAATGTTTTGCTTTTAATGGCATCTGCGTGTTTGATAAAATGTATGATCCAAATGTACACTGGTGTATTCTTGTTTTCTATTTAAAGCTTTTGATGGGATATATCGGTTCAATATTTCCTTAAGAGCTTCATGTCAGGGTTTCCTTAAATGAAGTTTCTATTAAGATTAAAAGGCGTCTTATATTTTTCCTAGATTCAAAGATTTTTTTTCCATTTTCATATATTTTTGTTGGTTTAATGAATGTTCGTATATTAGATTCAAATTGTACTTAGATATGTGCTATATGTTACCTGAGATGGCTTTATTGATTAAATGTGTTATGTCATTTAGCTATTGAAGTTCATTTCTTATTGCATATGCCTGCGATCAATAAGTTGAAGTTCTCAATTATGAATTTAGACTATATCATTGCATGTGCCTGGGATCAATAAGTTGGAGTTCTAAATCATAAACTTAGACTATTTGGAAGATGTTCTATTTTTTTCTTTTTGTGATATTTTGAGCATGCTTTTCGACCTTCTCCTATACAGATGAGCCAAGATGCAAACAAGGCTAAGTTGCACTCAAAGATTGGAAAGGAAGTTATGTCTGTGTAAGTTTATTGTTCTTAAATTCTGTTTTGGCTAATAATTGGCTGCATGTCAAACTCAAACATAGGTGATTTGAGTGAAGAGATATCTTGATCAACTTAGTGTTCTTTTATGAGTGTTTCTGCTTTTCTATTTTTGGTTAGTATAAAGAAAGGAGCTCCAAACCCAACATTAAATATACTATTGGCTGCTGTGCTTGAGAAAGCAAAGGAGCTTGATGTGCCAAAGGAAATTTTGGTGCGCAACATTATGAGGGCTTCTGAGAAGGGTCAAGAAGCCTATATTGGGAAAACATATGAGGTTTGTATGAGCACAATCCTTTCAAATGATGCTCAGAACAGAAGGAATAATTGTCTTTGATTAACTATATTTTATCTAATAACGTTTCCATACAATGATTCGTTGATTAAAAAGAAGTTTGCTTCACTTTCAGGTTTATGGTTTTGGGGATGTTAGTATGGTAGTAGAGGTTGGTTGTTTTGTTTTAGATGTAGTTGCTTCATAATTCAATTTACTATTTCTGTTGCTCTAATTTTCATATGAATTTTAAGTAGTGAGTAATATTAACTAGTAACATTGATGTTAACTAATTTGGGCCAAGCTACTATTGGTGTCGCATTATAGCCTGTTGTTACATATCATCTGAATTAGGATTAAGAACTTTCCTTGAGGAGCAGTCTCTCTCCCTCTCTTATGCAAATTTTTTCTTTTTTTTTGTGCTTCCATGAAGACTTTTGTTGTTCTTTTCACTTATTTTTGATGTTGCACAAATTTAAACACAACAATTTACGATTTATTTCACTTCTTGCTGTTTGATTTTACATTCCTAAGTGCATTACACTCTTCTTTCTTCTCATGTCAATCCTGTCATTCTTCCTTATAGTTACCGTTTTTCTTAAATATTTTATCAGTGGTCAACATGGTCTGTGATGCTATATTTCCTGAATCGCATTTCATTAAGTTAGTTGATATGATTACTAAATGTATCGAGCCTACTGTTGTATCTCTATTTTCTTTACAAGTGTGACAAGATTGACATATTTGGATCTTTTTGGAGCTCGTATTACAGATTCTGGAACAAATTATCTGCGATGTATGTTATATAATGGTGCGATTGTGATGTTGCATCATTTGTTTCTTTATTTTGGTAATTGACTCCGAAGTACACGTTGGGTTCCTCAACTGTTTTTGCTTACTACCATTATGTGTTGGTAGAACTACTTTTATAAATGGGGTTTCAAATAATTGAAAAGAGAGCACTAGCCTTTGAAAAATATCAGAAGTTTGGTTTAATTGTGGATATATTTTGGTTAATTAGGCAGGGGTTGGCCGGATAAAAGGATTGCTTGGTTTGATTTTGATAACGAAGAGAGAGGAATTTTAGGTTACTACTCTTGAGGGATGGTTGAGACAATATTAAATAATCTAAAGAGGCTTTCAGGTTTAACAACTATAAATGTCATGAAAGTGGCTGGACATAGTGGCAGAGCATAGACTGAAGTTAAGTGTGCCCTAATAAAAATTATAAAAATTAAAAGAAGTTGTTTTCTGTGAAATATTTATTTTTAGGGAAGTGTATTGTAGGAAGTTTCTTTTTTGTTTGATTAATTACCTAGCTTCCAATAATAAAATAATATCTTAAGTCTCCCTTTCATATTTGGATAGTCTATAATAATTCTTTTCCTTTCTTATTATGATAAGCAACTTCTGTTTTCTTCCTTTTTATTGCAGTAGGGAAGCTTCTCTCTTTTATGTTGAAAATGTTATAATTGGTTTGTTGTAATGAACTATGAGAGTAACCGCATTCCTTTTTTTACTTTGATTAGATTAGAGAAAATTTTAACTGGAGTCAAATACATTAATTATAGTGTGTTTATATATTATATGAAGCATTAACTTGAATTTGAAATGCAAATGGGTCAGTTGATCATACATGAAGTGGCCGTCGAGCTCTGCCCTGCCTCAGTCAACGTGACATTCTTTTAAATCAATGTGCTTTAGTCTTTCACATCTTAATACTGTTGGTTCATCTGTTGAATAATTCTTATGAAAAGATTTAGAAATATCAATTAGGTAGTATGCTTTAACATGAATTTGAACTAAATGCAAGTCATTCATCTTGGAACGGTTGCTTCCTTTTTCAAGCACGTTTCATTTGGCTATTCGGTTGTTTGCTTTTGATGTAGATTTCATGAATTTGCAGTCCTTGGAAATATGTAGTGGAGGGTTGAGTGACGATGGCATCAAGAACATCAAAGATTTGTCTTCCCACGCACTGGTTAATTTGTCCCAAAATTTCAACGTATTAGATAAAACATTGGAAGGCATCCTTATGCGATGATTTCTTGGTCAATGAATCAATTTTCATTCATTACGTTGAAAGTTTTCAATGTCCTCATATTTTAGCATCTTCCAATGTATTGAATGTTTCAAATTCTTATGTAACTTGCACAAGTTTACAACACCTGAAGCCACTGAAAAATTTGAAATGTTTGACCTTAGAATCTTGTAAAGTTAATGTCAGTCTGTCAATGACATCAAGAAGTTTCAGTCAACTGATCTCCTAGGAGAGGAATTGGATGCCCCAGAGCAGCGGTCACCGGATAAGTTTAAAAAAAAAGCCTCTGCTTGGAGTAAATTCAGAACTCTAAACAATCGTTTAAGATGAAATTGTACATATAACTACAGACAACTTAAAGTTGTTTACGAGAGGCTAAAAGCTTACTTCCATATGGGTTATGGAAGAAATTGTACTTAAGCCCACTGGTTGGGTAATGATAAGTTACATTGTTCATTTATTATTATAAGTTCTGACATTGTTATTTGCCCTTTGTTTGAATTCTGAACTTCTCTTGGCACCCTTTCAGAAGTACTAAGTCGGAAACATATCATAATTAGTGTATTATGATATGTTTGCAAATTGCAATTAAATAATACATTATTTGCTGGTATTTCTTATGATACATGAATAATTATTAAAATTAATGATATACTAAATAAATTGAAGAATTATTAAATAAATAAAATTCATAAATAATATTGAATAGTTATTAAATAAATAAGATTTAAAAATTTTTATTTTAAAAATAATTATTAAATAAAAAATAATACAAATAATAATAAAAATGTCGTGGTAGACATTCTGCGACATTTCCAAAAATAGGTCACAGATTCCTTCACATTCTGCGATGTTTTAAAAACATCACGAAATGTTAGACAATCCACGTCCACGATGTTTTTTAAAAACATCGCGGATTATCCAAACTCTTAGTGATGTTTTCATAAACGTCATGGAATGTTAGTTTTTTCTATGACGTTTTTCATAAAATGTCGCACATACCTTTTGCCTACACCATATTTCGCGACATTTTTTGTGACAGTTTTTAAAACGTTGCAAATGCTCTTTTGCGACATTTTAGGACCTTTTGTGGCATTTTCTAAAACATCGCCAATGCTCTTCTGTGACGTTTTAGGACCTTGTGTGATGTTTTAAAAATGTCGCAAAAGGGTTTGTTTTCTTGTAGTATATTAAATAGGTTAGAGTTTTAACTATTAAAAAAAAACTTGAAACAATTAGACTTCTCAATTCTAGATTGGCTTGCGAATCTGACTTACTAATTAATGCAGACCATATAGGATTACATTGTTTTGTAAAATTTGGAAAATCTCCATTAACCCTCATCCTACCACAAAGTTAACCCATTTTGGGCACATATAGGCAATTATCATTTCATTGATATCTTAACTGTTACAAACATCTAGCTTATGTTAGCTCAAGGTTTATATTTAATGAATTTGATGATAATTGTATAATATCTCAAAATTCAAATTGGATTTATTTCCTTGTAAAACTGAAGGTCTAATTCTAAAAAAGGAAATAAAATAATAAGAAATACACTTTCGTTCTTATAGGAATCTTCTTTATAAACTTACCCTATTAGAAATGGATTGTTCGAAAGGATCTTACTAATTATCAAGGTCATATTAGCTTTGTGGTTATTGGAAGATTTTTGGCAAAGATGAAATCGAAATTATTCAAGGTTAAATTTATCTAGTTAACTAGAGTGAGTGAAGCAACGACTAGTTGAAGAAATTGACTATTTAGGGAGGAGCAACAACACTTATAAAGCATAACAAACATACTCAGACTGTTAAAACATTTTGAGCAACATTTATACTCTTAAGAATTATATCATTAATATTATGCTTTAGAAACTGAAATCACTATATCAAGAGAGAAATTGTTATTTTTTGTGATCTTTTTAGAAGTTTGATATACACTTCGAGTGTGGAAGGTTAGAGACCCTTGAAAAATATGTACTTGTGAGCTTGGAGAGCCTCATCAAATTTAATACCCAGTTTTTACAATGAAACACTCAAGTTGGATACTTGGTGACTAAATGTAAGCTTGGGTTATAAGTTGAATCAGTATAAATCGATTGCATCTTTCTTCTCTCTCACTTTAACTTTTAAATTTTTGCATTATATTGTGTATGTTTTTTATTTTTAATAAGAGACTCCTTCACTTTTATAAGATGCTCCTTCCGTTTTTAACTTGTAAGAGGTTTCCTTCAGTTTTAACATGTGCCTTCTATCTGTAAATTGTTTTAACAGGATTTATCATTCAGTATGCTCCTTTCATTTAAGCAGGGTCCTATCTCATAAATAGCTCCTATTGCCTAACAAGCTCCTGTCGTTTAAAAAGGCTTTATCATTTGACATACTCCTACTATCTTTATTTAACTAGGATCTGTTTATTATATGAACTGTAAGAATTTGTGAAAAATTTTTACACTCACAATTCACCCCTTTTTGCTTGCATTTGCTTTTATCATTTAGTATCAGATTGAGGTTTCATATTTTTGTGTTTTACAACAAGTGATAGATCTGGCAAACGCCTTGAGAAGTTTTAAAGGACAAGCTATCTCAAAGCCTCCTTACCATATATCTCCAACCTGTACATATCGAAGTATGGCAAGTAATTAAAGTTGGTGCTACAATTCCCACTTTTGATAACGTAGAAGTATGGACTTATGTTGACAAGAGAAATGCATAACTAAACGTTACGGCAAAACAACACCTGATATGTTTGTTGTCTCCAGAAGAACATGAAGAAAAATATCCTATTGCTTTACAGTAAAAGAAATGTGGGATAAACTTTAAGTCACATTTGATGGAACGAATAAGGTAAAGAAGTATAAAATAAGTCTTTTAATGCATCAATATGAAACTATTGGCATGAAATAGGGAGAGACCATAAACAAATTCTTTGGACACTTCAACAACATCATCACAACCATAAAGAACTTGGGAAAGATATATCCTAATGACGAGCTCATAACGAAGATTCTGAGGTCACTACTAAAGGAATGTAGACATAAGGCTAAATCTTTAGAAATGACAAAGGATCTAGACACTATTTCACTTGACTGGCTACGAGAAAATTCGGTGTTCCTTGAAACCAAGCTTAGGGGAGATGAAGGATCTTCATACAGAAAAGGAATGACACTAAGAAGCTGACGAATCAAACAGTGACAAAAGTAACACTGAGTTGCAAATAGATGGAGACAACGAGTTCAACTTTATAATAAAAAAGGACGCCCATATAAAACAAATAAGTTGATGAAGAAAATATAAGGAAACAAGAAAGTCAAAAACAACATGTTCACATCAAAAGGCAATAGAAACAATATCAATACACATAACAATCAAATCATATGTTATAATTGCAAGAAGCTTGGACACATAAGACCAGAATGTCCTCTTCTTCAAAAATACAAGTTAGAGAATAGAAAATTTAGAAAGCAAGCTATAAATATAGCCTGGTCAGAAGAGGATTCTAAAAACTTTGAAGAATCAGGACCAGAAGAAGTCAGCAACATTTGCTTCATGAATGAATCAATAGATGATGAGATAAATTATTCTAAATCTAATATTAAAGTTGATGAATTGAAAAAATGCATATCATGAATTATATGATCAGTACAAAGGTTGAAGATGAAGTATTTCAAAGAAGTTGAGAAGTCTAGAAGCAATGATACATCTCTGAAGAGTAAGATTAAATCATTAGAATGTGCGAATGAAGATTTGTTGACCAAGAATATGTCTCTTGAGATTGACTATAAGCAAAAGTTTTCTGAAAAGGAAGCTCTGGAATAAAGAGTACCTAAGCTAGAAAAAATGCTACTAAAAATGATTCTGATAAGGTAAAAGAGTTAGAAGAAAAAGTAGCCGCTTTAGAATTTGAAAAGGAGAAAACTGTGGGAACAATTTTATCTCTAAAGACAGATCTAGAAAAATTTGTTAATGGAAGGAAGAATCTTAATGCATTGCTTGGTAGCGGTAAATGCATTTTTAGTAAGACGGGATTATGATACAATGAAAATAACAATATCAGGCCATATGAAAACTTATTTGATAAATCCAGCAGCAATTATAACCAAAATAGGAGGAACCTATTAAGTGTCAAAAATAATAACAACTATCATTCATCTGTTTTGTGCAATTATTGTGGTAAATATGGCCACATTAGTCATTTTTGTAATTTTCATTAAAAAATTATCTCAAATGTATGTTTGGAGACTAAAAGTTCAAAATTCTAACTTGGAAGGATAATTTGGGTATTTAAAATGAGATAATGCTTTCTACAGATATGTCTCAAAATGGAGATAAGGGAGAATCAATAGATAATTGATAGTGGTTGTTCAAAACACATGATAGGCGAAGTATCACACTTCAACTACATTGAAAGAAAAGATGAAGGTAATGTTGTCTTTGTAGACAAAAATAAAGAAAAGGTCATCAGAATTAGTAAAATTGGTAATTCTAACTCTACCTCCATTGATAACATTCTCTTTGTTAATGGTTTGAAACATAATCTGTTGAGTGTGAGTTAACTATTTGACAAAGGTTAAAAATGTCATTTTCTATGCATCACATTATAAAATTGTCGATATTTATAATGATAGTATTGTGTTTATTGTTCCTAGAAATCAGAATATATATTATGCTTAACTTGAAGACATGTGGTCACAAAATGTTAAGCCTTTTGTCTCTCTAAAAAAGGATTCGTTTATTTGGCACAAAAAATTTGGGCATACCAGCATGATCATTCTATCAAAATTGTCTAAAAATAAGTTAGTAAGAGGATTACCGACCTTAAAGTTCAAAAGAAATTAGGTTTGTGAGGCTTGTTTAAAACATAAACAAGTCAAAAGCAACTTTTCTCCTAAAAATATGGTGTCTACTAGCCAACCACTTGAACTTCTGCATATAGATTTATTCGGTCCTACTAGGACTCAAAGTTTTGGTGGAAAATGTTATGGTTTTGTTATAGTAGATGATTAGTCTAGATTTATATGGGTTTATTTCTTATCAAATAAGGATGATGCTTTTTAAGTGTTTGAGAAGTTTTAAAGAAAAAATTAGACAGAAAAAGGGTATTGCATTAATTCAATTCAAAGCAATCATAGAGAAGAAGTTGATAGCAGAAAATTTGAAGAATTCTATGACAATAATGGTATGCTCATAACTTCTCTTATCCAAGGATGCCTCAACACAATGGAGTCGTATAGAGAAAAAACATAACTTTGGTTGATATGGTTAGGACCATATTTTGTGAAAGTGGACTCCCTTATGGATACTGGGCAGAAGCAGTATCTATGACATACTATGTTCTTAATAGATGTCTTATAAGACCTATTCTTAAAAATCCTATGATCTGTGTAAAGGAAGAAAATCAATTGTTGCTTATTTTCGAGCTTTTGATTGTAAGTGTTTTATTCTAAACAATGGAAAAGACAACATTTGAAAGTTTGATGAAAGATTAGACAAAGCTATTTTTTTGGGCTATAGTACTGCTAGTAAAGGATTCATAGTATATATTAAAGAACAAAGAAGATAGAAGAATTGATACGTGTGGTATTTGAGCAAAAATTACCATCGACAACAGCAGCAAATTTAGATGATAAAGAGCGTCTTTGATTCTTAAAAATACATTGAAGAATTAAACTACAATAATACCCTTATAATTTCAAAATCAAGAATGGAGAGGTCTTGATACACATCAATATATTCTTGGAGATCTCTTTGAAAGTCTCAGAATAAGATCATCGTTCAAAAACAACTTTGTGAGTCTCATCTCATAAATAAAACCAAAGATCTTTGAAGAAGCCCTTACTTATGACAATTGGGTATCATCCAGGAAAGACAAATTGAATCAACTTGACAAAAACAATGTAATCTAATACCTCATCCTCAAAACTTGTCAATCATTAGGACTCGGTGGCTATTTCGAAACAAACTTAATGAAAATGGTACGATAGTAAGAAACAAAACTAGACTTGTAGCTCAAGGTTACAATCAACAGGATGGTATTGATTTTGATGAAACTTATGCACCTATTGCTAGATTAGAATCGATAAGAATTTTACTTGCCTTTGCATGCTATAGCAAGTTTAAATTGTTCCAAATGGAAGTTAAAAGTGCATTCTTAAATGGTTACATTAATGAAGAAGTATTTGTTAAGAAACCCCTAGGTTTTGAAGATGAAAACCATTTGGATTATGAGATGAAGCTAACCAAAGCTCTATATGGTTTAAAGCAGGCTCTTCGAGCATGGTATGAGAGGTTAAGTAACTTTCTATTTAAGAATAACTTTAAAAGAGGAAAGGATGATATAATATTTGGTGCTACTAATTCATCCTTCTTTGAAGAATTCTCATTAATACAGGGGGAGTTTGAAATGAGCATGATGGGAGAATTATCATTCTTTCTCGGATTATAAATCAAACAAAGAAAAAATAGAATCTTCATCAGCTAAGACAAATACAAAAAGGAACTCTTTAAGAAATATCATTTTGAGAATGCCAACCGATGGGTACTCCCGTATACACTGGAACTAAACTTAATAAAGACGAAAAAGGCAAAGCTATAGATGAGATAAAGCATAAAGGAATGATTTAATCACTATTATATCTTACAAGCTCATGATAAGACATCATGCTTAGTGTGTGTCTTTATGCAAACTTTTAATCAAATCCAAAAGAGAGCCACCTTCAAGCAATCAAAAGAATCTTTCGAGATCTCCATGGAACTATGGAATTTGGACTATACTATTTAAAAACTAATTCATTTGACATAATGGGCTATTGTGATGCAGATTATGCAAGTGATAAAGTCTATCAAAAAAGTAAAAGTTGTCACTATCAATTTCTTGGAAGATGTCTAGTATCATAGTCCTTCAAGAAGCAAAATTACATAACACTTTCAATGGATAAAATGGAATATATAGTAGCTTCCAACTGTTATGCTCAAATTTTATAGACGAAGCATCATCTAAAAGATTTTTCTCTAAAAGTTTCTCATATTCCTATATTATGTGATAATACGAATGTTATAAATATTTCTAAAAACCTTGTGCATCATTCTAAGAGTAAGCATATATAAATCAAACATCCTTCTTAGAGATCATGTTTTAGAAGGAACCATTGATCTTTTACATGTTAATATTAAGAATCAAGTAGCTGACACTTTCATCAAGCCACTCCGTAAAGATAGATTTTGTGTGTTAAGAAAAGAGATTGGAATGTGCAAACTCTCTAATATTATTTCTATATGAATATTCTCTACTACTTGTCTTCGCAGGCTCCTTCTATTCTAATTCCTTAAAAACTCTCTTTTAATATAGTAGGCCCCTTCATTTTAGAAGGCTCCTCTTCTTTTAGAAGGTATCTCTCGAGTTGACGGTCCAAGTGACACATGTGCTAAAAAGATAATTTTTGTGTTTTTGTCATTTTAGCACTTAAAGATGCATGTGAAGTATTGATAAATGGTTGTGCAGGTCTGTTAGAAGATACACAAACGATTATATGATTGTTCATCTTCACACGAAATCAACGCTCAAGAAATGCCTAATATACCAGAAACAAACTTCTTTTCTTTACTCACCCTCGTTGTTCTTCGAAACGCCACTGTTGACTCTTTATACTCCAACTTTTTGTTTTTCATCTCAAATCTTGTAAACCTCATCCATAACTCTTACAATAGCATAAACCAAATCAAAAGGACAAAAGAAAACTATGTCTTCTACTAATAGTCATGGTGAAGCTCATACTACTAAACCTGTCTCCTCTAAGCCCCAAGTATCAGAAGTACACTGGGTAATAAATGATGACTTAGATGAAGAAAATTCTCGGTTGATTAGATAACCACAAACTAAAGGAAATATTGCAAAGTAAGTCGAGAAAATTTTTGAACAAAAGAAACCCTAATGTTGAAAAGAAAGAGTAAGAAAATTTGATTGTATCGTTCGATCTTTAAAATTATAAGCCCTCAAATACTACAAGTATATGAGTCGCGATTGTAATATAAGAGGTGTCGATCCCATAAGAAGGGTACTAGCTGTTGGGTCCCATTTTCGAAACCCAACTCTTTCTCAGATAACATAAAGGTTGGGCAATGTTTCTAGAACCCAACTCTTGTGAAATCATAATCACTGAACTTATTCCAATGAAGTCTACTTAACCGTCATCGATTCCTCTTCTTGCTCTGATACTACAACTATTGGACCCTAATTCTGGAACCCAAACATTCAGATTCATAAATCGTGTACTTGTGCTTGATACCATGCATTGATATTCCTATTTAACCCTCATTATTCATCCTCAGTTCATCCTTATTTCTAATACCATAGCATCGGGCCCTATCTTCCAAATCTTTCTTATACTAAGCAAACATTCTATGCTCAACTTCCATCCAAATATTGAACATCTTAGAGGCTGGGTTAAAAATTCTATTCCTCCAGACCGTTTGATAGCTCTATGTCTCTAGTTTATCTAGACATGGGATTCACCTCTTCTGGAGGTCGGATAACAAAGTTATGGCTAAAAGAATCAAACAGGATTTTGATCTCAATCATATTGCACCTATCTTGGGACAAAACGCATACCTTGCTCTAGGATTTTTAGATGAAGGTCATTCTTAGAGGTTCGAAAGAGAACTTCAAGATCTGCAACTTTTATAAAGGCCTTGAAGATAAATTCTATCGTCTGAAGAGTCAAAAATGGACCAGACGATAGCGTCAGACAATTAATGTACAGAAGCGGAAGTTTAGTTCATATAGGCAGCAAGCAGATAAAGCAAAAAGTAGACGAAATAGAAAGCAGATGAAACAGAAAGCACACAAAGCGAAAAGGGTAGACGAACCAAAAAGCAAACGAAGCAAAAAGTAGACAAAACAGAAAGCAGACGAAGCGAAAAGCAGATGAAGCAAAGCAGACCAAACAAAAAACAGACGAATCAGAAAGAAAATAAAGCAGAAATTAGATGAAGTGAAAAGCAGACAAAGCAAAGCAAAAGAAACAAAGCAGACAAAGCAAAGAAGACGAAACAAAAGACAGATGAATCAGAAAGCAGATGAAGTAAAAAGCAGATGAAGTGAAAAGTAGACAAAGCAAAGTAGACGAAGTAAAGCAAACAAAAAAAAGGCAGATGAATCAGAAAGCAGACAAAGCAGAAAGCAGACGAAGCAAAAAGTAGACAAAGCAAAGCAGACGAGGCAAATTCTTAAGACGAAGCGTTTTTACAGACAATACAACTTTATAGACAATATGACATCATCACAGATGATACGTCTTTACAGACAATATATCTTTAGAGAAGATGTATCTCTTAAGATGAATGACGTCATCCCAGACAATATGATGTCATCATAGACGATACGTCTTTACAAACAATGCATCCTTACAGATGAAATGATGTCATCATAGACGATACGTCTTTACAGATGATACATCTTTATACTCCTAAGTATTTCCCTTTGTAAGGACCATAACTTTCGATCCAAAGGTCTAAAAATTTCATACTATATACCATTGGAAAGCTAAAAGAAAGACCTACAAATTTTTAGAAGACAACTTGGTCTAATTCAACCTAGATCAATCCAAATTTCTTTTCCTTAAGTCATAACACAAATTTTACCCTATAAAAGGCTTGTAATTTTTGCACGTTTTCTCCTTCTCTTAAATGCCCCAATTCACGTTTTCTCCTTCTCTTAAATGTAAGACCAAATTTTGGTCTTGTCCTTCCAAAAATACCCCTCCTCTCCTTTGGTCTTCCTATTTTGCCCCTTCTTTCATTTTCCTCC
>JANSVA010000218.1:47435862-47458939 GCA_025504915.1 Erythroxylum reticulatum | reverse complement strand
CTATAAGTGTTACAGAGTTCTCTCAACCTGTTATGTGGATAACATTAGAGGTCGGACACTTGTGCAGCTACGATGGTTGAGACGGATCAGTTTTAAGAATAGTTCAAGGAATACGACAAGACAAAGATTAAGCTTTGGAATAAGGTGTGAATTAAGATTCCACTTTATTATGATTTGTGTTAATCATTTTATAAAATTAAATAGATTTTGGTTTTTGGAAAATAAAAGTTACAAAAAGTTTCATAATTATTCCGCTGAGGTTGGGAACGGATCTCAACCCGATTTTCCAACAAAACTATCATACTCATAATCAAATTTTATTTTATTTTACCTAGTCTCAAGATCAAAAGAGCTACCAAGAAAATAAAAAATTCAAAGAAAAAAAAGACCTGAGAGAGTAAAGAAGATGCGTTTCTTATCTAGATGGGAATAGAGCCGATAGAGGCAAATCTAAGGTGAAATTCTTGAATTTAAGGCTTTTTCTTATCGAATTTTGATTAGAAAAATATGAAAATAGGCACATATGGTATGAGTAATTTCATTTTGAAATACCCACTTTCACTGTTGTTTGACCTCTCAAAACAAAGTCTTCATATATATGCTGACAGATCTATTTTACCAAATTGAGATTGATGTTTACTCTTGAGTAAACTTATCTAAATCTTTAAAGAAAGATAACTCTTTTCTTGCATGCTTCTTGGCTTAACTGGAAGACTCCCATGCTACAAAGTAGCTTACAACTATTAAATCCCCCGTAAGCGCATAACCCTAAATCCTTTGTATTTAGATCTAGTTGAAAAAGATGTCTTATTTCTATAACAAGTTTTAAACTTCTTGTTTTTTTTTTCTTCTCATTTCCTTAGTGCGTTAGATCTAATAAAGAGCATATTCAATTCTTATCACTAACATAAACATAAACATTTAAAAATCTCTATAATTTTTAAAAATTTGTTTATACTAAAATTCTACCGTAAAAATTTGTGTTGCAATTAAAACTTTAAATACAATATCTATATTTCACCTTGAATAGTGAATAGTTAGACAGCTTGTAGTTCTAAATTGATCTTACATTACTTTGGCGAGTTTCATTTAGGATCAATAAGTTTGATGACTAAAATCAAACAAAAATTAATAATGCACGAGTAGGAAGTAGGAAGAAAAATATTTGGTCCTACTACCTTATTTGTATGTTTTCTAATAACATGTTTTGATATTATGAGTTTTAAGCATTAATTATTAGGTGAATGACCTAAAATATTAATTATATGAAAATATTTGCTAACATTATTTTTAAAATGTAAAATATTAAATATTCCATTTCCACCTTATTTTCTTTCTCTCTTTGACTAAAATGATAAGGAAGGGTAAGAATGGCAAATCTCAAAAGGTTTTCAAGTTCCTTAGGCCTTCTCTATTTAAGCCCATTCAGTGGAACAGCCCATCTCGTCCCAGGACGACGATGATAATTTCCATCTGCTATCCTGCTCCTGCGAAGCTCCCAACTAAAAAATCTCAATGGCAGCGCTTTTAAGGTCAATGATCCCACTCCCTCAGCCGTTTAACTGCCAACATCATGCCCACTTGAATGGTTTCGTAACAGCATCCGCTTCCAGGCCCCATTCGGAACCTACCACACAATCACTTTCTCCACTTCCACCTCCTCCTGGGACGACGAGGAGTAGTAATAGTACGCAACTGTCAGTTTCAACGGGAAGGAGGCGAAAAAGGTCTGTGATTGTAGATTGGACAAAGGAGAAGGAGAGGGAGGAAAAAGAGAGAAAAGAGGAGGTTAACAGAAAGATTGCGTCCCAGAAGGCCATATCTGTGATTCTCCGCAGAGAGGCCACCAAAGCCATCATCGAGAAGAAGAAGGCTACTAATTCTAAGAAACTGTTACCTAGAACTGTTCTCGAAGCTCTTCACGAGAGAATCACCGCTTTGCGTTGGGAGTCTGCTCTTAAGGTCACTCCCACTCCTCTCTTTTTGTTTTTCTTGCATGTCCATTTTTTTTTCATATGACCTTGAATTGGTTGAGTTGGTTTTGACCTAACTCAAGCACTCCAGTTACTTTAGAAGGATTTCTATCACACGAGAAACTACAATGTTGTTGATAAATAAATGTAGTGCGTAAGTGAATTTGAC
This sequence comes from Erythroxylum reticulatum, assembly GCA_025504915.1. Lineage (NCBI taxonomy): Eukaryota > Viridiplantae > Streptophyta > Magnoliopsida > Malpighiales > Erythroxylaceae > Erythroxylum > Erythroxylum reticulatum. The sequence goes on along the minus strand of JANSVA010000218.1, from coordinate 47,456,797 downwards.
AAATTAGTGACCATATTATTCCTCTAAGGTTCCTCTTAGTTAGTGACCATATTAATCCTCTAAGGTTCCTCTTAGTTTTATAGTTTACCTTGTGGTTTTCTGGACTTAGTTGAAACGTAAATGGAGATTGATTATTAATTCATTGGCCCTCAAATTGTCTTTGGGATTTTCTAGGGTATATCATACTTTTAGAGATACTTTTCCATTTGTTATGATACTGCTCTGATTTTTTATTTTTTTGTGCAACATCAATGTTGAAATGAACTTGATTGCCGTGTCAGGTTTTTGAACTAATGCGAGAGCAGCTATGGTACAAGCCTAATTCTGCTGTGTATGTCAAACTGATTGTCATGGTTGGCAAGTGTAAGCAGCCTGAGAAGGCTCGTGAACTGTTTCAGTCTATGATTGATGAAGGTTGTTTTGTGAATCGTGAATCTTACACTGCTCTTTTATCTGCTTATGGGAGGAGTGCGCTCTTTGAAGAAGCATTTTCTATACTAGAGGACATGAAGAATACTCTTGATTGCGAGCCTGATGTTCATACTTATTCAATACTCATTAAGTCATGCCTCCAAGTTTACGATTTCAAGAAAGTGCAGTTACTGCTTTCTGATATGGCATCCCGGGGAATCAGACCCAATGTAGTGACATATAACACTCTTATTGATGCTTATGGCAAAGCGAAAATGTATATTCTGAATCGCGTCCAACCTCATCAAATTTTGAATGCTCCATCTGGCTGCTGAGGATATAATGTGAAAATGAAATTTAAGTCACCGCCGCCAGTAATTATAGATTGTTCGTCTGTGTTATGTATTTGGTACTGGATATATGTTTTCTCTCTTCTGCATAACAAATAGTAGCATAGAAAATTACTTCCTATACTTCGGCAGCTAGATGGTGCATCAATTGCTATTCAATTGTCAAGATATAACTTTTTATCTTAATATGTCCTAAGGTTTGAAGAAATGGAGGCAACACTTGTGGGAATGCTTGATCAGCAAAATTGTGAGCCTGATGTTTGGACCATGAACTCCACTCTCAGAGCCTTTGGTGCAAGTGGACAGATAGAAACGATGGAGAAGTGTTACGAGAAGTTTGAGAGTGCTGGCATCGAACCCAACATCAAAACCTTCAACATTCTTTTGGATTCATATGGGAAGTCTGAAAATTACCAGAAAATGAGTGCTGTAATGGAATACATGCAGAAGTACCATTACTCATGGACAATAGTAACATACAATGTAATCATTGATGCATTTGGACGCGCTGGGGACTTGAAACAGATGGAATACTTGTTTAGACTAATGCGGACAGATAGGATCAAACCAAGCTGTGTAACGCTCTGCTCTCTTGTTCGAGCCTATGGGCAAGCTGGGAAACCAGAAAAGATTGAGAGCGTCTTGCGTTTGATTGAAAACTCGGATATAACGTTGGATACGGTGTTTTTCAATTGCTTGGTGGACGCCTATGGGAGGATGGGATGTTTTGCGGAGATGAAAGGAGTGCTTGAGTTAATGGAGTCAAAAGGATGTAAACCAGATAAAGTCACATATATGAGCATGATCAATGCTTATTCAAGCAAAGGCATGAGAAATCATGTGAAGGAGCTCCGAAATCTTCTTGACTCGGAAGACATGCCTCGACTGCAGAAGACAAAACCCGACTTTTGACAACAAAAGCGTAAATAGATCTTGTGTTCCTATTCCTAACCCTCGAATGTAGATCTTTTCTTCACTCTATGTGATTACGACCACTGTATGCAAAATGTGAAGTGAATTGATTTCTTTTTCACATTATGGCTTATCAAATGGTGGCGAGCAAGCCTGAGGGAGAAAATCATGAAACAGAACCGATCCGTCTGATATAAATTCAAGGAATCGGATCACATAAGTAATTCTGATGGTAAGTACTCCAGTCCAATCGAATGGTCCTCAATACATGGAATTATTCATTATAATCGATATGGATGTGTTAAGTGTTTTAAATATTTGATAAAAGAAAATTGTAAAAACGCGATAAGCGAGGGAAAATGGAAAACTGATTGGTTCGCTTCACTCGGAATTTATTTGCTCCATCCGCCAGCAAATCTTTGCTATCTGACGGCCTTTCTTAACGCCTAATGTGATGAAAGCTAAAGGCCAATCAAAAAATGGTAAGAGGATTACGTAAACTTGAAGATGAGTCAAAATGCACGACTTGGGGCAAGGCAGCATGTTTCACCTCTAATATTATTCGACTTGGGGCAAGGCAGCATGTTTCACCTCTAATATTATTCAAACTATCTCCTTAAGCTTATATATTCCTTCCTTTATATAATTAATTATAAAGACATAAGAAATTCCAACTCTCAAAGTGAGGTACACACCTTCTCACAATTTGGTATGTCCAAATACTAAACGACTACATATTCTCCCAAAAACAGTCCTCCCAAGGAGCGATTCTCATGCCTAGCAAAATTGGGAAACCTTTGGGTACCTTTATGAAAATGATATGTTTTGTCAAACCATGCATGGATATGGCTCCCGCTCACGTCTTTGATAAGTTTTAGCATAGCTATATTATTCTTAATCATCTTCTCCAAATTTTTTCTAAGCCTTTCTTTTTTTTATTTATATTTCTTATAATCTCTAAGTATAATTTTTAAACCTATTAATTCCTATTTCAGCCCATTTTTTTTAATCTTTCCCTTTCCCATCAACCTGTCCTAATTTTTCTATCCTAGTGAATGGCTCTGATTTCCCTAAAACCCTATGTTTTCATGGGTAATAGTTTTGATTGATTGTGGCAGTTCTTATAATATTGCTCTATCTAGAATTACCTCTTTTCTTAACCTTGCTATTATTCTTCAGCCTCATTTCCATTTATGGTAGGTAGGGGTGCCCGTATCAACTGCTTTTGACTTTAAACATGCTTATTATGTTACAATCCCACAATTTTCACATTCCTTTTTACTTATTAACTATTAAGGGAGTTGACATCCTCTTGGGACGTGAATGGCAATGTTCTTTAAGACCATTCATTTTCGATTTCTCTATATCATTTATTACCTCTTATTACTAGAACTGCCTCATCACTCTTGTAAGTGATCCTACTTCTTTTTTGTCTTTAGTGTCTTATAGCCAACTGTTTAGATAAGGCTTTAGGAACATATTGTTACTTCTAGTACCAGTCCCCATTATTTTGGTAAGAAAAAAAATGGTCATAGTTTTTTTTATTTCATGTTTTAAGTACAATAAATATAAAGGATCAATTTCCTTTTCTAACTATTGATAAAGAAGAATGTAATTCTCACCTCTGAACTTCTTAAAATACACAACCATTGGCATAACTTTACTTGTAACCACGATCCATCGTAAAAGAATTGGACTTTTGACCCTACTACCTTGGAGCTTGTTTTAGCTCGTATAGGATTTTCTTCAACTTGCATACCAGAGTCTCCTTGCCTTTGCCTTTGCAACATTCTAGTTTCTCCATATATATCGATATTCCAAATCCCCATGCAAGAAATTAGTTTTAACATCCAATTGTTCAAGTTCAGATTCAAAGCAGGTAGTCAAACCCAATGCTGCTCAAATACCACTAGTGAGAAGAATTCATTAAAATTAATACCTTTCTTTTGACTAAACCTTTTCACCACAAACATTACCTTATGCTACAATAGATTGTCACCATCTTTCTTTATCTTGAACATCTTCTTCAGAGCCTTTTTACCTTTTAGAAGCTTCATAAGCTCATATGTATTATTCTTCTTTAGAGAGTTCATATCTTCCTTCTTAGCTGTGAACTAAAGATCTTTGGCTTCACAAGATGATACCTGTTATACATTCTCGGGCCCACCCTCAATAGTAACCAACAGATATTCTGAACCCAGATATCTGGTAGAAGGCCTTTTCTCCCTCGTCGACCTTCGAATCTATATTTCATTAGCTATTGGATCTTGTTGCTTCCTCTGCTCATTATCCTCAATATCTTCAGCATTGTCTAGATATGGTTTAAGTAGTTGGTCATTACCAGGTTGTACCTAATCACCATCAATGTGTGTTTAGTCACACACTTCATCTCCTTCACTTACATATTACTCAATAGTGGTAGAGAGTGGAGAAGAATTAACGACGCTATAGGATGAGCTATTATGTGTAACTTTTTCTTCACTCAAAAGATCTACACCTCTCTCATGCTCTTAGAATACCACATCCCTACTCCTAAATTTTTTTTGCTTCTCTAAGATATAGTGTTTAAAGCTAAACTAATCATCACTATAGCCAACAAAGATGCAAGGCACCTTTGAGTCAAGCTTCTTTCTCTGAGCCTTCGGTATATGTTTAAAGATGTTATAGTCAAATATTTTGAGATTGCCATATGTGGGATCTCTACCTATCCACGATTTCTTAGGAATCCTAAAATCCAATGGAAATGAGTGAGCTTGATTGATCAAATAGGCTACAGTTGGACCACTTCATACCAAAATGTCTTTGGTAGCTTGGACATGCAATGAAACTTCTCCATAATTTTTCTATTCATACTCTCAACAACATCATTATACTGTGGAGTACCAAGTTTAGTATTCTCACGTCTAATGTCACGTAATGTACATTATTCTTTAAAAACTTTGGAAATATGCTCTTCTCCATTATTTGTTTGTAGGCACTTTAGCTACGTCGCAGCTCCCTTTTCTACCATAACATAAAACTTTTGGAAAGTTTCAAATATTTGACTGTTTGTTTTCAACATGTACACCTAAGTCTTCCATGAAGCATCATTAATGAATGTAACAAAGTATTTGTTACCTCCTAATGATCCCCTCCCAATTGGTTCATAGATATCTGAATGCACCAGCTCCAATCTCTTAGTCTTCCTTGTAGATCTTCTTTGAAAAGAGACCCTATATTGCCTTTTAGTCAAACAATGATCACAAGGATTAAGTGATAGTGTATTCTTAACTAGGATAAGGGATTTAGGAACTTTAATATCTTCTCACTTATGTGCCCTAATTGTCGATGTTATAGATTTGGATAAGTTTACTCTTCAATTGTGTATACGTATCCACCACCACACACTTTTAAGTATGTCTTATACAATGTGCAACTTAACTCTCTTCGAGTAACAATCATTGATCCCTTGGACAGTTTCCACTTCATATCCCCAAAATTGTGTTGGAATCCTTCTTTATCTAACACATTAGCCGATAACGTATTTTACCTTAAATCAAGAATGTGTTGTACATCTCTGAAGTTTAGTAAGCATTTGATGTTTGTTTGAACTCTAACATCACCCATACCAATGATCTTGGTTGAACTTTAATTACCCATCTTTATGCTCCCAAAGTCTTCGCTCTTATAGTTTGGTAAGTACTCCACTTTTAGAACACAATGATATAAAGCTCCCAAATCATTTAGCCACTTCGAACCTAAATTACTAACTTGGAGACATTCACTTGTCACACAAACTATGAAAACTTCATCATTATTGGTTGAAGCTATTGTGACTATATTCTTATCATCTCCATCATTATGATGATCTTACTTTTTCTATTCCCTTTTCCATATACAGCAGAACATTTTAATGTGTCCTAACTTTTCGAGATAGTGGCATGTCTTTACATCTTTGTCACCTCTAAACTTTGATCGATTTTTAGACTTGCCATGACCTTGAGGACACCAACTTTTGCTCTTTCTCCTACTTTCTACCACAAAATTCTGCACGTTGTCAACTCCCATCTCTTTTCTTCTAATTCTTCATTGAATATACTCTTTTTGATTACATCCAAATAAAGCACACCTTCAGGAGCTGAATTGCTTATTGTCACCACCAACATCTACTAGCTATTCGGTAGCAAACTTAACAAGAACAAGGCTCGAAGCTCATCATCAAGAATGATCTTCATTATTGTAAGCTTGTTGATTATATCCTGAAATTCACTCAAATACTCCGTAAAGATTTTTCAAGTTTCAACCTTAAGTTTACAAGTCTTTTAATCAGAGAGGTCTTGATATAGGAAATCTTCCTTTTATAGTGTCCTTCTAGCTTTTTCCACATCTCAATCATGCCTAAAGTGTTTTTGTTTCATCTTTTCCCATTCTTGATCTATCATCTTTTCAAGTTTTAGAGGAAAATCATCCTTCACACTTTTTTCCACATCAATAGGTTCAGAGAGATCCTTGTAATATAGAAGTTACTCTATCATAGGTCCCTAAATAGAGTAATTTATTGATGTCAACTTGACAATAGAGCTGTTTCCACCGATATCACTTATTGGGAGACAAAAAATACAACTCTTTAAAAGATCAACCAAAAAGCAACAACAACATACTCTTCAAGTTTAATAAGTAAATATCAATATCAGAATGAAAACTTAATAAAAAATGAAACACCGAGGGAAAAACCATGGGACAAACTAATAAACAAATCTACTAAAATCAAATAAAGATTTACAAAGTTTAATATCTCAACCCATAGCTACAACTTGTCTTATAAAGTTTTAGGATTGAAACTAAAGTTGATATGTGAATCAACAAACTCTTAAACCAATCCTAAAAATAATGACAAAAGGATGAGAATAGTATACTACTTGATCTCTTTATGTTTTCCCTCAATTTTTAGTGTTTTAGTTGCTTACAGATTCAAAACCTACATATCTTCTCTTTTATATGACAAAATAGGTTTTTCTATACCGTGTACAATCACCTACGTGGCTATGTAAGTGACTGAGTATCTTCAGCACTGCCTCACTGGCAGATGTACATGATCATAAAGAGATACATGATTAATCGTGTAAGCTCTAAACATGGGCATGTATGTCTTCACCTTTCACTTCCCTCATACAGTTCCAAAGACTTACATGGTTGATACACATGGCTGTGTAAATAGAGAACATAGGCATGTGGCACTCGACATGGGGCATCTATCCATAAAAGGCTTGATTCACCTATCATCCATTTTGTCTTCACTTGGTCGTCATCTTATGAACTATAAAAGTGTTGGAATGCAAACAACACAGGTCTTTAAAAGATCAATCAAATTTCAATGACAAGAAAAAACTCTTTAAGTTACAATAACAATACAATATGAGAATAAGAAACTTTAAACAATGAAATAAAGTCCAAGATTTACATAAAAAATATTCTAGTTAAGAGTGGAAAAGTACATGACAAATCGACGAATAAATCCACTAAACTCAATAAACATTTATTGAAAAAATTGATCTCTCACCCCCCAAGAAGAACTTGTCTCACAAAGTTTAATGATTGAAACCATAGTTAAAGTTATAATCAACAATCACTCAAACAAATCCCCAGAACAATGAAAGAAGGATGAGAATACAACACTCTTTGCTTACTCTTAGTTTCCCTGATTTTTGGACATTGTGGCTACAACTTTTACAATCACCTACTTCTTTTTCTCTTTTCTATAATGAAATAATTTTTTTTTGTAATTTACACAATCACTTACACGATTGTGTAAGTAACATGTATCTTTTAGCACCGTTTTAGTCACAAATATACATGGTTATAAAGAGTTACATAGTTGTGTATCTTCATACAAGTGTGTACAAGACTGTGTATGTCTTTGCCTCTTGACACTTTCTTAATAAGTTTACAGAGACTTATACGGTTGATCTACATGGTCGTGTAATTCAAAACATAGACGTTTAGCACTCTACATGACTATGTATCTCCTCAAATGAGATTCTTTCATTTTATCTTCACTTGTTCTCTTATGAACTATCAAGGTGTATATGATTACCAAAAGTCTCAAAGTAGAGTTGGACACTAAACAGTATCCCACTTCAACCTAAATATAGGGAAGACCCATTATTCTTCATCATCTACTTGAGATACATACTAATAAACTTATAATAAATCTCATGTTTATTTCTATGAACCACTTTAGTAAGTATGTTAGCCCCATTCAAATTTGTATAACCGCTCTTCAACATTAATTGTTGCTCTTCTATCACGACCTCACCCAATGATATCTGACATTTATATGCTTTGTATGGGAATGATATATAGTATTTTTGCTTAATTCAATAGCACTTTGAGTATCATAAAATACTACATAGTCTTTTTGCTTCACATTCAACTCTTAAAGGAACCTTTTTAGCCAAAGCATCTCCTTACAAGCTTCCACTATAGCTACATATTATAATTCAATCGTAGATAAGGCCGCATACTTTTGTAGCTTGGATGGCTATAAGATGGCTCCCCTTAAAAACTTGAATGAAAAAAATTAATGAATTTTCTTCCATTAAGATCTCCATCCATATCTGCATCTGTAAAACCTTCTAGAATTGGCTCACCATCACCAAAGCATAAAATCCACTTTGATGTGCCTCTCAAGTATCTCATAATCCATTTTATTGCTTCACAGTGAACCTTCCGTAGATTTGACAAGAATTTGCTCACCATCCCAACAACTTGACCAATATTTAGCCTTGTGTACACCATTGTATACATCAAAGACCCTACTGTAGGGGAGTATGGAATATAGGAAAAATTATTTTTCTCCTTTTTTATTGAGGGACAAGCACACTTACAAAGCTTAAAGTGAGATTCTAGTGGCATGTTAACTGACTTGGTATGCTATATATTGAACCTGTCTAGCACTTGCTCAATATATCTCTCCCTAGACAATCACAATTGAATCTCTTATCCTTCCTTTCTTATGGTATCTCAATACCTAAAATCTACTTTGTAGGTCCCAAATCTTTCATACCAAAAGATTTTGACAAGTCCTCCTTGAACTTTCAAATTCTTCTAATGTTTTGACCCATAATCAATATAAAGAAGAAGAACGATAAAGTTCTCACCTAAGAAATTCTTGAAATACATGAAAGCATTGATATAAGTTCACTTGAAACTGTGATCTAACATAAAGGAATTAAACTTTCGATACCACTGCTTTGGAGCTTGTTTTAAGCCATATATAGTTTTCTTTAACTTACATACCAAATTTTCTTTGCCTTTAGCTTTGAAATCTTCTAACTGCTCTATGTATATCTCCTCTTCCAAATATCTATGCAAGAATGTTGATTTAATCTCCAATTATTCATGTTCACGTTCCAAACAGGTAGTTAGACTCAAAATTGTTCAAATTTAGGTCATCTTGACATCTGGTGAAAAGATTTCATTAAAGTCAATACCTTTCTTTTAACAGAATTCTTTCACAACCAACGTTGTATTGTGCTTTAATAGCTTGATTTTATCTTGACCACACATTTATTCTTCAATGTCTTTTTGTCTTTTGAAAGCTTTGCAAGATCATATGTATTATTCTTCTTCAAAGAATCAATCTCTTCCTTCATAGTTGCGAGCAAGAAATCTTTGTCTACACAATATGCATCCTCTTACACATTCTCAAGCTCCTCGTCAGTAGTAAGTAATAGGTATTCAGAACTCAGATACCTTGTATAAGGCCTTTTCTCTCTTTTCGACCTTCAAAGTTGTGTTTCATTAGCTATTGAATCTAATTGCTCCCTCCACTTAGTGTCCTCAATGGTTTCATCTTTGGTATTATCTGTGTGGTTTATATAGTTTATCATTATCAAATTATATCCAATCACCACTAATGTGTGTTTGGTCACACACTTCATCTTCTTCACCTATAGACTGCCCAATAGTCGAAGGAATTGATGAAGAACTAGATATTCCATTTGATGGGTTGCAGTGTGATGATTTATCCCCACTCAAAAGATAAGCACCTCTCTTGTGCTCTTAGAACACCGCATCCCTGCTCCTGACCACCTTTTGCTTCTCTAGGTCATAAAGTCTGAAGCCAAACTGATCACCACTGGTAAATTCATATCTAACTAGATTTATGCACCTATATTTGATATACTTTTCTTAATATTCTGTACTTTTTTGCATATTTGGTACTTAATTCACCCTAAGTGCATATATAGGTTATAATTGCCTCAATGGACAAAACAGAGAAGAATTCATATTAAAACACAGTATGAAATAAAGATTTCAAACAAAGAAGTGATACACTACCATGTATTTGGCTATTTAAGTTTCTCATGCCATGCAAATTCATACATTCTAGAGATTTAAGGTTATACATGGTCTAGTGCACACGCCTATGTATTAGATCTCGTATCACCTAGAACCCTAAAAATTACTATAAAAAGACATACTTGAAGGAAAAATAGGAGAGAAGACATTCAGAGATGATTATAGAGGTGGAGATCAATTAGGAGAGACAATTTTGATCCATAGAATTGGAAAAAATGAAGAAATCATCGAAAGATCTATTAGAATAAAAGATCAAAACTCTACCTCACAAAACATTAGATAGGAGATAAAAGGGAGATTTATAATTATGAAATCTTATTTATGGGCAGGATAGCCAAACCAATAGCAGAATGCATGCCAAATTACTTACTAAATCAGATGCAAGAGGATGAAGTTAGATGAGATTTACACAGTTCGTACGAATTCACTACTCAATCATGTAAATAGTTGCTAAATGGTACACTCATATAAGATTTTCCCTTCATAAGCTGATTTAGGGTTTTGGAATATCTCAAGCCTATTCATTCATTCTCTGGTTAGAAGCTATACAGAAGCTAGGAACCAAAGACTGGATAAAATTCTAGATTTCAGATAGATCCGTCCTTTTATGCTTTAGAGATGCTGAACATTAGATCATATCTTCTTCAAGTGTGGTCATACAAGACAACTTTAGCAAAAATTTCTTAGCATATCTGAGCAATAAGACTAAAATCTTAGCTAGAGAGATTATTTGGCTTAGATAAATGACATAAAATGGATAAGTAAAGAGGATCAAAGGGTGTTTTAAGTTTAGTTTCGTTATGCTAGTGCATTTCATTTAAAGAATGAGAAATATAAAGATAATTGGGAATATAAAAGATTACAAAAAATCCAATTAGACAGAGTTTTATCTTAAGCTTAGAATGACAATTATGTTAACTCCTCATCAACAACTCATCTATAGTCGCATCAGGTAGCAAATGAGAATACAAAACGTGTTGTTATTGGAATTTTTAGACTATAGTTAGTTGGATTGTATAAACTCTAACTATTAAAGTTTATATTCATTTCTCCCTCTAATTTCCACCTTTTGAATGAATCTATTACTTATTTTCCAAAAAAGCTCTTGATTTTCTATTCCTTTTTTCTATTTATGTTTGATTTTGTTTTCTAATATGTGTAACTAAGCAACTTTAGCGTCCAGGTAAGATAAACCCTAATTTTGTGCTATAACATGTTTTAATTCTTTTATTTAACGCAATTTTTTTGACTGATATATTGTGATTCAATTGCATGTTTAATATATGCTATAATAGATCCAGAATATTAAAGCATAATTTGATTTCATAATATAGATATTGGAAACTCATATGTATGGATAGATTTACCGTAGTTGAAAGCTGTTGATTGCAAACATAAAGATAGGTTGACAAAAATCCTTTGAATTAGGGTTAAACCTAATAACAAAATTAACAAATTGGTAAAGCAATCTTAGTACCTTTAACATGAATAATATTATTTAATAATTCTAAGACTAGCTGTTAGAAGTGTCAAGTGAGTTATTAGCATACGATAGGAATTTTCACGATCTAATAGTCAATAAAACAATTTCATAATAAGATGTCAATTATTTAAAGGTTTTTAGGGGGATTCATAACCTAGACATTAATTCTTGGTATCAATTATTTTCTAGGTGATTTCGTATTTCTTTTTTCAATATTGTTGCCTACTTTATTTTTTAGGTTTATTTTCTTTAATTAAAATCAAAATCAAAATCAAATTTGTATACTAGATAATAAGGTAATGGTAATTACTAATAGTTATCATCTTTGTGGGATTCGATCCATACTTGTTTATGTTAGTTACGGCTACACTATGAATTCATGGATAATTCAACATTGACTAACTTAATCGAGTCAATTAACCACTATATCCAATAAAGGTGCAAGGTATAAACTTTTATTCAAGCTTTTTTTTTCTAATCCTTAGGCACATGTCTGAATACCTTGCTGCCAAAAAATCTCAAATGATGATATGTGGGATCCTTACTAGTCCACGCTCTCTTGGGAATCTCAAAATCTAACGAAACTAAGTGAGCTCAATTTGTTAGGTAGAACACAGTTTAGACTGCTTGTCCCCAAAATTCCTTTGGCAGTGCAGTCATCTTGTGCATGCAACGAACCTTCTCCACATTGCTTTTGTTCATCCTCCCAGCAACCCTATTATGTTGTGGAGTCCCTAGTTTAGTTTTCATATGTGTAATGCCATGTGATGTGTAGTACTCTTCAAACACCTTAGAAGTCTGCTCTCCTTTATTGTCTACTTGTAGGCACTTTAACTTCCTCTCAACTTCCCTTTCTACCATAATGTGAAACTTATAAAAATTTTCAAACAATTGATATAAAAAAATCTCTATTAGGATTTCAACAACGAGCATAATAACCCAAGAAGCCTAGCATAGATTAAATGATAATAAAATTTATTTAGGAATCAAGAGAGAAAAATCAGAGACAACAAACATCTATACGTGACTTAGAGGTTCAACTCGATCAATTGACAGCAATATTAGTTGAAAAGCAAAGGAGGAATCTGTAGAGTATTGCTAAACTTAACCCTAATGAGCATATGAAATCGATCACACTTAGAGGCAGGAAGGAGTTACAAATGGATTCCAAACCCTAAATCAAAGAGGAGGATCAATAAAAGAGTCAATAGAAGACCAAAGATGTAGAGAATCCTCCAAAAGTAAAGGAATTTCAGCCCACCATACCATACCTGGCAATTTGGTAAATTTCTTAAGTTATTTAAACAACTTCATATCAACTTACCACTTGCTACAGATGCCCAAGCATGTATAATTTTTAAAAGAGCTACTATCTAATAAGAAGAAGTTGGAGGAAGTGGCTACAGTGCAACTAAGAGAGGAATGTTCAACGATCCTACAAAACAAGTTACCCGAGAATTTTAAAGATCTAGGGAGTTTTACTATCCCTTATATTATTGGTAATTTGTCAAAAAATAATTCTTTTGTTGAATTGGGGGCTAACATTAATTTAATACCTTATAAATTGTTCAAGAAACTGGGATTAGGATAACCTAAACTTACGAAGATGAGCATTCAGTTAGCTGATGGATCCCTTAAATATCTTAGGGGAATCATCGAGGAAGTATTGGTAAAGATTGAAAGGTTATGGTTGGAAAGGAATAATAGGAAATTCAAAAGCAAATCTTCTATATAAAAGCATATTACAAATGGGATCCTACAAAACCTAAAGGAATTAATTCACTTAACAAACTGATTAAGGAATTTTTTTTTATTCTAAACTTTTGAGGTTTGTATTTTGTTAATTTTCATGAGAGGTGACATCATTAGATTTCCTTACACCGATTGATTGTATATGTAAACCTTTTTGTAATCTCCATTGGCTTCTTAAAACATTTTTTAATTTCTAAAAAAAAAGAGAGGTAGGTTCATCTTCCTAATTGACCTCGTTATACTTGATATGGAAGAAGACATAGAAGTAACTTTGATTTTAGGACATCCCTTCTTAGCTATGGCTAGAGCCATCAATGATTTTATTGATGGTAAACTAGTTCCTAGAGTGGGAGAAGAAAGGTTACTTTTAATATTTGATGCTTTGACATGTGCACTTAAGTACAATGATGCATGCAATTTTATTGATATTAATGACTTTGTAACTTCTGACATTGTGTAAGGAATTGGGTCTAATGACATGCAGTAATTGTCAACGCCTCAAGATAAGGGTAAACATAAAGACAATAAGCATTTTGTGAGATCAAAAGAAGTTGAAGAAATAAAAAGAAATTAGAGACAATGTTAAAACCTCCATTGAAGAACCACGAAAGCTAGAGTTGAAGACACTCTTTGATCATCTAGAATATACATTTCTTGAGAACTCAAAATTAACAGTAATTATCACATCAACTCTAGAGATGTCATAAAAGGAAAAGCTGCTAAATGTGCTTAAAGAATATAAAAGGGCCATTGTATGGAAGATCTCTGACATTAGAGGGATCAACCCTTTCTTTTGAACACATAAAATTTTAATAGAGGAGGAGTTTAAACTGGTAGCATAACCTCAAAAGAGGTTGAATCTGAACATAAAAGATGTGGTTAAAGGAGAGGTAATTGGACTCCTAATGTTGGAGTGATTTACCCTATTTCTGATAGTCCTTGGGTTAGTCCTATGCGGGTTGTGCCTAAGAAAGGATCACTTTCCTATGCCTTTTATAGATCAAATATTAGAATGACCTGTGGAACATATGTACAACTACTTTTTAGATGGACATTCAGGCTACCTTCAAATTCCCATTGCTCTAGAAGATAAGAGAAAATAATTTTTACATGTCCCTATGGTACGTTCACCTATAGAAGGATGTCATTTGGGTTGTGTTATATGCCTGCTACATTTTAGTGGTGCGTACATTTTTTTGGTGATACATTTGGCTTATGCCTCCATAACTTAGAAAAAAGTGTTATAAAGAGATGAGAAGACAAATCTAGTGTTGAATTGGAAAAAAATTCACTTTATGGTAAGGCAATAAGAGGTTTCCTAGATTATGAGAACTTTTACAGAAGATTTGTTAAAGACTTTTCTAAAATTGCTAAGCCTTTAACCAAGTTATTAGAAAAGGACATACCTTTTGCATTTACTAAAGAATGTTTAGATGCTTTTAACATTCTAAAAGAAAAGTTGAGTAAGGCCGTAGTATGGTTTCACCATATTGGAATTTTCAAAACTAATGTATGATGTAAGTGATATTGCATTAGATATAGCACTTGGATAGTGGAGGAACAAACATTTTCAACCAATCTACTACATTAGCAAAACCTTGATGGATGCTCGAGAGAGTTACACAATGATGAAAAAGGAGTTGCTAGCTATGGTTTTTGAGTTTGATAAATTTTGATCTTAATTAGTATTGTCTAAAGTTGTTGTTTATAATGACCACTTTGTATTGAAATACTTGTTGAATAAACCAAATGCTAATCCTTATTTGATTAGATGGATTTTATTATTGTAGGAATTTGATTTAGAGATTAGGGATAAGAAAGGGGTTTAAAACTTGGCAGTAGACCATCTGTCTTGTTTGAAAAGTCCAAATTTGAAAGAACTAAATGAAGAGGGAATTGGCAGTAGACCATCTATTTTGTTTGAAAAGTCCAAATTTGAAAGAACTAAATGAAGAGGGAATTGACGATGCCGTCCCAAAAGAATGCTCTATAATGAGTGAAGCTAAGACTCCTTGGTTTGAAGATATTGCAACTTACTTGTAGTTAAAGTCTTACTGGAAGGTTTGTCTTATCAGCAAAAGAAGAAATTCTATACTAATTTGCAATACTATTTCAGGGAAGAACCATATCTGTTTCACATTTGTGCAGACTAAAGAGTAAGGAGATGTGTACCTCATTTTGAGGAGTGGAAGATCTTACAACACTATCATGATGGACCCACTAGAGGGGACTATAATGCAAAAAGGATGGCTTAGAAGATCCTAGATTCAGGTTTTTATTAGTCATCAGTTTTTAAAGATGCCTAAAGGTATGTAGCTTCATATGATAGATGCCAAAGATTAGGTAATGCCTCTTTTTTGTAAAATATTTGATATATAGGTGATTGATTTCATGGGCCCTTTCACAAGTTTGTTTAGTAATAGATATAGCCTAGCAGAGTTTGATTATGTTTCTAAATGGGTTAAAGTGCAAGCTTTACTCACAAATGATGCTAGGGTTGTTGTGAAATTCATTAAAAGTTTATTTTCCCATTTTGTCACATCTAGGGCGATTATCAGTGATAGGGGTATGCATTTTTGTAATGCACAATTTGAAAAAGTGCTTAAAAGGTATGGAATTAGTCATATAATTGCCACCCCATATCATCTTTAAATTAGTGGCTAAGTCGAGGTATCTAATAGGGATTTAAAAAGAATTTTAGAGAAGACTGGAGAGCATCAGAGGAAGGACTAGTCAATTAAATTAGAGGATGCTCTATGGGCTTATAGGACGACATACAAGACACCCATTGGCATTACACCTTATAGTCTAGTTTATGGAAAAGCATGTCATATGCCTGTTGAGTTAGAACATAAAGCATATTGGGTTATTAAACTCATGAATTTCGATCTTCAAACTACAAGTGAAAAGAGAAAGTTCCAAATTGGTGAACTAGATGAATGGCAATTAATGGCTTATGAAAATTCTAAAATTTATAAAGAAAGAGACAAAAGTTATCACGACTGAATGATTAAGTAATCACAAGAATTTATGGAAGGAGATTAAATTCCCTTGTACAATTCTGGCCCAATATTATTTCCTCGTAAGTTTAAATCAAGATGGTATAGACCATTCATTATAGAGAAAGTATTTTCGTACAACGTAATCGAAGTGAGTCATCTGCACAAGTGTATTTCTAAGATTAATGGTCATCAAGTGACATTATATCTTAAAGGTGAGCTCGATAATAATAACAAAAATATCAATTTAACTAAGCCACCTTGATCATAAAAGATATGTCGAGCCAAAGATGTTAATAAAGTGCTATTTGGGAAGCAACCTAAGAATTATATTTTATTTTTATGTTATTCTTATATTTTATTTCTTAATTATTTGTGTTATTTTTAGTTATGTTATTTTTATTTCTTTTGTTCTTTTTATCCCTTTTTCTTATATTTTGAAAGGATGTAATATCATATTGGATGGATCAAGATTCAGAAAATTGTCATATTAAGGAAAGTACCACCAAACCTTTAACTGTGGGTATACTTATATTATGTACATTAGGAATAATGTACAACTTTAACTGTGGGGAATGGTTAACACATTTTTAATGATTTATTTAATATTATTATAATCTTGATTATTAAATCTTATAAACTAATATCTTGAATTGGTTAGCATCTGTCCACCTATACTTTACTTCATTGTTGAATATTGATTTGAATTGGTATGCAAAAGGATGGTAATTAAAAGAAAATTTCTTTTATAAATCATATTTTTTAGTATTTATTGAATTAATCAAATTGAATGAAAATTTCATATTGTTTACACATATACAACCCTCTTTTTCTTGAACTTTTGAGCTTCAGAGTGAAAATTTCACAATTTTAAGCTTATTTATTTCTTTCATGTGTGATGTAATGCATAGTTTAACAATTTCAACATGTATAGAAAGAACCCTAATGTTTCACACATATTCAAAGGGAACCTTATAATTTTATAAATGTTCATTAAGAATCTTGACTTAAAATTTTTGTTAACCTTCCATTAAAAAATATAATTGGAAAATATTATTTTTATGGGCCCCTCATCATATGTGTAAGCCATATGGCAATTGAGTCCAAAATTAAAAAATTAATAGTTCAAGACTTCCATAAGCCATCGCTAGATGATGAGATTTAGGAAAAACCAAATGTTAACATTTGGGAAAAAATCATTCACAAAAGACCCTGCCTTCATTAGCATAAATGTTCTTCTTTGGTATGTTTAGTAAATTAAATCCCTAATCCTTGTTGCATTCTTTTTTGGTGTATTAATAACATTCTTTTTTGTTGCTTTCATCACATTCTTCTCTAGTGCATTCTTATCTAGTGCGTTCGCCACATTCTTCTTTGTTATAGTCATCGAGGCTTTTGGATTATGGGCATTCCTCTATGCTTATTATTGCATTCACTATATTATTCTCTAGAGTATTTTTATCTATGTTGTTATTGTATTCATCAAGTCTTCTAAATTATGGGCATTTTTCAAAGTGTACTATATTATTTTGTTTGAGTTTGATATCTATTTATATAGGTAAAGATGAAGGAGACACTAAGGAATAATTTTTCTACTATGGTAAAGGTTACATGTGGTCCCAATATGTCAATTTTCTTTCTTGTTGATTTCATTATAAAAAGGCTTCCTAATATATCACTAACATTACTTGATATTGCATGTTATTTCATTATTTAGGTGATATTGCAAGCTATTTAATAGGATTTTTAGCTTCTTCTTAAAACATTTATGAAATGTGATATATAATCTTGCCTTTAGTCCTATGTTTCTCTATAACCATAGCCCTTTATTCACATTAGTCTTATCACAATAAGGTGTTGTCCCTATACCTTTTCTATTTCTACATGTTCCTTTAAATATTTGGATTTTAGAACATGAGGGAGCTATATTTATCTTTTAACTCATCTATGATAATTTGTATATATGTTTATATATGTTTACACACACCTTGACATTCTAATTATAGCTCTAGAATTTTTGGCTACAATAGGTAATGATAGGGACTTGAGCTTTAATGGGGAAGTTATGTATAATTATAAATTTAATGTAGATACTATTGAAGAAGAGAGTAGTAATGATGGATATGTGGGCACTTATGGGAATGAAATTGATGGTGATAATGAAGTTGAAGTTGAAGATGACAATAAGGTTGAAAGAGTACATAATATATTAAATATTTTTCATTCCAGATGATCACTAACTAATGGAGATTAACTCTAATGAATATAGAAGTTCCATTGAAAATGATTAGTACCCTAGTGGAAAGGATCCTAAGGAGCCAATGATAAGATCTAATACTAGTGTTAGACATAAACCAATTGGTAGTATGTTATATTGGACAATGGGTATAGAAATTAGCAATAATAAAGAGTTAAAAGATGATTTTGTTAATTATTTAATAACAATAGTGTATAGGGTTTAATGTCCAATGGATAAAAAGTTAATATAAGTAGATTATAGTTGGATGCATTAAAGGATGCATATAGGAATTATATATAGCCTATAATAATAAGAACAAATGTTCCAAAATCAAGACATATATGTCTGAGTATACATGTTTCATAACAAACAAACCCAAAGTGGCACCAACAAACTTTTAGTTAGTCATTTCCATGATAGAATTTAGAGAAGCCTAGCATTACAACTGTAAATATGATTGAAGAAAATACAAACAAAAACTAAAAATATTTATAAATTCTACTATGTGAAAGGCTATTAAGAGGAAGATAAGGATGGAGAGAGCATTAGACTTTTGCTTGAGAATATTCCAAGCTATAAGGTTATATCCAAGAGTTAAAACATAGCAATCCCAACTTAAAATGGAATTATAATTATCGATAAATTAAAAATCCTCATTGTTGCAATTTAAGAGATTATATACATTTGTTTTGTAGTTATCAAAGAAGGATGGAGACAATTGAGGCCCATAATTGAGATGGATGGTTGTTTTTTAAAGACTAGATTTCAAAGGTAGCTAATTAATATACTTGGAGGGGACGGAGATGGAGTCGTGTATTATATAATATGGGCAGTTATTGAAGATGAAAATAATGATTCATAGAGTTGGTTTATGTCACTCCTGTTAAGTGATTTGGAGTTAGATCATGGAGATGGAATCATAATAATATCTAGCATGCAAAAGGTATATAAATGTAGACTTGTGTTGTTTGACTTTTGTTATATGATCTATTATTATATTATATTACATTATTTTATTTTTGTTTTATGACTGATGTATGTAGGGATTAATAAGAGATTTGATATATTTTCCGTAATTGTAGTTGCAGGCTATAATGTAGAATATGTGTGGGATGCGATTCTTAATAGTCCACTGTTAGCGGAAGCCAATGTCCTAGGGTCCTGGGGCATATATTTTCCATAATTGACATAGACAATGATGCAATAAAGATTTGAGAAGACAATTATGAGCATGTGCATGGTCTACATACATCAAAGACTTCAATGAACAACTAATGAAATTAGATAAAATTAGACTTGGGTGTGTTTATGCGCTGCTTAAATATCTTAATAGAGTTTGGCTAAGTCATACTAATCATTTAAATCAAAATGTCCAGTCATTGATAATAATATGAGTGAGAATTTCAATAGATGGATCCTATTAATAAGAGACTGACCAATAATTATTATGCTCGAAACCATTAGGAAAAATGGTGATGAAGAGGCATGTTGAAAGTAGAGCATATGCATATGTATGGATATAAGATATTACACCTGTAATTATAAAGAAGCTTAAAAAAATAAGGAGGTAATGCAATAGAGGATTATGTGGAATTGTGATAGGGCATCTGCTGTCAGCAAGGGGATGGAAAGCACATTGTAGGTTTAGGAAGGGAAGCCTTTTGTAGATGTATAGCATAGGAACTATATGGTTACCTATGCAAATATGTTATTATTGTTATTAATCACTCAAAACAAAACCAGAGGAATTTGTGAATGAAAATTACAAGAAAAGCACCCTTTTTTTAGAGTGTTTGATCAAGTCTTGCAGCTTATTAGGGGAATGATCTTTTAATAATTGAATGATTAGACAAAATACATCGACCAACTAAGATGATGATGTTAGGAAGACCAAAAAAAGCATAAAGGAGAGATAAAAATGAACCAAAGAAAGTACGAAGTAAAAAAAGCTGTCACAAAAGGGTGAACTGTAATAATGTAGGAAATGTTATGCTTTTGGACATAATAGTAAAAAGTGTAATATAAAAAGACCTAACAAATAACATGTTAATGTAAGTAACTTTTAATTTATTATCTAGTTTAATTTTAATCAAATTATCAATGTTAACATTGCATATATTACTATGTAGGTTAAAACAACTTCATCTGTATAGCCAATAGTTAAAGAATTATCACTGGTAACAACGATAACTTAATCATTCTTATATTTTGCAAAATAATGATTATATGAAATATGCTACTCATCATCATCATCATCACACCCAGTCCGAAGTCCCACAGTGAAGCGGGATTTAGAAAGGTCTGATAGTATACAACCTTAACCCCTACATAATAGAGAGACTGTTTCCGGTAGACTCACATGCAGATGTGACAGGAAAATAATGATGCAGGTTAAACGAGTAAATAAGTAAAAATGGCATGCAAAATGTTTAAGTAAATAAAATTA
>JANSVA010000218.1:47399104-47422589 GCA_025504915.1 Erythroxylum reticulatum | reverse complement strand
TAAATTTTAAATATAAAATTTTATATTTTATTATTAAATATATATAATTTATTATCAATAATATAAAATATTATTATTAATTATTTGATAAAATTTATTATATTAAATATTACTATATTCTATTTAATATATCAATATTATGATTTGGTCAGAGTTGATATTAAGAAGAATTATTGAGGGTATATTAGGTAGTATATATTTATTAGTTTATGTGTCATCCTAAACTTTCCGAATCGGAGGTTTCTTATTTTCACTATTTAAGATGGAATGGAACGTAACATGAAACTCTCCGCTTTCATCCCAGTCCATTCCATTCCATTATGAAACCTTCAAACAAATGATGGAAGTGTGTTACGTTCCATCACATCCCATTATTAACCCTCAAACCAAACAGAGCTTTAGAGTTAGAAAGAACAATGCAATGAAATTGATAGGCACACGCTCCCACTCTGTGCTCACGCTTTTGTATATATTATTATAAAAAGGACAAAGTTTGTTACATGACAACTAAGGTAAACCATTTGTGGTCATACACGTGTTGGGTAATTTATTACACTACATACAGTAGGAATCGTTACAACATAAAAATATTAAAACGTTTATTACAACATAAATTATTCATGAGTTCTAACATTCCCCCTCAAACGAGAGGGTGCTGGAACCAGTCTAAGTTTGGTGCAGTTTTGAGTAAGCAGGGAGTTCGTTAACACCTTGGTGAGGCAATCTACGACCTGATGTGACGAAGGTATATAGTGAATATTGATGAAACCTGAGAGTATAAGATCATGAATAAAATGAATATCGATATCTATATGTTTGCTGCGCACACGTTGAACTGGGTTGGAAGCAAAGGCACGAGCACTTAGGTTATCACATCAAATCATAGACAGTTGTTTAAAAAAAAAACAAGTCTTGATGGTAATGAACAAATCCATCTAACCTCAGCAGCACCAGCCGCTAGAGCCCAATATTCAAACTCCGTACTTGAACGTGAAACAACTCTTTGCTTACGAGAGCTCCAAGAGATCAATGTATTTCCAAGGTATACACAAATATCAGCCATGGATTTTCGATCGTCAACATCTGTGGCCCAATCTGCATCAGTGAATGCAGTTACCTGAGTAGATTTTAAAGGTTTGATGCGTAAACCTAGATGACAGTTACCTTTAAGGTATCTGAAAATACATTTTACGCCTTGATAATGAACGTCTGTAGGCTGAGATAAAAACTGGCTAAGTTTATTCACTGAGTGGGCTTTATCAGGTCTGGTGGTAGTAAGATACTGGAGAGATCCAATAGCTTGTCGATAGATAGATGGATCTAGCATGGGTTTTCCATCATCTTTGGTGAACTAACGACCAGTGACCATAGGAGTAGGTACCGGTGCACAATTTATCATGTTAATTTTTTTCAGAATGTCGAGAGTATATGTACTTTGACTCAGATGAATGCCCATATTATCTCTGTAAATTTCTATCCCAAGAAAGTAATATATAGGACCAAGATCCTTCAAAGAGAATAGGTTGTTCAGCTTCAGAACTATAGACTTTAAGTAGTTAGGATCATTACCTGTAATCAGTATGTCATCAATGTATATGAGAAAGAAAACTTTAAGCTTTGTTGTACTTTTAGCATTCTGAAATCCCCATCTTAATAGTGTCAGTCGTAACCAATCGAACCAAGCACGAGATGTTTGTTTGAGTCCGTAGATTGCTTTCATCAATTTGCATACATGATTTGGATGTAGATGATCACAAAATCCCTCCAGTTGGCGGATGTAAACATTCTCTCTAAGAATGCCATTAAGGAACACATTATTATTGTCCAGTTGTCGAATTTCTCAGCCATAAGTGACAACAATGGTGAGGACTATCAGGATTGTTATTGGTTTTACTACAGGGTTAAATGTTTCACCGTAATCAACTTTTGGTGCTTGCTGAAATCCTTTTGCGACAAGTCGGGCTTTGTGCTTGAGAATGGATCCGTCTGGTTTCAGTTTGTTTTTGAAGACCCATTTGCAATCAATCAGTTTCTACGCACCGGTGTAAGGAACAAGAGTTCATGTCTTGTTTCGTTGAAGGGCTGTGAATTCATCGTTCATGGCTTGTTTCCAGTGCGGTGAGGCCAGGGCTTCTGTAATATTTGAGGTTCTGTGAATTGGGCAATGTTTACTGAGTGCAGTAACCCAATAAAAGGATATTTGGGTTTGTGTATTCCATCCTTTACTCGTGTGGTCATTGGGTGTGTGTTTGTTTGAATGGGTCTTGCTTCTTGTTCATTTATACTTTGCTCACTTGGGCTTAATCCATCTGTTGAAGATGACCCATGCCTTGATGAATGAGGCTCATGTGAGGCTATTGGGGAGTTATTTATTGAATTAGCTTGTTCGGTGTTGAGAGAATCTGTAACATTGTTATTCTGAATATTATGGACTGTTTGGAGTACTAATCAAAGGAATAGTGTATCATTCTCAGCACATACTGTTCACAGATTTAAGAATCCTTCTTTGAATGGAAAAAGTGAATCGACGAACACATCATGTTGTGAGATATATATTTTTCCTGAGGAGCTGAGGCATTTTGATCCCTTGTGTTAAGAAGCTGGTCCAAGGTAGATGCATTTCTGACTGTGGTATTGAAAGTTATTCTTATTGTACGGTTTTAAGCAAGGATAACATGCACATCCAAAGGGTTGTAAGGTTTTATACTCAGGCTCTATGCCATATAATTGAGACAGTGGAGTTAACCCTTGAAGTGTGGGTGTTGGTAACCGGTTGATGAGATGAACCGCCATTTGAAAGGCATCTACCCAGTATGTGAAAGGTAGCTGCGCTTGAGCTAGTAGCATTAAACCCATTTCAACAATGTGTCTGTGCTTGCGTTCTTCTCTCCCATTTTGTGCAAAAGAGTAAGGACATGTGAACCTCATTTTGATTCTAGTTGCTTGTATGATACTTATAAAGGGTTTGTATTCAGTTCCATCGTCACATTGGATTGTTTTGATCTTTGAATTAAAATGGTTTTCCCGAAACAGGTTAAGGCATTCACAGCTTTATGTTTATGCTTCAGAGGGTATAACCAGGTGTATCTACTATAATCATCAACAAACTGAATATAAAAGCAATGACCACTTACAGATTGAAGTGGTGATGGTCCCCAAAGATCCGTATGGATTAACTCCAAAGGAAAAGAAGCATGAAACACAGATTTGGAAAAAGATAACTGTTTTGATTTTCCATATTGACATGCTTCACAAATAAAGTTCGGATGTTGGAGATTCATATTGCATTTATTCAATACTTGCTTCAGAACTCTATCACTGGGATGACCAAGCTTGTAGTGCCATTTTAGAAATTCTTTCCTTTTCGATGTGAGTGACGCCATATTACTCTGAGCTACCGGAGCATGTTCAGACATCTGATACATTCCTTGATTTGTTATCCCGTGCACCAGAGGACGACCTGTTTTCTTGTCCTTCACAACACAACTGTTATTAGTAAAATGAACATTTACTAGATTGTCCTTCGTGAGTCTATTAACACTCATAAGATTTTTAGTCGCAGAAGGAACTAGCAGTGCATCTTTAAGATGAAGTCTGGAATTAGATATAAGAAGACATGTAGACCCTATACCAACCACGGAGGTTGGTTCTCCAGTGCAAGTATAAAGGTGAGTCGTACCTGTATGAGTAACATTTTCCAGTTGATCGGCGTATGGAGTCACATGATAATTTGCTCCACTGTCCATGTACCATGATGGATCGGAGATTTGTGAATGAGCATAGCTTCCTTCGATTGAGTTGGCATAAAAGGCTTGCGGAGCATAATGGTTTCCAAAAGCACGACCAGGGTTCAATGGAGGTTGAAAGTTTCTATCAAAACGATGGTAGCAATTTGCTACCACATGTCCTGGTTTTTCACACAGATGACAGTATGGTCGGTTTCCTCTATTGAAGCCTCCTCGATTTCCTCAGCCCCGGCGTCTTCGAAAGCTATTACGTGATCCTCTCCAAGAACCTTGCTTGTTAGTATTATTTGAGGTTTGGTTAATAATATCATCGTGTTGGGCAACATTTGCAGTTGGTTGAATAGATAAAGTTGAGAAGTGGTTGGGTTGCTCCAAACGACTCTCGAAGGCCAAAGAACAAACTGTGCTTCGATCCAGGTAAGATTAGGTTGATCTACCAGCTTTACGATGATGGAATTATAATCTGAGTCGAGACCGTTTAATGTATGAAGAATGAGATCTTCTATCACAACAGGAGCTCCAGCCAATATGAGTTGATCTGCGATGCTCTTCATCTTACTGATATACTCATCCATTTTCATTTAATTTTTATGTATTTGATGAAGCTCCAGCTTAAGCACCCTAACACGGGACTTCATCGATGCACAGGTGAGATCTCACGCACCAGCCCAGAGATCATGAGCTGTGTGACAGTGCAGCAGCTAAGTTCCAATTTCTTGAGTCATTGTGTTGCGTTGTCAGTCGACTAGCAATCGGTCTACAACATACCATTTTTTATAGAGTAGGTTTAGAGTCATTTCTACTCCTTCGGAAATGAAACGAGAAGGTGTCAAAGCTGAGCTGTTGATATGTGATTCAAGAAGGCTTCCTTCGATGAGTGGAAGAACCACCGATTCCCACACGGGGGATAGTTTACTCTATCCAACTTGATAGAGGTTGTTTGGCTAGAAGAATTAAACAGAAAATATGTTTTGGAATTCTAGGTAGACGAGATTGAAGTAGCAGTAGATGCAGACAATGCTACTGAAGAAGAAGCCATTTGAGAGATGAGTATTGTTTTTTTTTTTTTCGCTCTGATACCAAGTTAGAAAGAACAATGCAATGAAAATGATCGGCACACGCTCCCACACTGTGCTCATGCCTTTGTATATATTATTATAAAAAGAACAAAGTTTGTTACATGACAGCTAAGGTAGACCATTTGTGGTCATACACGTGTTCGGTAATTTATTACACTATGTACGGTAGGAATCATTACAACATAAAAATATTACAACGTTTATTACAATATAAACAAGAACGCAAATTTTTCCTGAGTTCTAATAACTTGAATACCAGCTTAATGTTTAACATGAAAAAAGAAGAAAGATATCCAAAAAGATTATGCTTATGTCCAATATAAAACGTAAGAACGTGGAGACAAATAATGAACACTATTTTAAATTACATAGAACAATCTCTGTAATATTAAGATTGTGCTTATAGTCTTGCAATTCCACAATTTAAAACCTTGATGACGGAATCAAATGTCCTTCTGTTACTACACTCTAAATTAGAGTGGACCACAATCATATTTTGTATGCTTGATCCTATTACTAAAGAAAACAACGAAAATCAAAAGAATGAAAATTTTAACAATCACAGAAGAAGTGTCCACCAATGATCCAAAAAGGTAAGTTTGTGTTGACAGCCCCACCAATCTCATCCTCCGTTCTTCAACGTATTCATCCAGTCCTTGCCCGATCTCTTCCGCCATAGCCAACATTTTTTGTCCTTTTTCTTTCTGGTCAACAAATTTTTTCATCTTCGGTGCTAAGCATCGAGCCAGCACAATTGCGTCTTCAATGGCTGCAGAGCCTCCCTGTCCAAGAAAAGGACCCATTACGTGCATGGCGTCCCCTGCTACTGCAACGGTTCCTCTCCTAAATCTTCCAAGCAGAAGCTCCCAAGGTGCGCGGTACCTCAAATGTGTAAGAGACAGTGAGTTCAGGTCACAGTTCTTTATCATATTAATCCATTCTATTGGATATCCCGTGACTGACTCTAGAGAGAGTTGTGTAACAAGCTCTGGATCTTTGGCGACCGCTGAATCTATGAGAGACCAAAAGTATAATAATAATGCAAGCGTAGTCATGCCATTGTCAGTCAAATTTGAATTGTCTATAATTATAATTGTAATCGCAACTAGGCATATCTACTGAGAGACTAATCGAGCTGCCAATTGGCTAACAAACCATGTCAGGTCCCTAGACCTCGGTATTTATTGGTATCGAAACCTGCCTGTGCATTGCTTTGATATCCTATTAGAGGATATAACTGGGATTTCCTTTCCCGTAATAGTAGCTTAACATGTTTATACTTCTCCTTATGATATAAAAAATATATATGTTATTATTACAGTTTGATTTCCTATTATATTGTTAATGAGGCTTGCATTATTTTATATTGTTAATGAGGCTTGCATTATTCACAATTATGTCTGCATTGATGAGAAATTATTCATAACTATGGTCAACTACATTCATTGCAATGTTCTGTAATCCATAAAATCATGCGTGTAACCAGTTTCGTACCTTTTTTATTCGATTTCTGAAGCGTGAACCAGAAGAGCAACTTGCCGTCAACTGGAGTTCTTCCGCTCAAGATGTTTCCTCTCTTCATTCGAGTGAACTCAGGAGCAAGTCCATGCCCATTTGGATAATATGTGAAGCCTCTCACCGCGCTTAAAGAGAACATCTTCTGAGGCCTCAGTTCAAGAAATTCTGCAACCACCGAGTTGGCTCCATCGCATCCAATCACAACCTATATGTATTGCAGCAAGATATCTTTTTTACTTGTGATGGCTATGAAAGCTGGGAGTGACTAATATATAGGCGACTAGTTTAAGACGAAATCTCAAAATTACTACATGATGTTAGTGAATTAGTAAGCGTCACTAAACCTTAAAATATTTTGTAAATTTTATTTTCAAAAGAAACTATTTGGGTCACAATACCTTAGCTGTAAGAGAACTCCCATTGCTTAAATGCAGGACCGGGAAGGAAGTGATCGAGTCCAGATTTATGGAGACTATCTCACATCCGAAGCGTATACTTCCAGATGGAAGATCATCTGCAAGCACTTTCACAAGATCCCTCCTTTTCAAGCATCGAGCTTCTCCAACCCTACCAAAATATGCAATATTATAACATGAAAACTTAATAGCTACGTGTGAAGTTTGAATAATGTAAAAAATATATATATTATTTTCATTTTTCAATAAATAATAGATCCTTCTAAATATAAAATCTTAAAATATTTTTTATTAAATGCAGGGCGGAGCAATTAAGAAGAAATGCTTCAGACAGATTTATCAGCGGACTGGTCAAACTTATCAGGCCAACAAGTCAACGATTCAAGTTGACTCAATGTGTATACCAATTAATAATTGCCCAGTACATAAAACAAAATATAATTGAAGATTAAAGAGTAAGCAATTACGTACGACACCGGCGACTGCCGTCGTTTGCCGCTTTCTAGATCAACATCCCACACCCTGTTCAAAGTTGAAACAACTGGATATGAATGAACAATATTTGTATACATGATACATCTACACTAATCTCAATCATGTTTATCCTGTAAGCTCACATATAACACTAGTTGTAGCCCGGAAAGAGTAGTAAATTGGAAGCATACAAGTACCGTTGAAGAGAAACTGAAGTTTGTCTGAGTGTGGAAGCAACACCAAGCTCGTTTAGTGCTCGCCAACCATTGGTGAGAATAGCAATACCGGCGCCTGCAGCTCTCAGTGTTTCTGATCTTTCCAATACCACACTTCGAATACCCTTCCTGAGACATATTTATAAGGTGATAAATCAATGTTGTGTATGCAGCACAATCAAAAACACCATTTCAATATGATTTAGAAGTGCCAGCAACTAAATCCAAATCAAGAAGAGCAAACCCATAAAGAAACAAGTACCTGTGAAGAGCGACGGCCGTGGCAAGTCCACAGATGCCACCACCAACTATCAGAATTTCAATCTCTTCCATTCTCTCTCTCTCTCTCCGCCCGCCCGCTCCCTAGCATGATTGGAGTATATAATTTATCTAATAAAAAGATTTTTTTAATTTTTAAAATATATTTTTAATTTTTAGCTAATTATTCTAATAAAATTTTAATACATGATTAAATTTTTATTTATATAATAATTTTTATTAAAATAATTTAACAAAAAATTTAAAAAATAGTAAATACTTTTCATATTTATAAAATATGATTCAAATAATTTTAAATAATATATATTTATATTTACGGCAAAGTTTTAACTCTTTTACCCTCTCTATTTCATTAACTCGCCAAGCAATTGCCTAGGCATATGATACACCATTTACATGGGACGCCAAGCATGTACTTATCTAAGTGGTTTTGACATTGTATGGTCTTGTCCCTTTCTTTTCTTTTATTTCTGACAAGTCCTTTAAAATCTTCAAAATGACTCAGGCGTGATCAGAACGTTTCTTGCTGTTAGCTCCCAAATTCGTTTTATGCAAGCAAAAAGAGGAAGTTCTTACCAAATATGTAAAAGTTTGTCCAAGCATTAGCATATGATATCTAAACATAGTTCTTAGAACCATGCAAGGCCCTTCTTTTTTTCAATCTTGCGGCCATTTCCAAATAAAGTTTTGTTGGCAAATAATTGGGATGAAATTATAGGTGCAAGGGAATATGAATAAAGATAATAAAAAAGTTAAAGACAATCTTAATTTGGTATTTTTAAAATTTTACTTTTAGAAAATCAATTTAAGTCTTAATTTTTATTTTTTTGCACATTAACTTTGTTACAAATCACTTTTACCCTTTCTTTTTAATGATTTTCCTAATAATTTTGAGCCTTTAAATTGAAAATTTTATATAAAACTTATTTGTATAGAATTTTAAATATTTCTATTACAAGTAAATCAGTTAATTCAAGTTACAGTGTTTTGATTTTTCATTCTTTGTGAAATGGAGAAGTATAGTAAAAAAAATCCCCAATTTATTGTGTTGGGATTTTACTGCTGCTCTGCTATCTTTACAACAAAAGAACTTGAAAAACTTTGTTATTTTGTAGGAATGTAAATGCTGAAAGTAAAAAAAGACAAGATTTACTTGGTTCGATAGTGTAAAAACTATCAACATCCAAGGTTCCCACCTATGGTGGTAAAAATTTCCCTATACGAAGAAGTACAGAAGAAGAAGCTGGTTATAGAGTTGAGTGATTTTTCTAAATCACTTGCAAGAGACTTTCACTCTCCTAGTACTTACTGGTAAGCACTCTAGTTAACTCTCAAACCTTTCTTTTCACTCTCTCTTCTTGTACTGTCGAAGATTGAATACAAAACGAGATGATAACTGAATTGAAAATGAAGTTATTTTGTCTTATGCTTCTACCTTCTTTTATAATTGAGGAAAATGAAGACTTTCGGTTGGGTCTAAATATTCTGAAGCTTGTCATGTGCCTCACGTGAGTCACTTAACCCTTACCGTTGTCTACATTTTATACAAATGATGCTGCGTTTTAATATGTGCTGGTTGCATTCTGACTTGCTTCATCTTGTAAACAGCACGACAGCGTATTGACTTCAACAGCTGATATCTGTAGTTATTGTCACGTGAGTAAGTAAAAGCCTTATTGTTTCTGTTAGTGAGAAACTTCGAGAACTTTGCTTTATGTCTCCTTCTTCGACATTTCAGACACCATCTTCTTAGATTCTTCATGTATTCTTCAGCTTTTTGTTGCTTCTATGTGTGGATTAATGGAGAATCACGTGATTTTCATCACATCTTTTCCCTACTTTTTCATTAATCCATAATTAGAATCCTCATCTGTGAGTGACACAAAAAAACCCGACAACCCTAACTTTCATAAATTTGTGAGATATGATGAAATCGACTTTGATTTCATGGGGCTTCACCTTCTTCTCCACCAATCTTTCTTCAAATCTGAAAAAAAAAACCGAGAGTAATTTTGAAATACCTGAAACCCTAATTTTTCGTCACTTCATCGAGTTCAGTCAAATCTACCTCCGGAGTCAAGGGGCTTCTAAAATCTGTAAGAAATCCCTACAAAAGATGAATTTCTTTTGGGTTAGTATTTTAGTTCCGAAATCAAAAGGATTTAACTCACCTTTGATTTTTTCCAGGTTGAAGAAGCCTTGACCTATCTTATCCCTCATAAAGTGGAGTCTGATGTTGATGTGCTTGGACCTCTCATGCAAGACGGGGTCTTTGCTCAGGTATAAACCACTTTGATTGTCTGTGAATATTACTGTTGTAGCTAGGATAGCTTTAATTTCTACTAGGATGTCTGTTAGCCATGTTAATTCCTTTACCCCTTATGTGATTGCATAAAATTCTGCTTCTATGGTTGAGAGTGATACAACTGATTGTTGTTGTACCTTCCAACTTATTGTGTTTCCTGCTAAAGTAAAGTAGTATGCAGAAATTGATTTTCTTGTGGTTTTATCTACTGCATAGTCAGCATCTATATATCCATGTAGGCTTAGATTGTTATCATTAACTAGCTTAGACTTAGTGAAAAATAGTCCATGACTTAGAGTTCCAGCAAGGCATTTGAAGACATTCTTCAGTCCTTGCTAATACTCCAAGCCAGGATTAGACATGAACTTGCTTAAAATGCTAATAACATGAGCAAGATCAGGTCTGGTACAAAGCATCATATATATGATGCTACCAACTCCAACATCATAGGGGTATTTTAGCATAACTTTCCTTTCTTCTTCAGATTGGGAGCACTTATCTGCAACCATCTGAAGATGTGGGCTTATAGGAATGGAAGTAGGTTTTGCCAATTCTATATTGAACTGAACTAAAACCTTTCGGATGTAGCTTTTCTGGTTCAGCCACAGTTTTCCTTCCCCTTATTCCTTATAATTTGCATCCCTAGCAATTTCTAAGCCTCTCCTAGGTCTTTCATTTCAAAGTGTTTGCTCAAAATAGTTTTTACCTCAATTATTCTACCTAGCTCCTTTCCAACAATAATCAAGTCATCTACATAGACTAGCATGAAGATGGCTTCTATCCCTCCTACATCCTTGTAGTATAGGCAATAGTCATAGGCACTTCTAACAAAATTCATCTCACCAGCTATTTTATGGAACTTTTTGTTCCATTGTCTAGGTACTTGCTTTAGCCCATATAGGGACTTCTGAAGTAGGCAGATATGATCAGATTTCTTATTATTTACAAAACCAGCCGATTGTTTCATGTAGATAGTCTCCTCTAGCTTTCCATATAAGAACGATGTCTTGACATCCATTTGATGGATTTCCCAATCATAGACAGTTGCTAACACCAAAATAAGTCTAATTGTCTTAAATTTGACTATTGGTGAGAATATTTCTTTGTAATCAACCCCTTTCTTCTGCCTATACCCTTTAGCTACAAGTCTTGACTTGTATATTCTAGGTTCAGATTATATTATTCCTTCTTTTAAGTTGAATAACTATCTGTTTTCTATTAACTTAATTTTAGGAGGTCTAGGTACCAGAATCCATGTCTTATTCTTCATTAAGGAAGAATACTCCTTTTCACAAGCTTCCTTCCACTGTTCAGCATCACTTCTAGCCATAACTTCTTCAAAAGTTTCAAGAATCTTGCATTCAATACCTTTAGCCACAAGGCAAGCATATTTAACCAAATTTGTATCAAAATACCTCATATTAGGAATTATTTATCATGGTTGTCTATCCCTTGTCAATTGATAGTCTTGTATACTTCCTTGTTCATAAGATGAGGTTGATTGTGGGTTTCTCCTTCACTCATAGCTTCAGCCACCTCTTCTCTCCTTTCTTCATACTGTGTTGTGCCTTCTGAAGGCCCCACAGTTTCTAATTGTGTAGCACCACCTTTTTCAGGTTCTAGTGCTACATAAAATGAGACTGAATGATTTGATGCCCCTCAATTCTCCTAAATTTCACTTAGGAGGTCAGAATTTTGAGAACTCTTACTCAACAGAGGGAATTCATCTTCCTTAAAGATGGCATCTTTGCTAATGATTGTTTTGGAGGCTCCCTTTTGGAGAAGTAAGAGCTTATAACCCTTTACATCTTCTGGATATCTTAGAAACACCTCCTTGACTACTCTAGGCTCTAATTTTTCCTCTTTCTAATATGCATAGGCTGCATATCCGAAAGTCCTAAGATGTGATAGTTTAGGCTTCTTACCACTCCAAATTTCCTAAAGAGTCTTATAATCATTAGCTGAGGTTGGAAGCCTATTGATTAAATAGGTTGTTGTCCTAATTGTTTCCCCCATAGGGAATGAGAGCAACCCGAAGAGAGAAGCATGCATCTAGTCTTTTCTAGGAGGGTCCTATTTAATCTTTCAACTACTCCATTCTACTGTGGAGTAGCTCTAACAATCTTATGCCTTATGATTCCATTTTTACTGTAGTATTCCTCAAATTCTTTATTACAATACTCCAGCCCATTATCAGTCCTTAAGCATTTCAATTTCCTCCCAATTTGATTTTCCATAAGAATATGCCACCTTATGAAAATCTCCGGAGCTTCATCCTTCCTCTTCATAGGGTAAACCCAACATTCCCTTGATTTATTATCAATTATGAACATGAAATACAAGTTCCCTCCTGCTGTAGGGACTTGAGCTGGCCCCTAGATATCACTGTGAGCATACTTCATGATCTCTGTGGCTCTTTTAGCTCCCCTTTAAAACACTGACTTGTGGTGCTTTCCTAACACACAGGATTCACAAAACTTCAACTTCTGTAAGTTGTCTTCAGGTATTAGACCTTGCCTAGAGAGATGGAACAGGCTTTTGTTACTTGCATGACCCAACCTAGCATGCCATTGCTTAGTTGATTCAAGGTTCCAATTTCTGAAATTTGATTAATTTCAGTTGAGCCTATAACATATTATAGGTCACCGTTCTCCACTCCTCTAATGATGACTTTCCCATCCCTTAGAATTTCTCTTAGTCCATCTTTAAACATGATCTTAAAGCCTTGCTTATCAAACAAGCTTTCAGAAATCATGTTTCTCCTTATTCCAGGCACAAATATGACATTGCTCATAATCCTTCTTTTTCCATCAAACATGTTGATAAAAACACTTCCTATGCCCTTTATCTTTTTCTGCCCGGAATCTGCCATTTTAACCTTAGTAGTAACTAGTTCAAATGTAGTGAACCAGTCCCTATGAGGAGTAACATGCATAGTACACCCTGAATCAAATATCCATTCTCCACCAAGATCCTCACATTCCTCAGTCACAGCTAGAATTTCATCTCCACTAGAATCTTCAGGTTTTTCCACATTACTTGAAATTTCACTTTCAGCTGCCTTATCTCTCTTCTTTTTCCTACAATCCCTTACAAAGTGCCCCACCTTATCACAGTAAAAACATTTCTTCCCTTTTCCTTTTTTCTTCTTTTCATTTTCACCTTCCTTAGAGTGTTTTTCTTTTTTACTTCCCTTCTGCCACTTTCCCTTCTTATTGTTTTTCTTATGAGCTTTCTTCTCATAGTTATTCTCTACAAACATTACTTCAGCCTCTTTCTTAAAAGGATTCACCTCAACTATTTCTTCCATTAGAGAATTGAAAATCCTCTTTACAGTAAGTAATTCCCCACTAGCATGCTTAATTACTTATTGAATGCATTAAATTCAGAAGGTAATGCCTTTAATATCACTACAACTTGATGTTCCTAAAAAATTTTGTCATTTGTAGCTTCTAAATCTTGAACTAGCTTAAAGAAGTAATCTAGGTTATCATCTAAGGAGACTGAAGTGTTCATTTTGTAGTTTGCAAGATTGTGAAGAAGTGTCATCTTGTTAGGAAGACACTTCTTGGCATACAATTCATCGAGTTTCACCTAAAGCTTCTGTGCAGTGTTGCAATTCTGCACTTTTCTTATCATTGTTGGTGATAAGTGAAGCATTAACTTGCAATGAGCAAGTCTTTACATCTTCAGCTTCTTTATAGGATCAGTTTCTAGGTCATACTGATCATCTCTGGTACCATAACAATCATAAGATTCAAGAAGAGCTTGCATCTGGAGTTTCCAGATGGTAAAGTCTTCTTTACCAGAAAATATGTCCATTTCCTTGCCTACCATTATTGCCATAAAATAAAGAATCTAAAGACTTTCACTTACTAACTTTCTTGATGAATCTTTGATGCTTGAAGTATCCAAGAATTGTCCCAGGAGGTCTTGTATGCTCTGATACCACTTTCTGTTGGGATTTTACTGCTGCTCTGTTATCTTTACAATAAAAGAACTTGACAAACTTTGATATTTTGCAGGAATGTAAATGCTGAAAGTAAAAGAAGACAAGATTTACTTAGTTCGATAGTGTAAAAACTATCTACATCCAAGGTTCCCACCTATGGTGGTAAAAATTTCACTATATGAAGAATTACAGAAGAAGAAGCTGGTTACAGAGTTGAGTGATTTTTCTAAATTACTTGCAAGAGACTTTCACTCTCCTAGTACTTACTGGTAAGTACTCTAGCTAACTCTCAAACCTTTCTTTTCACTCTCTCTTCTTGTACGATCAAAGAT
This sequence comes from Erythroxylum reticulatum, assembly GCA_025504915.1. NCBI lineage: Eukaryota > Viridiplantae > Streptophyta > Magnoliopsida > Malpighiales > Erythroxylaceae > Erythroxylum > Erythroxylum reticulatum. Next base: position 47,408,273 of record JANSVA010000218.1, on the reverse strand, counting down.
TGAATACAAAATGAGTTGATCACTGAATTGAAAATGAAGTTTCTGAGTTGTGTCTATTTTGTCTGATGCTTCTGCCTTCTTTTATAACTGAGGAAAATGAAGACTTTCGGTTGGGTCTGAATATTCTAAAACTTGACATATGCCTTACGTGAGTCACTTAACCCTTACTATTGTCTGCATTTTATACAAATGATGTTGCATTTTAATATGTGCTGGTTACATTCTGACTTGCTTCATCTTGTAAACAGCACCACAACGTATTAACTTCAACAACTGATATCTGTGGTTATTGTCACGTGAGTAAGTCAAAGATTTGTTGTTTCTGTCAGTGAGAAACTTCGAGAGCTTTGCTTCATGTCTCCTTCTTCGACATTTCAGACACCATCTTCTTAGATTCTTCATGTATTCTTCAGCTTTTTGTTGCTTCTATGTGTGGATTAATGGAGAATCATGTGATTTTCATCACATATTGTTTATTATTCTTAAGGAAAAAACTAGAATGAAGAAAAAATTAAAATTTGTTGATGTGATTAAAATTATATGATTTGAATCAACTGAATTTCGGATTGATTTGAATTAAAACTTATATGAATAATTTTTTATAGGTCTTTCAATTTGTTAAACCTAAGATTTCCTTTCTTGTCATAACTTTATCTAAGTCATGTTACAACCCTTATCAAGACTATTAGATTCATGTATTAAATTCACATTTGTTACTAGTGAAATAACTCACTATGCTTTGATTTGAGAGTTTAATAAACTTTAATCTCTCATAAGAGGGTATCAAATCTTGTTTCATTTGATTTTGAAGGAATTGATGAGATGATATGTTTTTATTCTAAAATTTTATCCCACCAGCGCTTATTTTCTTAATTGTGCTTTTAACTTAAGCCATTGATATATATAAAGTCTTGGGATAATTTTGGATAACATGAAAGAGGATGAAAGGTTGCTAAGGAGATGATTGATTTATTAAATTAAGGTGTACTTGAGGACAAGCAGGAGTTCTATGTGTAGAAATTTGATGACATGTGATTAGATCATATTAATTGGATATATCTATCTTATTTTAGGTTGATTTGGTATTTAATTGATAAAATAATTTTTTTATTTTAAGAGGAGACAAGTGAAAATTGGATCAAATTTAGGTTGAAATATCTAATTGGAACATTATTTATTAAAGTCATGAATTTTGGAAAGATGGAGTTAAAGATGACAGATTGTTGAAATTGATAAGACCAGATCACATCTAGGTGTCATATTTACTCTAAGATGTCCCATCTCGTTAGGAAACTTATTATTAGCCCTACTATGTAGGGATTTTGATTTATTTAAAGGATTATTTTTAAACTATTGAAAGAATATAGTTGTGGGGGAGAGACAAGAAGAACACATTACATAACTATTTTTATTTTGTCTTTTTGTCTTCTTTATTCTATCTTTACTAAGGAAGAGAGAGTTATGGGTGACTAAATTTGAATTTTCTTATTCAAGGAAAATTAAAACTCCACTTGTAATTTTAAGAGGTTTTGTTCAAAACCTAGTTTTTATTTTAATTTAAATATTGTTTCTTTTTTATTTCATTTGTAATTAATATTAATTGATCTAACAAATTAATTTAATATTTTTAAACATTAAACAATTTTAATTAATCAAAGGAAAATTGGTATCTTACAAAAGATGTTACGATGGATGTTTTTTACACAAGAGTCACATTTATGGAGATGCAAATAGTAGCAATATTAGGAAGTTCCTATATATAAAATGACATCACTTAGAAAGACGCTATTTAATTATTCCAAAGGACACCTTCCATAAGCTAGTAGTTGTGGTGTCATATAATTCTTATCAATCTCCTAGGAGTTTTATTTGTATAAGCCCCATCTTCTTTCTAGATCGATATAGCATATCACTTAGAAAGATGCTATTTAATTATTTCAAATGACATCTTCCATAAGCTAGTAGTTGTGGTGTCGTATAATTCTTATCAATCTCCTAGCAGGTTTATCTGCATAAGCCCCATCTTCTTTCTAGATCGATATAGCATATTCTATTCAAGTTGTGAATGAGAATCTTCTCCCGTGTTCTGATGATTAGTGTATAAAATACTCGTCTTTCTTAGCTCCTTTCCCTAATACTCAGTGGTTCCTCTTTGTCCACAAGGTGTTCACTATGTTACATAATACCATTTTGTAGATGATCTAGCCAACACTCTTCTTCTCTTATTTTGATTATTCTTAAAGGTGGTTTAAAAAGCCCAACCCAACTGGCTCATCCCAACCTAATTATAAATCAACGAACTAGACTTGAGTTGACATAATTTTTAGCCAAGCTTACAGCTTTTTATGTATAATTTTTTGCGTTAGACTGATATTAAACTTGGACTGCTCGGCTGGTCCAACTTGAAGCCTAAAATAGAATTTTATACCAAGCTCAAGCCTGAGCGGACGCAGCTAGCCCAACCCATTATAAAGCCTAATTATTTTATTACTATCAATTAGTTTAGAGATCTATAATTAACATGAATGATTGGTACAAGTAGCACATAGGTTATTTATATGTTTGCATATTTAACTTATGAGAAACAAGAAAACCAAATTAAATAGTTGTAGTTATCTCGATTATTTAATTTAAGGTTTAGTCTTTTTATTAAGCTTATTTTTTCACTTAATTACTATGGAACGTTGTTATATCCAATCAATTAATAGTAAATTTGATTAAATTGCTAGTCTTAATTTAATTAATTTAAGAAAATTGACACTTGTTATATCTATTCTAATAAGTTTCAGACTAACTGCTTAAGTTGTGAAAAGTTATTTTAGATCAACGATCAAAGTTACAATTAAATAAGATCCTTTATTTGAATTAGAGTTAGCCAGTTAGGTGACATTGAATTTCTCACTTTTATACTCAATTGACTTATTTTTATTTCTAATTAATTTTAGTTAATAAGTTAATTAATCATAAACTCCTCCTTTTGTTTTTTCAATTGAAATTGAAAAACTGATATTTAGTTCTCTTGGGATTCGATCTGATTCTACGATTACTACAAAAGTTTAATGAATAAGACGTTAATTTTAAGAGATTTGACAATCCATTCATCGCCATATGTTCATAACTTCAATTTTTTATTACTATAATCTTATTCATATGCAACATATTGTCATTGAGCAAACTAGAGGTGTTAAGAAGACAGTCATATTGTTGGGCTTATTGTAGCAACATATGACTAGAGTGCATTGAGCACACATCTAATGGTCACAGCCTTGAATTTCAATTGTAAACATTTGTTCAAAGCATACTTCGGGTGAGTGGGGCCTTCAACCATCCAAAATATGTCGGGGTTGTAAATGACATGGCGTTCTAGTTATATATTTACGACCAGAAGTATGCATTGATCATAAATACGTAAGAATTGTAAATGACATAGTGCTCCTAATAGAAAAGGACGACTCCTTTAAAAAAGAATTCAAGGTTGTGACCATCAGATGTGTGCTCAATGCACTCTATCCATATGTTGCTATAATAACTCCATAAGCTCAATTGTATGACTATCTTCTTAACGCCTTTAGTTTGCTCATTCTATCAAAGTAGGATTAGTCACCTAATGGTTGTTAAAGTTAAGAATAATGGTTAAGAATGATGATGATGATAATGATCAGGAGATCATTGTAGGCATCAAAGACATTGGCTCCCTAGAGTTTAGAAAAGCCAAGAAGTTATGGAACTTCAGCGACAAAGTAACAACTTCAAGGGGGTTATCGACAATTTACTCATTTTAAAAAATTACAATAATAACTTAAGAAGAATTGTTGTAGATAATGAGTGGGTTAATAAACATTAAAAATAACTTGAATGCTACCATTATACTTTAAAATATTGTAACACAATGAATATCTTTTATTATTTAATTATAATGACATATTTTAATTTTTATATTTTATAGAATTTTATTATATGAAATTAAGTTGTAAATTTTTTAAAGGTTATTTAAAAAAACTAAAACTTTGCTTAATTTTAAAATACTAACTCAAATTTAAAAAAGAGACATTAAAATGCTATAACTTGCAATTTTTAGCATAAAATTGATATTAAATTTTCCTTTAATGTGGATAATGTGGCGAGTCACCTTAAATTAGTATTTTTGTCACCTAGTTGACACATATTGTATTCATGTCACGTATATATTTTATTACTTAATAAATTAAAAAATATCAAACACTCTAAAATAATTATTGAACTAAAGGATATGAAAGTTGATCATATTTGGATGTTTTCCTTTTTTAGCTTCTGGATTTAGACCGAAAAGACAATCATGAGCTTTAAAAGTCTTCAAGGAAGTGTTGATTCTCCCCTTCCTAAGAGTAACTAGTAGCCTATTCTCGTGAGCTCTTGTTAGGTTTCCTGACATTTCCTTACTCTTGAGTACTTCCTTTCACTTGGGTTTTTAGAAGTTTCCATCTTTAATAGTTTGGTGTTTTGATATATGCATGCTAAAGAGGCTATTGTTTTGATTATATACAGCTCTTTGTGTGTTTTTCTGTGTTGCTTTTGCTTGTGCTTTTTTTTGCTTGTTTGTACCAGATTTGCATTTCGACGATCTATTCCAAGATTGTTCCCTTTGTGGGATTTGCCTTTTGTGTTTACTTTGGTTTGATCGCTTGGTGTTTTGGTTGGGTGGGTTTGGTTTGTTCTTCAAAGATCTAAGGCTTATATATCTTGGTATATATTTTATGGCCTTCCTCTTTCGTTTGTTGCATTGCACATTAAGAGTATTATAGGTTCTAGTTTTAGGTTGTTATATCCTGTCGTGTATTATTATTATTGTTGTTGTTGTTGTTGTTGCTATTTTCTTTATCCTACCATCGAAACGTTTTTTCTCCTTCGTTCAATATCTTTGGCATTTAATGGCAATCGTTGTCAAAACTAAAATACAAAGGTCATGTTTGTCTAGTAGGATGCTCTTCTTTTGTGGCTACCTATATTTGGGGGATCTGGGTTCTACTTTTAGTATCCTAACTCGGTAATGGTCTCGTTCACAAATTCCTATAAGTATATTGATTACTTCCTTTATTTCTTTTTTAGTCTTGCTGGTTTCCTTTTCCTAGTGGACTATTAGCAGAGCCTAGTGGATTAATAACTTTTGCTACTATAATATTCCCTTACTTAAGGTATTATCCTCTCTAAAGTTTATTAGAGAATCTAGGGCCTTTTAGGAATAACCTCCTTGGACCTGTAGGGGGCATTAAGTTAGGAGGGATGGCCTTGCATTTCAAGGATGGAATAAGGGCCAACTCGTCAGTGAGTTTAGTGTGTAAGAATAAAAAAGGTGATGACAGGATCTGGATAGGTTCTTGGAACATTAGGACCCTTACAGGGAAGTCTCTAGAATTAATGAAGAATTTAGTAAAATAAAATATACATATAGCATGCATCTAGGATCAAAGTGGACGAGGGCTAAAGTGAAGGAGATCAATGGGTTCAAATGATAGTACTTAGGAGGTTCGAAAAGACATAATGGGGTATATATCTTAGTTGTCAAGGAACTTATAAATTATGTGGTGGAGATCAAAATGACTTATTATAGTATTATGGTTACTAAGATTGTGGTTAGCAATGTTGTTCTCAATGTGGTGTGTACGTATACACCTCAAACAAGTTTGGGCAAACAACAAAAATGGCAATTTTAGGAGAAGTTAGATGAATTGCTTCAACAGATCCATACTAGTGAGCAAGTTATCTAATTAGGAGATTTTAATGGTCATATAGGGGCAGTTTCAGTGGATATCCATAGACTCATGGGGTTTCTAGTACGGTGATAAGAATAATAGTGGGATTGCTATATTGGACATGGTGATAGCTTTTGAGTTAGAAATAACTAATTTGTTATTTATGAAGAATGAGGAGTACCTGGTGACTTTTAAGAGTAAAACCAGCAAGACTCAAATTGATTATTTCCTTAAAAGACAGAGCCATCAAGCTAGTGCAAAGATTGTAAAGTTCTTCTGAAAGCATGCTTAGCAACTCAACCTAGAATGTTAGTTTTGGATTTGGAAGTTAAAGGATGGAAGAAGAAGCTAATTACTAGGAGGTGTATAAAAATTAGATGGTGAAATTTGAAAGGTGACATGGTGGAACAATTTAAGGATAGAATAATGCATGAATCTAAATGGACATTGCGAGGGGATGCTAATGAAACATAGGAGGGAGTAGCTACTTTAGTAAGGGAACCTGCCAAAGAAATCTTGGGAGTTTCTAAAGGGTCAATGGGTGGTAAGATGGAATCTTGGTAATGGTTTGAAGATGTACAAGGAAAGGTAAAGGATAAAAAGAGAGCATACAAAGCTCTATTGGAAAGTACAATAGAGGTAGAGAGAGAGGTTAATAGAGAAAGGTACAAACTGGCAAAGAAAAAGGCAAAGAAGACAGTTTTAGTGGCTAAAAGCAAGGCTTACGAGAATTTGTAGAGGAGATTGGATACACATAATGAGAAAAGGAAAATTTTAAGTTGGCAAGAGTTAGGGTACGAAAGATGAGTAATTTCAACCAAGTTCGATGTATAAGAGATAAAGCAAGACAGGTGCTCACAGAGGCAAATGACATCAATAGTAGATGACTGAGATACTTTTATGCCCTTTATAATGAAGGCATAACAGAAAATATATCTTTAGGTGACCTCAACACGTTTGAGAGTTTTTGTTACTTGTCTCGGTGTGAACGTATCACAAGGAAAGAAATTAAAAAAGCTTTGAGGGAAATGGAGAGCAGAAGTGCTGTAGAGCTGAATGAGATACCAATAGAGATATGGAAGAGAATAGGCATTGAAGGTCTTGATTGGCTAGTCAAGCTATTTAATGTGATCCTTGAGTTCATCAAAATGTCAGATGAATGGAGAATGAGTATGTTAATTCCTATATACAAGGCCAAATGGGACATCCAAAATTGTCACAACTATAGAGGCATAAAACTACTTAGTCACACCATAAAATTATGAGAGAAGGTAATTAAGAGGAGAGTCAGGAAAGTGACTTCTATATCGGTCAATCAATTTGGCTTTATGCCAGGAAGGTCCATAGTAGAAGTGTTACATCTCCTTTAAAGATTAATGGAATATTATAGGGAAAGAAAGAGGAATTTGCAAAAGGTTTTTATTGATTTAGAGAAAGCATATGACAAAGTTCCTAGGGAAATCATGTGGAAGTGTTTGGAGGTTAAGGGAATTCCTATGTCATATATACAGGTGATTAGAGCTAAGTATGAAGGGGCTATGACTATTGTACGAACTATAAAAGGAAACAATGAGAACTTTTCTATTAGTATTAGGCTATACCAAGGCTTCACATTAATCCCTTTTTTGTTTATAGTAGTGATGGATGAGCTTACCAAGACTATTCAAGGAAATGTGTCATAGTGCATGTTATTTACTAACAATATTGTCTTAGTGGACGAGACAAGGGAGAGAGTTAATGTCAAGCTAGAACGTTAGAGGGAAACGTTATAGTCAAAAGGTTTTTAAATGAGCAGGACTAAAACTGAGTACTTGGAATGCAATTTTTTGGGCTAGTAGGTGGTTAATGATGTGAAAATAAAAATTAGATCCGAAGTTATATCACAAAAAGAGGGTTTTAAGTACCTAAGGTCTATCATTCAGAGCAATGGAGAGATTAATGACAATGCAGTCCATCGTATCAGATCAGGGTGGTTCAAATGGTGAAGTACATCAGGGGTCTTATGTGACAAGAATATATCAATCAATCTTAAAGGAAAATTTAATCAAATGATGATTAGGCCAACCATGTTATATGGGGAAGTGTTGACCCATCAAACTAATAGATAATAATAAGCTTTTAGTGACAAAGATCAGGATGCCCTAATAGATGTGTAATACTACCAGAAGAGATAAGACTAGGAATCGTATGGTGATAGACAAATTAAAGGTGGCTAGTATTAATAACAAATTATGAGACACAAGGCTTAGGTGGTTCGGATATGTGAGAAGAAGACACATTAACGCTCCAGTGATGTGATGCGAGAAAATAATTCTTAGAGACTACAAAAGGAAAAAGGAAAGACCTAAAAAGAATTGGGGAGAAGTGATTAAGAATGATATGACATGGTTGGAGTTTATCAAAGACTTGGTCCGCAATAGGAAACTCTGGCGTACTAGGACATAGGTAAAGGATATATCTTAAAGAGAGCATTTGCAGTATTGTAGGTTATATAACTCTGGGTACTATGAATCTATTGCATAATATTTACCTCCTAGGAAGTTTTGTCTAATTGTTCAGTCTCTATCTCTTTAATTGTTAGTCGTGGGCTAGCAGTTGTGTCTTGGACTCGATTTTTTAGCTCTGGTTTGTACGAAAAATGTTTGCATTCAAGGAGCTCCTTGCCTTCGTCACCAAGTATGAGTGTACTTTTGATAGTTTCTCATCTATCACCTGCCAATTATCGAGTGTGTTTTGTCACAATTATTATTTTAGTATTATTTATTTATGTATTTATTTAGTTTAATATTACTAGTATTATTCTTTTTCTCTCTCTCTATTTGTAGGGCATTTAAAAAGACCTTACAAATTTTTGCTTTCTTTCTTTTCTTTTTTCAATGTATAATTTTTTATATATCTTTTGCATGTAAGTTTATGAGAAATAACATCTTTATTAAGTAAGGATAAAGTTGAGTACTATCAGATCTCTCCACACTCCGCATTAATGCGAAATTTCAAATAGGTATTGATGATGATGATATATATATTATGTTTGATATGTTAATAAATTTAATTTTTAAAAAATTATTTTACTATGCACGAGACAACTTGAATCCCCTAACAATTAAGCAACTGTTTGTTTCTATTTTTATTTTTATTTTTATGTTTTTAATTCAATAAAAATCCATTTATTTGAATTTTTTGTTTATGCTTTTGGTTTTTATTTCTTATAGTTTTAAAAATTTATGAAAACTATAAAAATTGATATTTATTTTCTGTTTTTTATAATCTAATTTACTATCAATTAAAGATATATTATTTAATTATTTAATATATTGATTATTATATAATTATGAATAATTTAATATTACTTAATAATTTATTTCATTTTTAATTAAATTAAATAATTACCAATAAATATTACTAAATTTAAAATATCTTCAAAATATATAAACTTCAAA
>JANSVA010000218.1:47380339-47398998 GCA_025504915.1 Erythroxylum reticulatum | reverse complement strand
TAAAATAACATAATTTTATTAATAATTTGTTAATAAATATTATATAAGAGATTAAATAAATTTATTTAATTAAAAAAATTTATCTTTAAGTTTTATTTAATATATAATTATTAGTGATAAAAATATAAATATATTATTAAAAAAAAAAGTGAAACGGACCTTCAAAGAACGGATCATCGTGTTCGCGCATCGGTGCTTTGTTTCTAATCTGAGGGACGAGAGTATTTGTCAGTGGGACCATTTCCAGTTTCCATTCAAGGCTCATCTCTCTAGAGCCAACATCTCATTCCACTACCACAACAAGCCAAATCCACTTCTCATCTCCATTTCTGCTCAAATCCCTTTTCGCGTTTTCTTCATTAGCCTAGTAATTCAACGTTGAGTTGTCTTTAAGAGAAGAACATTGAAAGGCAAACCAAAGAATGGTTTTTTCTACAGTAATACCCTCGTCACCTGTCCTATTCATCCCAAAAAGAGGAAGAAATCTTACCCTGCCAAAGCTTCGATCGGCAATCCGCTGTTCTTCCTCTTCTCTATCAGTTTCAAGCCAATCCACTTCGACCCAGTTCGATTTAAAAAGTTATTGGACGACCTTAATTGCAGAGATCAACCAGAAGCTGGACCAAGCAATTCCCGTTCAGTACCCAGGAAAGATTTATGAGGCCATGAGATACTCTGTGCTTGCAAGTGGTGCTAAAAGGGCACCACCAATTATGTGCGTCGCAGCTTGCGAGCTTTTTGGCGGTAGCCGCCTCGCCGTGTTCCCTACTGCATGTGCTCTTGAAATGGTTTGTCAATTACCTTTTCTTTTGTGTGTTTGTCCCTATGAAGTTAATTTCGAGCTCTTTGCCTGCTTGGTGATGCTATTAGTTATAGCGGCCTTTGTATTACCACTTTCTTCCTTTGAGTGAACGAATGATTGTTGATTCTCCTGTTAGTGGGTGATGAAAAGTTGTTTTCTGTGTTAGATTCTTACGATTGCCAGCATCATTGGGAAGTATGCGATGGTAATCGGCCTTGGTGCTTTTAATAACATTAAATTATGTGCATGATGTTAATTGTTACTATATTATTCTAACACATTGATTAAAAAAGTTAAAAGATTTGAATGAGAAAGAATACAGCTAATGAAGCTCTTGGAAGAATCTTCCCAGTTGCCAGAGTGGGGTTGTTTCTATAAGGGGCCTGCTGTATTAAAGAAGATTCTTTTTATTGGCTTGCAACTGGAAGCTTTTAGCCGTTAGAATTAAGATTTTCTTTTTGGTGGAATTTGTTGGTTTCTCTAACATTAAATGCTGAACACGATCGTAAAAGGAAGAATGGTTAGTTAGCATTCTTAAATTACTCGAATTGCCTTCATCTCTCCCACAAAGTGACCCCTAATATGTTCTTTAGTTTTTTGCGTTTCTTTCTTTTGGGCTCCAGATTAATTGAACATAGTATTAATGTAGCTCCCCAATTTAACTCATGGATCCTTGAATTAAGCAGGTGCATGCAGCTTCACTGATCCATGATGATCTTCCCTGCATGGATAATGATCCATTTCGCCGAGGCCAGCCCTCAAACCACACAACCTTTGGTGTTGACATGGCCATCCTTGCAGGAGATGCTCTATTCCCTCTTGGCTTTCGCCACATCGTGTATCACACCCCATCAGAACTTGTTCCAGAATCACGCATTCTTCGAGTGATTGCAGAAATTGCTCGTAGTGTGGGATCCACAGGCATGGCTGCTGGACAGTTTGTTGACCTTGAGGGTGGCCCTAATTCTGTTGATTTTGTGCAAGAGAAGAAATTTGGTGTAATGGCCGAGTGCTCAGCAGTATGCGGAGGATTAATTGCTGGTGCTGACGATGATGAAATACAGAGATTGAGGAGATATGGAAGAGCTGTTGGGGTACTGTACCAGGTTGTTGATGATGTGTTGGATGCAAAAGTGCAGAAGAGTGAAGAGAAAGAAGAAGAGAAGAAAAAGAAAGGGAAGAGTTATGTTGCTTTATATGGTGTTGAGAAAGCCATAGAGGTGGCAGAGGAGTTGAGAGCGAAGGCAAAAAAAGAATTGGATGCCTTTGAGAAATATGATGAAAGCGTATTGCCATTGTATAGCTTTGTCGATTATGCCGTTGATAGAGGCTTTAACGTTGGTGTATCAAGCTCATGAGGACCTGCTTGGGACATGTTAGATATAAATATAGTTTTTAATTTGAGTGGGCGTACGAAGGAAGGCAAACGGTTTACACCTGAAGCTTTTGATAGTTTTGAGAACGGGGAAGTGTGAGCTCTCTTGATCGTGTATTAGCTTCTGAGGATCATTCATTTTGCCATTCAAGTTGTTTTGAGTAGCATAACGATTGTCCCCGGTAGAGGAGGTATTGGTGAGGTAACTGTATGCGTAAAGGAATCTTTATATGAAGATCTGTTAATTTGTTTATTGTCAGTTGAAATGTTCAATGGAGAAGTAATACATGTTCCTATAACAGCGTCATTCGAGTCAGATGTACTGAAGAACCAAACTCATTGCTTCATGGAGTTGTTGTTAACAATATGAAGCACAAAACCATGAAAGAAAAATATTGTGTAATAACGTACCTTATAAACCATTCTAGTCGTGGACTGGATGCCCTTTACGCCTTTGGAGTTCATATATACATAGGTTTTCGTTTTCTTGGAAAACTTTAACAGGAAACTATGATCATCAGATGGTGTTTTGACACGACACTATTTACTTTAAAAAAATGGAAAGAAGCTACGGAGCATATGCCTCCTGCTTTGTATGCAAATTACTTCACAAAACTAACTCGTAAAATGGAAAGACCAATAACCAACAGGAAGACGAAAGAATTAGAATTTATAGAAAGAGGAACCCTTCTTTTCTCAGGTTTATCTAAGGGATATGGACCCCACAACACATTGCTTCACAAAATAGCAAGCAGGGTCCGCACGATCACGGAACCGTCCAAATGGATTGACAACAGTTTTTCCACTGCTATGGCAATCGAACAGATCGATCATCCAGTCACACCCATCGAAACAAGAGAGAGAGAAAACTGAGGTTGAAAAGAAATGGAAAGCCGTGAAGAGAGTTTGGATCAACTTCCGGTGACCCTTCTGGCGACTGTGATGTCAAAACTGGATATGGCTTCCATATTCTCGTTGGCTTCCACTTGCAGGACCTTTAGGGGCTGTGCTTCTCATATCCTAACTTTCCTCCCCAACTTTGAGCTCCTCGTGAGTTTTGCTTTCTCATTGTTCCACTCATTTTTGGGCCGTTTGGTTTGTGGGTGTGATTGTGAATATTCAAGCCTTGGTTCTGCTATTATCCTTGTGAAATTCGAGAACCCAGATGGAAAAACATTATCTTTTGGTTAGCTATTGATAACAGCGTAAGCTTTGTTGTTTTGTTCTTGCTTGTAACATAATTGAAGAAAGTGACTCTCTCTTCTGGTTCTAGTTCCTCCATTTCTTTCCGATCTTAACTCTATTCTCAAAACTTAATGTATGATTAAAAAAAAGGCCTGCTTTTTGAATAATGAGGATTGATGAAGGAAAGAAGTTTCCAATCTCCATTTGTCTTTTGTCAGCCAATTATGACAAATAGTCAAGGATCTGATATCTAAGTATTGAAAAATAAACCAGAAGGCATTTGTTTTTGTAGGTTGATAACCATCAAACGGAATATTTTTCTCTCTCTTTTCCTTAAGTTCTTTATTATGATCAAACTATGTAGGATATTGCCCCAACAATAAATTTGTTAAGGCCTCTATTACCGTCAAATCCATTCCTCAGAAGCTTGAAGGTTGATTGTGGTCGGCTTGATGATTCAGCCATCAATCTTTTAGTTCACCCTTCTTTGCAAGAGTTGTCCTTGTATAATTGTGTGGATTTTAGCGGGAAGTTGCTTTCTGAGATTGGAGCGAACTGTGCAGATCTAAGGTAAATTTTTGACCACATGCAATAGCTACTGTAAGTTTGGACGTTTTCCATCCTAATAGAACTACTCGAGATGTATCGAATCGTGACACTTGAAAATCAGGATGTTCAGAAGATATGATGTGTAATCTTACTTCTATCTGTTTGAATCTTGCTCTTGGCTTTGGATATCAATTAATCCTTTCCATTCAGGCATCTCTACTTGGATTCTATAGCTGAAAAGAGAGGGCGGGCTATTCATATATCAGATCTGGAGGAGTTGCTTAGTGGTTGCACACAGTTAGAAGTAAGGATAAGTTTTGAATAGATAGTTCTGGAATCATTCAGGAAGTTGTTTGTTAAGATTAATAGTAACGTATTTCATCTTTCAATCCAACTTGGAGTTAAGTGACAATATCAGTGCTTTTGAAATTGGTTTAGTCTTCCTATAAGAAAAAAATATTTAAGTTTCGTTACGCAATGGGATTTGAGTTCCGACTTTTTTGCTATATTATGTAAATTAGAACATATTGGAAACAACTTTCACCTATAGGTTTTGCAAGTTCTGATGGCATGATTCATGTTTAATAGGGAGCTCTTGTTAGTATACGTTTGAATCTGATTGCTTATTTCAAAGGATTGCTGGTGTGAAATATACTGCACTATTCATTAACGAAAATCATACTATAATGCTTATTCTGCTAAGATAACTGAAAATGATAATTAATGATAGACCACAAAAATGATACTATAATGCTTATTCTTCTAAGATGACTGAAAATGATAATTAATGATACACCATCTCTTAATGAATGCTATTTGTCATTCCCGGTACTGCAGTTTATTTGTTATGCATATGTTATATTTTATATTTTTCTTCGATTATCTGACTTTATTTCCTTTACACATATAGCATGATACTTCTTTTTTCCCCCTGGCTGGGGGCCTTAGCTTCTCACATCACTTTTACAATCTTAATCTTACTGTCCTTTTGTTTGGGCAGGAATTGGTCCTGATGTTTGATGTTTCATTATTTCTTCGACACAATTTTGCTTGGGTTTGGGCTTTGGCTTCAGAAAAGCTTACTTCTCTTGAGATTGGCTATGTTTCTTCAGTAATGGTTACCGAACTGCTTAGTCCAAGTGTGGGATCTCATCAACTGTCAAACCACCTTCGACCATTTGTTTTACCTAGCATTCGCAAATTGTGCCTTTCAGTGGATTATATTACTGATACAATGGTCGGGGCAATATCTAAAGCTCTGACAAACCTAATACACTTGGATCTTCGAGATGCTCCTCTCATAGAGCCAACAATTACATATGACCTCACCAATGCCGGTCTTCAACAGATTAATCAGCATGGGAAACTGAAGCACTTATCTTTGGTTCGGAGCCAGGAATTCCTCATTACATATTTCAGACGGGTTAATGACCTTGGGTTGCTATTGATGGCTGATAAGTGTGCAAACATGGAAAGCATATACCTCGGTGGCTTCTGTCGAGTTACAGATAGTGGTTTTAAAACAATCTTGCACTCTTGTTCTAGCCTATTCAAACTTAGAGTGTCACATGGGACACATTTAACTGATTTGGTTTTTCATGACATCAGTGCAACTTCCCTTTCATTGACGCACGTTACTTTGAGGTGGTGTAATCTTTTGACAAACCATGCAATAGAGAATTTGGTATTGAACTTAGGCCTCAAGGTTCTTGACTTGAGAGATTGCAAGAGCCTTGGGGATGAAGCACTTAGAGGTATTGGCGCTCTTACTGAATTGAAGAGTCTTCTACTGGATGGTTCCAATATAAGTGACTCGGGATTGTCATATCTACGGGGAAGAGTTATAAACTCTTTATCTTCATTATCGGTAAGAGGGTGCAAACGACTTACTGACAAGTGCATCTCTGCACTTTTTCAAGGCTCTTCTAAATTTGTGTTGCAGGAACTGGACCTGTCGAATCTTCCTTACCTTTCAGATAATGGAGTCCTAGCACTTGCAAAATGTCGAATTGCCCTTACTGAACTCCGAATGCGACACTGTCCACTAATAGGTGATACTTCTGTTATGGCATTAGCATCGAACCAGGTAGATGAGGAAAACAGATACGGTAGTCGCTTGCGCTTGTTGGATCTTTACAACTGTGGTGGGATTACCCAGCTTGCATTCAGTTGGCTGGAAAAGCCATACTTTCCAAGATTGAGGTGGTTGGGAGTGACAGGAAGTTTACATAGGGATCTTGTAGATGCCTTGGCTACGAGGAGACCGTACTTGCACATTGCATGCCATGCAGAAGAGCTAGGCACCAACCAATGGAATTACTCAGACAGTTTGTTCATGCATGACTACGATGAGATGGATGAACTTGAGCAATGGCTTTTGGAAGAAGAGGGTGTGAATATTGATGACGAAGACGACATTATGAATGTGGAAAATCATGCGGAGATGTTTCGGTGATTTATTAGAAACATATGGCATATATGTACTTGCTGATATGAACTTTTCGAACATTTGCCATGCACTTGTATTGTATCATTAGTTGCTTGTGAACGTAAATTAGAAAATGAAGATATTTCCTTTCTATTGTAATATAAAGGGACTGTAGCACGAGCTTTCTTTCTCTGAGCACAGCTTTGTATAAAGGAAGAATTGAAGATAGTAATTTCATTTCCTAGCTTCCCTTCATTTTCTTTTCCAAGCTCAACCCCTTTTCCTCTTTATGCGCTTTGAAAATTGGAAGTTTACGTGGGTGGGGGAAGTTTGATGAAAAAGGAAGTTTTGAATCTCAATATATGTTCTTTTAGGTAATTAAGGACAGTTAGCCAAGAATCTGTTATCTAATGATTGAAAAGTAACGCATAAGCATTGTATCTGTATTAAAGTTCATATTGGTAGAAGTCGAGACTCTCTCTTCGAGTTCTTTATTTTCACGGAAACCAAACACGGGTTGAAACAGTACCAATCAGCAAGTAGCCCATTGCTTGATGATCCAAAATTGATGTCCATTAGCCCTATATTCTGCTCCAACTTGTATTGACAGTGGCTTCCATAATATTACAGCACTGGTGGATTCCATTAAACTTTTTGAGCAATTAAAACACCAGAAAGTCACATACGTCTATCTTTTGCTGTACAAAAATCTTTGGAACGATAACACTGAAGATTCCTGTCCTCTCATACTCAAGACAATCACTTAAACCCATTTTCTTCCATGCGATAATGTCACCCAAAACTTGGAGCTAAAGTGGATAAGATTCCAGTAGCTTTTGGGAGAAGACGTGGACCTTAGTAAACAATCTGCTAGAATTGAACATGTCAGCAAAAGCAAATGTAAATATAGTGATAGAATAGTAAACAAGTGATGCTTTCTTTACGTTACAGGCTCCGGGATTTCTATTTCTTAAAGGTAAACTTGCATTTCGAGTATTTTTTTATAAAAATTATCAAAATATAAATCTGTTGTAAAATATCTAAAATAAAATTTAACATTTTTAAATAATATAAATATATCATTTCACTATAAAAGTCATATATTTTAATTAAATTTGAATTAAACGTCACATGAATCAGGCAATATAATAAATATTATATATTTTAATTAAATATAAATTGTTTCTCTTAATTTAATTATGTATAATAAATTTAATCTAATTTAAATAATTCAACTTAAATTAAAATACTAATTACTAAGAAATTCACAATTTGAGGCGATATTCACCTTTTTTTTGTGTGTGTTGCTTTAAATTTTGTATATGCTGCTTATGACCATTGCTCCCCTGAGCATTGTATGAATTAATTTGTTGTGAGAGGGTACAAATCTTGAGTTTGTTAAGAACTAGAACAATTAGCTGTTATTTTTGTTTTTCTGAAACCTGATTACACTTAAGGACTTTGGTTGTAAAAATTAAATCTTTTTCGTTCTGATTGCAGCTAGAGCTGAGAAGGATGATGATAGCATCTGAGTTGTTGTCTCAAGTTGATGTACATGATATAATAGAGCTGACTGCAGCTGGTAGGAAAAAGTAAGCCTCAGTCTTAGCTAATGGTGGTGTTGCTGTTGCCGCCGGCAACGCAGTACCCTATGGAGAGGTTAAGGAGGAAGAAGAGTCCAATGATGTATTATTTTTGTTTATTCAAGTCCCAGAGTTCCTTAACGACAGCCATGTCTTTAGAGTTTAGATCCGGTCTCTCATTCCACCACCCACTTCTCATGTCTATTCATGCTTAAATTCCATCTTGCATTTTCTTCAATAGCTGAGTAAGTCAACTTAAAGAAGTTGTCGTTAAGACAAGAGTAGTGCACTTTGAGGGTTAGCTTTGAAACAACTAAAAAAGTTGTTTTTTTTTGTGTTTATAAAATCATATTTTTAAGTTATAGAAATAGTCTCTTTGTAAAAATAGAAAAAGAAAAGTTGTGTATATTTTGACCATCCCTAGACCCTGCAAAATAGGAAACTTTGTGCACCAGTTACGTTGACTTTTTAGTATCAAGAGAAAAGACAAATTTAGTTTTTTTTTTACAAATCACTTGTTCTGTTTCATCAACAATTCGCTGTTCTTCTTCTTTATCAGTTTCAAATTGATCCACTTACACTCAGTTCCATTTAAAAGGATTATTGCAGAGATCAACCAAAAAGTTAGACCAGGCAACTTCAATTCAATTCCTCAAGAAAATTTATAAACTCTTCCTAAAAAGTGAGTATAATGGAAAACTCAAATTGGAAGTTTATTACAACTAGGATTTTCTTGATTGAAATTAGATTGTTTAGGTATAAGATAGATTAATTAAATTAAATTATTAGTTTTCCATTTACACTTGGAATTAATTAAGATGAATGTTGTATGGAATTTTCCATTTCTGATTATTTAGAAGTTATCTCAATCCTAAAAATTAGTGGTTTTGTTGGTTTTACCAAGAAGTATAAAGGACCAAAAAGTTCCTAACTTTTTCTTTGAAAAATAAAAAGTTCTCTAACTTTATTCTATCTATGAATGAATAAACATAGGAACAAGATTTCGGATATCAAGATGATAATCATACTAAAATTTCTTTTCTAGAAACTAAGAACTCAACTTTAGGCATGAAGGTAATGCTTGGTTTTTATAGTCTCTAAATAGATATTGTTTTACTATGTACGTGATTAAATGCATATGCAATGTTGGAGATGAAATAAGCATAGAATATGACTGATTGGTTGTGCTTCATTTAGTCAAGTTACCTTCCTAATATTTTCGATCTCTTGAATTAGGATAAAGCTACTTCCAAATCAAGTAATTATAGGGTTTAGTTTATGGTTTGGTAGGTTTTGATGTTTAGCACATTTGTCCTTAGTGGTCATGCTTATTGATTTTGCTAACATTAATTAGTGAATGCTATATTGAAGATCAAAATAGGGTAATAACATCTCAAAGAGCAAAATATGGTAATAACATCTTGTATATATTAAGAAAAGTGTAAAAATGTATGTTACTTATGTATGATTACCATTACACTTGACCAACTATGAAACTAAACTTAGTACATAACAAAGACAATTTTCTTTAAAAATTATAACTAAGTTGATAGATCTTCAATCTTAATTATTCTTATCCATAAATGCAATCAAACCTCATGGTATAATGAACAAGCTTTAGTGTTCAATGAATTTACGTTAGGTGAATAATTTGGTCGTTTGGTTTTGGCATTCAAAATGTGTAATAGAGAATTAAATATGCTCAATACTTCTAATTAAATCTTATAATTTAATTAACACAAGTGGAAAAAATACAAAGCAAAAAGTTCATTTGAGTATAATCTTAAATTTTAAAGTTAATAGAGTTAAGTACGTAGCTTTATAGTCCTTTCAACTTTGAAATTTATCATTATCATTAATTCATTATCATCATATATATAGAGAAATTTAATCTTATATGTAACTATGACTAATTATACTTTTATTATCTTACTCTAAGTTATGCCATTAAAGTATATGTATACATGTAAATGTCCGTGAATAACTTGTATAGTTGTATATGTTAATTGTTTCAGATGAATGAGCATATTCTTTTAGTTGAGAGTTCTAATTTAGTTCCCAGAGTATAAAAGCAGATACTTCTACAATACCAAGTGAAGATAGAAGTGCACTAGGTCCATTAATTAGAAGTGATATTTGAAATCACTTTAACAAGACTAGATCAATAGATAGAGTAGGAAAGGCTGAATGTAAATATTGTCACAAGATGTTGGTTAGGAGTTTAAAAGGTGAGACAACTTATTTGAAGACACATATGGATTTGTATAATAAAAAAAATATTGTATTAAGAGGTCAAACATTTTTGACCCCTAACATAATGAGAGAGAAGAATGAAACAACTGTTATAGCTTGTGATAGCAACAAATTAAGGTTTTTGATCGCTAGTATGCTCATCAGTGATGAACAACCACTCTCTATAGTTAATAACAAAAGATTTAGGATGTTACTCATCTCACTCCAACTAACACTCAAGATCTTGACTCAGAATACCTTAAAGAAATACATTTTAAAGATACAAGAGATCAAAAGAAAGAAATATTAAAAATGTTGTCGAGTATTAAAGGACAAGTAGTCCTCACAACGGACATATGGACAACCAATGACCAAAATAAAGGTTATATGACAGTGACAGCACACTATATTGACAACAACTAAACTCTACATAGTAGAATACTAAAGTAAATTATATTCTTTAATATTGTTATCATTTACTTTTTTAATTATGTTATGATTGATATTTGTTCATGTTTGTAGATTCATTTATGTGTCAGTATCACATACAAGAAAAAGGTTGTCAACTGGGTTAGTCAAGTATTTAATAGATTGGAATATCCACACGAATCTGTCTACTATAATACTCAACAATCGTAGCACAAATGATGCAATGATTAAAAAGGTGAAAAATAAGCTACAGTTTGGGAGCTTGTTGATTGGTGGGAGGTTGTTCCACATACGATGTTTTGCACTTATTTTGAATTTGATTGTGAAGTACAGGTTGGAGATGATCAAGAAAGTAGTAGAGTCTATATGAGATAATGTAATATATATATTGGAGTGCAATACCTAAAAAATTTAAAAATTTGAAGAAACTACATGACAACTATGCCTTATGTTGCTACTAGTCTTGCATCTACATTTATATCTTTTAAGTATTTTTATAAGCATAAACAAATACTTCAAAATTTAGTGAAAATAAAACACTTCTTAAATTATAAGTTATTATGAAAAGAGGTTTATGATATTATGGTGGATAATAAATTTTAAGATGCTTACTTGATTATTGTAAAGATTGTGGCTCTACTTATAAGATTGTTGAGCATTGTAAACTTAGATGAGATTGAATCTTTAGGATATATATATAGCAGCGTGTCGTATTACTAGTCAAAATAAAAACTAGACTATTACTATAGCAGTGGTGAGTCTAGGTCAATCCCATAAAGAGTGTGTATAAAATTGTTAAAATGAAATTAATTGGTGTTTAAGTTTAGGGGGTTTTGGTTTTAGAAAATAAAATAAAACTAAAAACTAATAAAAACAAATTAAAGAAAACATATGAAAAATGATAAAAGTGGAAAATTTGGTAGGGACTCGGTTATTTGGTTCAATCTCGACCTACATCATAATTAAACATATTTCATTAATTTGTTGTTCTCAAACCTCTCCTAATAGTTATTAATCATGGGTTAATAATTAATCCAAGTTTTCCCTTAGGTAGTGTTTAATTAAGATACAATTGTTAATTAAACTTAACTACCGAATAACCTAAGATACAATCTCTAGATTTAATTAGGTAGTAGCATTATGAATTAGGAAAACTAATTAATCAAGGCAATAATTACATACAATGCGTTATTTAACCTACGTTATATTATCCCTAATGATTAAGAATCATTTATCACTACACATGAATTTTAACATAATAATTACAAATTATATCAAAATTTCAATAATGAGTTTGCAAAAAAATGATTCAGTGAATGCATTAAAATTTGTCTTTTCACAATACTCAATGGGTTCATACACAAATAACTGAATAATAACAAGATTATGATTATCCATACACAAAATTTAAATTAATTAACATAGGATAACACAATCAATTTCTAATGAGAGAAAGAAACAACAAAAACAGTGAAATACAATTAACTCGAGTCATCGGTATTGATGTTACCTCTGAACCAGTGTTGAGACGTTACCCTTCTATGCGTCTCTAAATGATCATAGCTTTGCCCCTTAAAAATGTCCCATTGAAGAACCACTCTCCCTCTCGCTACTACGCCTCCTTACTATTGTTGTTCTGATTTTCTCTTTAATTCTTGGTCCATCCTTACTGTACACTCATTTTTTAAAACCTACACTCTCCTCTTGAAAACGTCTGCATGAAACGTGCAACGTCTGCTTAAAACGTAGACTTGTCTGTGTTTCCTCTCCTGCATCTACGTTTTGGTTGCTCCTTCCCAACAATCTCTTCTCTTCCTCTTTTGTTGTCGTTTTGCTCAATGTCTACTACATTTTCATCACGTTGCATGGGGTTGATCATAAAATTTCCATGCATAACTTTTGTATTTCTTTGTTGTAAGCAACTTTGATTTATTTATGTTTCTATTTTTCTTCTTCTTGTCTTTTAATTTTCTTCTTCTTGCTTCATGAAGCCAAGTGAAAATTAATTTTCAAAAAATAGCTAAAATATAGAGCTTTCAACTCACTTTAATTTCTTTGCTTCTAAATTATGCCTAAAATCACATATGAGCCAAAGTGAGTATCTTAAGCAATTTCATGTCAATAATCGCTAAGTATTATGGAATAATTTCATAATCAATTAAGCACTTGTCATATATATATATATATATATATATGAATATAACGGATTGTATAAAGTTTGTAAAATAATTATGAATATTTTTAAAAGGAAGTAGAATTTGTACAAGCCTTATACATACATTCTTGGTCGACATTAAGATAAGCATTTTACTTGAAAGATCCACTTAACAACTTCCTTTCTTAATCTTTATTGTTTATATAATGGAGATATATGTACAAATGTTAACATTATGAGTAGTCCCTTTAATGTAATTAAATACAAAGGTACCTGTTACATTGAAGAGTAATCAAAGGCAACAAATAAAATTAAATTGTATCATGAAAGTTTAGGGAGTTTTGTTAGATCTTCTACAAAGAGAGAACTTACAATTAATTAAATGCAGCATGATAATTTTTCATACTTTTAGTTTATTCTTTATTTATTAATAATATATATCTTTTACATTCATAACTATCCATTTAAAATATAGATGAATGGTGGAGATTATTTAGTGAAAATGCTCCAACATTGAGAAAATATGCTATTAGATTACTCAATTGAACAACTTCTGCATCAGGTTATAAATAATTGAGGTGTTTTTGAACATTTTCAAACGAAAAGGTCTAGAATATTAAAGACTTAATGACCTTGTTTACGTTACTTATAATATAAGGATAAAATAGGTATTTTTATTAATTTAATTTAATTTTCAAAGTAATTACATTTTTTAGTATTGATCTTATATTTTCTCTATTATATTTTTCATAGCACTTAGTAAGAAAAATACATATGATCTAGTTAATATTGATTATATTGACTATTCTGATTTTTGGATCGAAGAAGAAAAATGATCGCTTAATCTTAATTATAATAAACTTTAAAAGGCAATTTATGAAGGAAATGTATTTATATCTATCACAATGAATAAATTAAGAACATATAATATGGTTAGTTGATATCTTATTTTAAGCTCCTTCACACGTTTACAAATATACCTGAAATTTGGGAAAATGAAGGTGGTTTTATTGCAGATAGCAAATCCGACAAGAGGTAAGGAGAAAGATGTGCAAGGGGTCGAGAGTGAGAAATTTTTTTAAAATGTATTTATATAACTATTAGCTATTTATTTCAATAATACCACATTATCAATATGCTTTGATGAAATGATGGAGGCATAAACAATGTCTTACAACACTAATTAATAAAGTAACTCCAATTCAACGATTGTTTTAATATAGGATTTGTTTACAAAGAACGAGTCTGAAAAGGAAGTGGAGAGGCATAATGGCCGTAGGATATGCTTATATCAGTTTTTGATAGAAGAACATAATTGAAGTAGAAGTGTATTGTTTTCCTTATATTTCAATGAATTGCTTTACACTGTATTTATACAAGTTTGTGATGATCTAAGATAAGATACAAATCAATTCAAATGAGATTACAGAAGTTAATACAAATCATAATAATGCTGAGATTGTAGAAGATCTTCACATGTTTATCAGCCCCCCTCAAGCGCACGGTGAGTCCTCACAGTGAGCTTGTTACGAAGAATGTGAAACGCAAAGGAAGATAAAGCTTTGGTCATGATATCTACAATCTGATCACAGGAAGATGGATGCTGAATAGTAAGTGCCTTGTTGGTAATCAAATCTCTGACAAGGTGAATGCCAATCTCGATATGTTTTGTACGAGTGTGAGTGATGGGATTGGTGGCAAGAAATGTGACACCCAATTATCACACCAAAAAGTGGGTGTGGGGTGAGAGAAACTAATTCCACCAAGAAGAGACATAAGCCAACAAATTTCAGTAGCAACATTAGCTATACTGCGATATTCTGCTTTAGTGTTAGATTTGGCAACAGTAGGCTGTTTCTTTGCACTCCAAGAGATAAGGTTGGGGCCCAGAAAAATACAATAACCAGATGTGGAATGACGGTCGTCAGGACACCCAGCCCAGTCTGCATCACAGTAGGCTTGAATAGAGAGAGATGTTTGACGGGTCAAATGGATACCAAAGGTTGATGTGGATCGAATGTAACAAAGAATCCTTTTAACAGAGGTCCAGTGAATGTCAATGGGACAATGGGAAAATTGAGAGACTTTATTTACTGCAAATTGAATGTCAGGACGGGTAAGACATAGATATTGAAGAGCACCAATAGTGCTTCGATATTCAGAAGGATCAGGAAGAGGGATGCCATGATTTTTGGAAAGTGGAAGAGCTGGGTACTAGGAGTAATGGCAGGTTTGGATTGGGTAAGGCTTGTACGGAGAAGAAGATCTTTAGTGTACTTAGTTTGGGTGAGAAGGAGGCCAGTTGGTGCGATAGTTACTTCTATCCCAAGGAAGAAGTGGAGGAGACCCAGATCTTTAATAGAGAAGGTGGTGTTAAGGTCTTGAATCAGATTGGTGATGAAAGAGGGGGACAAGCCTATAATGAGGATATCATCAACATAAACAAGGAGATAGGTGGTATGGGAAGGGGTGGAATGAACAAATAAGGATGTGTTAGATTTAGTGAGGGTGAATTGTAAATCAAGGAGTTTTTGACTGAGGCGATGAAACCAGGCCCTCGGAGCTTGTTTGAGACCATAAAGAGCTTTATGAAGATGACAGACATAAGATGGTTTATGAGGGTCGATAAAGCCAGGAGGTTGAGACATGAAAACCGGCTCAGTAAAATTGTCATTAAGAAAGGCATTATGGGCATCAAGTTGATGAACCGACCAATTTTTAGAGAGAGCAATAGTAAGGATGACACGAATGGTAGTAGGTTTGACGACAGGGCTAAAAGTATCTGTGTAATCAATGCCAAGAGACTGATGATAGCCTTTGGCAACTAATCGAGCTTTATAGCGATCTAAGGTCCCATCAGAATTTCTTTTGGTGCAAAAAACCCATTTACAACCAACAATATTAGCATTAGGAGGAGGAGGGATCAGAGTCCAGGTGTGATTGCGATGTAGAGCTGTGAACTCATAAAGTATGGCTTGACGCCAATGTGGAAATTTATTTACTTAGGTGAAGGAGGTAGGATCAGCAGTATGGGAGGGTTGCGTGTTTGTGGAATAGGTGACATAGTCGGAAAGGATTCTGGGAACACGAGTGTTATCACGTGTACGAGTGATCATATGGTGGTGACGTGAAGGGGAAGGAGGTGATGGGTTTGATGTGGTGGTTGGTGAAGTGGAAGAGGGCGGAGCGGGTAATGGGAGCAAGATGGAAGAGGGAGAGGATATAGGTGAGATTTTAGATGTGGAAGAGGCATAAAGGAAAACAGTTTCAAGGAAGCGAACATGGCGGGAGATGTAAAGTTTGGAGATAATAGGGTCAAAACAACGGTAACCTTTGTATTGTAATAAGTACCCGATAAAGACACATTCGATGGACTTTGGGCTTAGTTTGTCTGCACTGGTGGCCCCTAGAAAAGGAAAGCAAGCACAACCAAAAACATGAAGGTGGAAAAGATTAGGTGGATGGAGGAACAGGGTTTCATAAGGTGACTTGTGATTTAGGATAGGTGTGGGAAAGAGATTAATAAGGTAGGTGGCTGTAGAAAAGGCTTCGAACCAAAAAGATTTTGGTAAAGATGCATGAAAGAGAAGAGTAAGCCCAGTTTCGGTAATATGGCGAATTTTTCGTTCAGCAAGGCCATTTTGTTGTGGGATATGTGGGCACAAAATTTGGCATGATATGCCATGGGAGGCAAGGTAAGCAGAAAAGGATCCTTTGATGAGTTTAGGAGCTCCATTTCATTGAAAATTTTTAATTGTTGAAGAGAAGAGATTTTCAACATTATTTTTTAAAAGTTGAAATTGAGAAAGTGCTTGATGTTTATGGGTTAAAGGAAAAATCCAAGTATATCAACTAAAATCATCAACAAAAATAATGAAATAACGATAGCTAGAAAATGAAGAAGATGGCGACGGACCCCAAATGTCACAGTGGATAATGTGTAATGGCATAGTAGAAGCACGTGATGATAAAGTAAAGAAAAGACGTGTATTTTTGCCTAATAAACATGAGGTGCAATTATTCAGTACATATGGGGAAAATTTAAAAGGAAGAGATAATCTGGATAGAATGACGAAACAAGGATGACCCAAACGTTGATGCCATAGGTGGAGTTGAGTGGAAGTAGCATGGAGGGAAACAGAATTTTTGAATCGAAGTAGGACCTGCATAGGATAGAGATTATTGTGGATGGATCCCACGAATAGAGGTGTCTTGGTGCTGAGATCCTTCACAATGTAACCAAATGGGTTAAACTCAATAAGACAAGAGTTATCTTTAACAAACTTGGTGACATAAAGTAAATTTGTAGTAAGATTAGGGATAATTAAAACATTGTTGAGATGAAGAGAGCGAGTTGGAGTAGTAAAGGTGATGTTACTAGTGGAGGAAATAGGAAGAGCTTGTCCATTACCAACAATAACTTGATTTGGACCATTGTAAGGTGTTTCAGATTCGACAAGTTGAGGATCAGGTGTCAAGTGATTGGTTGCACCAGTGTCCGGAAGCCATTAAGGAATATTGTTAGAAGGAAGGATAGGTGAGTCTGAAGAGTGGTGAAGGTTTAAGGCAGTAAAGGCAGTGGAAAGGTTATTTGGATGAGGTGTAGAATTTGTTGGACAATTTCGGGATGCAGAATAACAGAATCGACAGTGGGCCCTAAGGTGACCCCATTTCCAGCAAATTTGGCAACGAATGGATTTATTGTGGGTAGTGGACCGTGGGAAATAATTTGATTGGGTTGGGTAGTGGATAAAAGGGTGGGCTGGATGTTGTTGGGCTGGGTCTGGAAAAGATGCATGTGACTGAAGCCCATCTGGTAGAAAGGAGGAGGGCCCATGTGAAGGCCCATATCCATACAGAAGTCCAGCTGAAGGTCCAGGTCCAAGCAGAAAGCCATGCGTGTTGGAGGCGTTCCCATTTGAAGCACCAAGTGGGAGAGTAGGGTTGAAACCCATGCGTCCCCGACCTGCCGACCACAAGAGCCACCACGTCTGTTAGAGAAGGAGGATCTTTAACCTGCGTAGGAGGCAACAAACGTTGAGTCGGAGGAAGGAAAAGAGTGAAAAGAGAGTAACCTCTGTTTGTGAATGAGTAATTTCGTGCGAAGCTCGCCGAAAGAGACTGGAGATTCGCAGTGTTCAATGGAGGTAATAAAAGACTCGTACTTTAACGGTAGTCCATTCAAGGTGAGAAGCACTAGGTCTTCATCAGCAATTTTATCACCGATGACCGCAAGTTCGTCAGCAACAGCAGAGACTAAGGCAAGAAATTCCGTACTAGTGTTCGGTCCTTTTTTTAGCGTGTGAAGTTGACGACGAAGTAGAGACTGTTGTGAGTGTGATTGTTGCATGAAGTGGTTTTCGAGAGCAACCAATAGATCTCGCGCAGTTGGACAACTGATTGCAAGCCTTGCGATGGAGCTAGTCAAACAAGCGGTAAGAAAGTAGTACACCAATTTGTCAAATTTTTGCCATTTGGGAAATTTTGAAGAGTCATCATCTGGTGGTATTATGGAGCCATCAACATAGCCAACAAGATCTGAAGTGATGAGGACGGCATGAACTTGATTTCGCCAGATGAGGTAATTCGTTGAATTCAATTGTGTGGTGAGAAAATTTGTGATCTGATTAAATGATAAAGTAGGAGTATTGAGATATGCCATTTGGAATATGTTTTGGGTTTTGCAAATTTGTAGTGGGTGTGTAGACTATGGTGTTGTGTGATTTCGAGTGTGGTGAGTTGATAGACTAAAGGTGTTTGATGAAAGTTTTGGTTGAATGTAAATGTGTGAGTTGATTATTGTATCAACTCTGATACCATGATAGAAGAACAGAATTGAAGTAAAAGTGTATTGTTTTCCTTATATTTCAATGAATTGCTTTACACTGTATTTATACAAGTTTGTGATGATCTAAGATAAG